>UFQX01000251.1:247837-676406 GCA_900497675.1 Arapaima gigas
AAATCATCTCGCTGACCAAAATCCAAAAAAAAAAAAAAAAAAAAAAAAATCAATAAAATAAAAAGCATTAAGGAAATCAGGTGTGTCAATGTGCATAAAAGATAAAAAGGAATTGTCTGAGATGAAATGTACAGAACTGACAGAGTGGAGTTACTCACATTGAACTTGATAATATCGTAGATCAAGTAGCGTGGAACTGGCTGGCCATTCACTTTGTCCACAATCATCTCCTGCCAGGTGAGAGAGGCAGGTAAGTGAATGTGTTGAAGACACACGGATACACGGCTGGCATTTGAAATCTATCTTCTTTACAATCAGCTTTTCCCCCCATATCATCCCATACAGAACAAGAAAAGTGTAGAACATTGCAGTGAACGATGTAACAAGTCGCATTCAGCAAGTATCATTGCTATTCACCACGTGCCAATGTAGAAAGTGTTGAGGACTATGTTCTAAGCACTGTGGGTAGTGGTCTCTATAGTAGAAACCAGTATGGACAGGAAAGCTCATGCAGAAGCAGAAAGCTAACTGTCTCTTATTATTCTAGTTAATCTTTTGTAGAAAGGCACATGAAAAGAAAATTAACAAAATAAGTTAGAATACAGCAGATAATATTAGACAGGCCTTTTCAGCCCATTAATAACTTCCATGTTGTATATATAGATAGCTGTAGGGAAGGTTTTACTCCTCAGAGTAATCCTTCATAAAATTAAGAAACAGATGCATGAATAAGTAAAGGAGACTAAATTAAAACTGCCAGAAACAGCACCTCAGTACATGCGTCTTATTATGTTGGGCATTAATTTGGAAGACCAAGTGCCAGGGTGATTCGGCTCAATTTTGCAGGGACATTTACTCCTCTGGTAGGACTCACAAAGGGGCCTCTTCTGTGTACAATTCCCTTGAACAAAGTGGCTGTCGCAGTGTTGGTAACATTGCAGGAGCCAGAGGTCATACCCTTCATGGGGTATTAACCATTGCCAGTCAGCAGGCAAAAGGTGGACATAAGCAATGACCACACCCACAGGTGTGGAAATGGCAGGTTAATCCCACCCACATCTGAGTAAGCAGGAGGTGAATCTTGCCCATGTGAGTTTACATTTATATTTATCTGCTTTTCTCCACAGTTTGTCCTCAGTAATAAACCACTGACTGCTAACTTGCATTTTGCTGACACTTTTGTCAAAGGCCATCTACAGTGTCAGATACACTAACACTCCTCACAATGACTCACCCACATATACAGCAGAGCAATGTAACATACTTACACTATGGGCAACTTAAGATTCCCAAACTAATCAGAAACACAGATCTTTAGACTATGGGAGGAAACCAGTGCACCTAGAAGAAACACGCTTGAGCACAGGGAGAGTCCAAACTCTGCCTAGATTGAGGCAAGTTGAAATCCACAATTTAGGAGCTGTGAGAAATCAGCACTATCCACTGCACCTCTGTGATGAGTAAGTGACAAGTGACTGGCCCATAAAAGCCTTGCTATACTGCCTTCACAAAAACCTGTTGCGATCCTGGGGCAAGCAGCAGCACCTCAGAGCGTAACGCAAGCAACACACAGTTCGTTCAATGTGACGTGAAGACATGAAAATAAATGTTACGTAAGTACAGCAGAAACTCTGAATATTTCATTGGTCCATCAATACAGGACTTCTACTAAAAAATAACTCATTTCCCCACCTTAAAGCAGCAGGCTATATCCGGCATCTGAATGCTTAGAGAGCTGCTGTCCTGTACTAGAGAGCAGCTGAGTGTCTTACTGACAGATTCAGCAGAGAGAACTCCATCAAAAGAACAGCAAAGTGTGCATAGTCAAAAAGCTGGATGCTTACAGATACATCAACCCCCATCTAGCAGTGATGTCTGGCCATGGGTCAGTGAACATTACTCCTCCTTCCAAACAAGTTTTCTCTCCCAAGAACATATGACCAGAACACTCAATATGTTACACCAAAAAACACAGTAATTGTTTTTAAAAGCAATCTGTCTGTCTACCTTCAGATGGCTGAGAAACAGCCTGGCCTCTGCACATTTTTAACAGTGATTTATTTAGATTTCCTGGTTATGCCCACACCCACCCCTAGTGTCTTCTCAGACCCCTGGGAGACATTTCCTCCCACATGTGGGGAGTGACAAACCCATCTGAAACATTGTGGAAGGATACCCAGCTGCATCCCAGGAACAAAAGCGTACATCTGTCTGACCACGTGTTAGCTAGGAAAGGAGACAGCCCTCATTTTAATGCCGATAGACTGGGTAGGGTCCCTCTTGGCACCGTCAGCGAGAGGGCTCTGTTGTCTCGGGTGTAGATCAAGGACCCCATGTGCTTCAACTGGTAAGGTGGAGGGTTCGTCAAGCAAATCACCACATCATTCAGAAGACATGAAGCACCAAGCTCACAGAAATATGAACCGCGGAAACAACGACAAGAACCTACCCCATCCAGCAACGTGTTGGAGAGATGCATGCGAAGATTCTTCCGGAAAGGGAACTCCAGGTTGGCTATGTGAAACACAGAGTTATCTCTGTCGATCATGTATACCTCATTCTTCCCATCAATGAGCATCATGTACCTGCAGGGCAGAGGAAAACAAAATCATAAAAGTTCAGTCTTTTCCACAACACACAGTGGCCTGCTTTAACGTCACTGCCTGTTACCCCTTTCACAATCGGGATGGTAGAGCTCAGAATATTATAAGGTCCCCCCTCTGATGGTGCAGTTTGCCTACTATCCAACATGCCACATGGGGTCTAAGTTCAACTGATGGAAACTATGCCATCTGGTGGGAGTTTCACAGTCACCAGATTTGGGCCCTTAATGCAGCCCCTGAACATCAAAAAGGCACTTGTGTGCCAAGTCATAAAGCTAGGAGCATAAGGTGTTGAACATGCGTTTATAATGCACCAATTCCCAGGAATCTTGAAATAATCTGCCAGCACAATTGCTCTGTTCTGTCTGATTTCTAATGCATTAGAGCATGGAAAAAAATTCCACAAAAGGGAGGAAAAAAAAACCCAGGATCATTTTCACATTGCTCTGCTGCCTGTCTCTGGACATCGAGAACGGCAGAAAAAAAAAAATAACTGTTCTGTTATTGTAAGGGGAGTAAAAAGCAGGAAATTTTCTGTACAGGGGGTACTTCTCAAGAAGCTCTCAGCAATACATGGGGGTGAGGGGACTCGAACTGCCAAACCCTGGCTCAGAGCAAGCAATTTATACATTTAACAGACACTTTTCTCAAAAAGCAAATTATCATAAAAACTATGTAGCACTTAGCTGACACTTTTTTTTATCCAGACAACTTACAATGTGAGATACACCATCTGTAGTGACCCACTCATCCATACAGTAAAGCAACATAACACTCTTTATGGGCAAATTAGTCCTCAATTCACCTGTAAAGCACATCTTTGGACTATAGAAGAAAACTGGAGCACCCAGAGGAAACCCACAAGACATAGAGAGAAAATGCACACTCTACTCAGAGAGACCAGAGACGGATCCACATTTACTCACACAGCCCTGGTGCTGTGAAACAACAGCCCTTGTTAGAATGGCCCATGAAAAAGGCCCACCATGCATCACTCTCACACATGAGGTAAATGGTGCCATCAAAAATTAGCTTTTTGAAATGCTTTTCAGGAAGATCTCAAATGGCTGACTACTCTGGCCCATCTGGAAATCTAGAAATCTAGTGTCACTAAATTAAGGAAGGCAATAAGTAAGTAAGTTAAATAAATAAATAAATCTCTCAGGAGAAAGATAACCTCCTGCAACGCCAAAAATTTTGCCCACCCTAGTGTGCACTGATTCAGTGAGCTTTAAGTAACTACAGAAGCATGACACCCAGCAAATCAGTCCAAATGCAGCAAGTCCTGGTGACAGGATTTATGAGTCTTGTGCTCAAAGAGTGGGTACAGCGGGGTGATAACAATGGCAGTGGATT
This sequence comes from Arapaima gigas, assembly GCA_900497675.1. NCBI lineage: Eukaryota > Metazoa > Chordata > Actinopteri > Osteoglossiformes > Osteoglossidae > Arapaima > Arapaima gigas. The sequence goes on from UFQX01000251.1 coordinate 251,797, forward strand.
CAGCATGGCAGCACAAAAAATAAAGGTAAACATTATGGCTGTGAAGCGATTTTGAAAATTATGAAGGATTTTAGGGAAGAAGAAGTCCGTATCTGACACAAGGCCTGCACCTTCAGTCCAGCATTAAAAATCAGCACAGCTCCAAGTTAATTTCAATTATTTATCCAAAACACACTAGCTACAAAAAAATGACATGGAGTCTCACAGTTGGACGTGCACAATGTGTTCTTGAAGAAATGTCTTCAGCTCTGTGCTTTTCCAAGCTGACAAACACATCCACAACATTACAGCTGGGCTTTGACCACATCAGCATTAAAGAGCAGAAATATGACCTTGTTCTTGCCACCTCACAGCAATTACACGTTGACCGTAAGGGCCCGTCTTTCCATTCCACAAAAGGGATTGATATGGAGGTGGAGGAGACATGAGTGAGGACTGCAGTACCTCGTTGTGGCTGATTGCTGGTGGGAAAGTTTGGAGTCATTACACTGCCATTACAGGGCCATTATGGCAGCGCAACCCTCTGCAATTCGACAAGCTCAAGGCGAAGGCTGGCACAGAGGCCACACTCGTCTGCATGGATATGACAGCAATACACCGAGAACAGTAGCAGGAACGCAGTTGGGGGGCCATGGGTTCATCAAAGCTTTCCTGGAGAAGGCAGCAGGATGTCTTGAAGCTCTACAGTATCCGGATGCACACGGTACACTGTTGCAGCTGCTGGGCTACAGAAGTGTCACTTGTTGCCGCTAATCACCTCTCTCACTGGCACGTAAAGCATGGTATCACCAGCCCCTTCTGAAGGGGGAAAGGCAGAAAATGGACTAGCAACCAGGAGGTGGGCTCCCTCCTTCCTGAGAGTGAAAAATGAACTCCAGCAGTTAAATTGGCTCCACAGCAACAGGAGGCACAGGCTCTGGAGCAGAATCAGCAGAAGCATATCTCCCAGGTGGTGATGGCAGATAAGGCAGAAAGCGATTAGCAGCATCAATCACTAAAACATAACACTTTCTTAAAAATCCCCCCATACATAGACATATGTGCATACACAGCCCCCAAAGATCTGGCAGCTGAAGAGCTCTGCCTCTTTCTGCCCAGTGTCAGACCCTTTCCCACAATCTCAACTCAAAACAGGTCCCATTTGTGGGGCTGTCAACCTCACCATCAGAGCAAAAAAAATTTAATGTAACATTTAGCACAACAATTAATTGACAGAGAACTACCTGATGTATAATTGTTTAAAACTCCATACATCTGTTAAAATAGCTGGAAAGAAGAAATCCTACAAATTCACTTCAAGTCCTGACCATAGAGCTGTGTCTAGTGGCAAAGTGACCCACTGGGAAGATCCTGGGCAACTTACTCCCCCCTAACGCAATCCTCATCTCTGGATACATTATTTGCTTAAAACCCATCTGCCTTCCTGACATCTCCTTTTACACAAGTGACTGGAGGACCAAGAACAGAGAAAAGGAGAAGCGGAGATTTCTCTGCTGCAACTGAAAGATAAAGATGTTCAGCTCAGATTGGAGAGCAATATGAACACTCCCCCACGTGGATGGGCCATATGACAGAGGATCAGCTGCTTGCTCTCCCAATGGGAGACCCCCAGCAGGGATGGTTGGTCCTGCACACTCTTGATGTCAGTCTCCTATCACCCCAGTCATCATCCTACTGCCACTTTATTCCACCAAAAGCTGATTGTGTTGAGGAACAGTAACAGACCTAGAAGATACTCATATGGAAATTTTGGACTTATCGCTGCAGAGAGAACTCTTAACTTTCCACTGGACATTTCTCAATTGTTCTGCTTAACCATTTGCACGATTTCCTGACAGGATGTTACTAGTAGCTTTCATCAATTCATCTTACCATTTCCTTATCCTCTTCTACAGAGGAGCAATTAAATGCCAGATATAAATAGGTTGTGGCTAAACTCAGGAAGTCCAGGGGGTATTGCCATGGCAGAGAGAAAGATAAAAAGGAGATCTCAGCCATCAGCCCTAGGGCAGATTAATATGCTTCTACATCTTGCTTGGATTAGAAGTCGGGAGGGGTCTAGTGTCAGCAACCAGTGAGTGTCAGCACTGATCAGACAGCACACATTCAGCTGACAGAGGGAAAACACTCTCCTGCATTGTGCGTATTTTTGTTTTGGTGGTCATTCCACAGTCCACAGTCGCAGTGCGTAATGAAACTAAGGGTTGCCCACTAGGTCAGCAGGTTGAATAATACAATGGGTTCACACCAATTTTTTTCTTCGCTCTAAGCCGCATGAATAATTAAAATCTGTGGAAAAAAAGAGTGTCTTAAGGGTACTTTAAAAATCAAAATTTTACATCTGGAAAAACAGGCGTAAACCCATTGTATTTCCATTTATTTATTGCAAACAGGGTGGAGATTAAAAACTGGGTTAATCCAACCACATAGGGAACACATGGGTGGGGGTGGTGCGTTAATAAACCATAGCAATAGCCCAGCTTTCCCCTTAAATGGTGTTTAAAAAGCAAAGCATCTGCCTTTGCTTTTCTGAGCCACTTATCCGCACACATTTGGAGTCTATTCTCGGGTTTACTTGCAGACAACACTCCTGCAGGGAAGGGGTGGCTACAGGGGTACAGACTGCTTCAACCAAAAGATCTTGATATTAATCCCCACCTGCTCTGCAAAAAAGTTGAGACACAGGACCTGCAGCATGGCTTGAGGAAAGTACACACTGACACAAACGCATAAATACGCAAAACACGAGCAGCATAATAAAGCCCAGACAAATTTATGCCACAAAAATATTCAGCTCAAAATTTTAGGCAACACTCACAGGACCATACCCCTCAACTGTATGTTTAGCTTTTGCAGACATGGTCAATGTACTACTGCTGTATTAGTTTCTCCTGCAGTAATTTGGTGTCAGTTTGCACCATTTTAAACCATCTCTGCAACATGTGGTATTTTTCTGACTAACCCTGCATTACACTGTCCAATGACTAACCCTAAACCTACGCTTTAAGAACCAGCTTTATTTTTTCCTGTTTCTTTAAAGCTCAGCCAAGGTAATTTGTTATTCTCGAGAAACGAGTCATCCTTCAGGCATACAAACAACACTGTTTGAGGAGTCTGACTGTGGTCCTTGCATGGTTCGTGGCCATTAAGCCATCCAGAGATCCCCAGTACACGGCATACCTCATTACCAGCAGTTGGACAAGGGCAGGATTGCATCTGTTAATAATGCAAACAACAACATAATAAAGGGGAAAAATAACAGTCCAATTACTCTCAAGAATTCAGACCTGGGCAGCTTTTTCCTGAGATGTGGCATGCTCAACTTTAAATGCCCACAACCTTGAACGCTCTTTATTTAATATTTAAAAACATGCCTTCTGTCGCGAGCAATCACAGCCATTGAGTGCCTGGGAATCTGAAGAGCGCATCCCACACTGAAGAGAATTGGAGGAACAACAACAATCTGAGGGCAAATGAAGGTGCTTACATCTGTAAGCCACACTATGTGCTGTGTGCTCCTCTTTGCCTACCAGGTTGGTAGAGGGGGGTCAGATTTGTTGTTCCTGATGGGTCCCACAGGATCACCTGAATGTTCCAGGCTGTAAGACTCAACCCACATACTAATAGAGGAGACCACTCGCTGCCTGGGGGGTTTCAAACACCTCTCAGTATGTTTATTTTCTTTGAACTTTGTTCAGTACTCTTGGTCACTCTGGTGAGAAGAGCACTCTATGAAAATAAAATGAATTAACTTGAATTAATTTCTCCCATCACTGTTTAACCAGAGTTCTCCGTGTAGCACAATGGTCTTCAATTTCCAAGACTTAACTAATCTTATCTGACCTCTACCATCTACTACTCTACTCTCAGCCTCAATTTAGAGTCCAGATGTGCAGTAGTTAGTGGTTCAGGTTTTACTAACACCAGGTACTATCTTAGGTAGCAAGAAGTGTAGTGGTGACAGCTGCCGCCCTTGAACCTAAAGGAGCCGGTTTCAAATTAGACCACCTGTTGTAGCCAGTAAAAATTATCTGTATACAATTAACTGTATAAATGTGTAAATCAGTTTAAGTAGGTAAACACTATAAGATGCTTTTAAGAAAAGCATCAGTTAAATGTACAAATGTAATGTAAATGTGCTGAGGAAGATGAGTATGCAGGAACAGGCAGACTGTTGCTCGAGGTGGAAATAATCTTTAAACCTGAAGTTCCAAATCCAACATCATTGCAGAAGGGTTGCCGAATGAAATATTTGCCCATAAATTCCTCTGGAAAAATAAAATTCTTTCTGACTAAGCTTTTTAAGCAGAAATAGCTGCATACCTGGAGCATTTTGGTCATTTAAAAATGGCTAGAACCAAGTGGTACTGTGAGCCAGATATCCTCACAAGTATGGTCACATAGATCATACAATTCACCACAAGGGACAGTCAGTTTGTCCCTCTGTGCATTAAAATGCAAACAAAGCATTATGTCTACAGATTTATCACCGTGTAAGCAGCTGCAGCAAGCAACATACAGTTTCAGAGAGCGGTGGAAAGGCAAAGTGTGTTTCTGACAGATACAGCCCCAATCTGGTCCCCAGGACTGCCACTATGTTCCAGTGCTGGCTAACAATGGTCCATCAGGCACTTACATTCTATAAAACATTGGTTTGCCACTCTTGGCAATGAATGAGTGCTTTTATGAATAATTAGCACCACATTTGACAATGAAAGGGTTTCATGGCAGACTACTAGGAGTATAAAACAGAGGAATTCACAGTGCTATAAGCCTTCTACTACAGATGAAAACTGTGGTTTGGCTTTGAACTTGAGACTCTTGTATGGTAGAATATGGGTGGCAGAACTGATGCAAGGCTTTTATTTCCCTCTCAGTGAGGAAAATGAGAAACAACCTTAATTTAAAAATAAAGCCCAGGCAGAGCCTTTCAGAAGTAATTAAGTAAGCAACACATAAGCTGTAAACCTCCATGGGCTTTCTTCCCAGCAGAACAGCTAAGTGAGCAGCTGAAATGTGGGTCTATGCCTGCCGAGTGCCCTGTGTGTTTGCTTGAGAACTTTGCACCTCTGTGGGGCTGCATATTTGGATATCCAAAAACTACAGATATAGGGTGTGTTTGCACATGTTCCTATGTGAAGCCACACCAATTATTAAAAAAAAAAAAAAAAATGTGTTAGAACAGGTGTGATTCTAAATTGTTCGTATTGTATATATGTGTGTTGTGCAGTTTTGGTGTACAGATGGTTGAAAGGTTGTATAATGCTATCTCCGTATATGCAACATTGTAAGTCACCTTAAACAAATACATCAGCTAAAGACTAGTTAATAATAACAGCAAACTAAATACAACCCAACAATCTCCAATGTCATTTAATTAATCACACTACTTCAACACTAGAAATAGTGACTATTCTAAGCAGATTTGCAGAGGTGACTTTATACAAATTAATCTTCTCTCTGCAGGGCAGCCAAGCAGCCTTGATATACTCTCTGTTAGGATGTAAATGCAGCTATAATGGAATGTAAATCCTCTGAAGGATGTAATACACTGAACAAGGACAAACACACCACCTGGGTCTGCATTCCGTGGTACCGAACAACAGAACGATAAAACTGTGTAGCCAAATTCTTCCAGAAGCCTGAGGACAAACCTAGAGTGAGTGCAACATGTGAGGGAGAGAGGAAGACTCACCGTGTGCCATCCGCCTTCCAGCTAACTTTATAGGCCTTCTGCTCCAGAAAGTGCAGGTTCCTCCTATCCATGGACACTGGCTGGGCACCTGGGAACCCTGACCTGTAGCACAGGGACACGAAACAAAAAAAAAAAAAAAAAAAAAAAAATCTATCAAGTTGTCCATTCCCTATTATTTTTAATTTATCAAAACTAAACGGTCAAAAAAGAAAATCCTGTTAGCCAGAAATAAAGTGGTTGAAAATGACACTGATATTCATAGTTAATGCTGTAAGAAAATCTCCACAGCTTAAGCTGTTCCACAGTAACAGAACCTAATCCTTGAAATCAAAGCTGAGGCTGTTAAATTCCATTTTCTTTTGAAGAATGACAGTGTTGTAGTGTTCAGTCTGCATACTGACAGGATTGTACTGCTATTGTGTATGAATAATTGTGTCACTAAAAAAAAGCTACTTGCTATTCTTTTGGCAACTAACTGTAGAACCCCTGAACATGAAATGGAAGAAGTCACACTGGCCTATGACACCCCTCCATAGTCCACCCACAGCTTGCTTACTTCTCCCATTCAGAGAACTCCTGGCACTTTCTCTGGACAGCCCCAAGTTTAGGCTGTGTCGTAACTTGTGTGACGCCCCTCACAGTGACACCCTCCAGGAACACAGCACCCTGTGAGAAGGGTGAATTGGTGGCCATTAATCATACTGTATTTACAAGGGCTTGTGAAAATGCATGCAACCACATGTTGAAGCATAGCACAGGCCTTGTGCTGTAGCTCAGTGCACTGTGTGACAAACAGAATACTCCACATCATAATTCAATTACACTCATAAAGGCAATATAAGTTGTGCCCTGCTGAGGCAAGTCCAGGCATTCTAGTAATTATGTATTCGAGCATGGCTGACAGTGGGCCTGCAAAGGATACAAGTGCAGGCTGGCTGCCTGGTCTAAGACTCAGTTAGAGGGTTCAAGAATTGCTCCCTCCCCCTCAGGGTCAGACAATAATTCTGTAGCTGAATCATACTACATTAGTGAACGGTGTCCTTTTGCTTCACTGCAAAAGCTTGATGAGGCATGATATCATTTACTTATCCCCTTAAAACAGAAATATATAATACGTACATGCACACAGACATACCTTAATGCAAATCAATAACACAGTTCCCAATCTCACCAGTTTTAGTCGTTCTTTCTTCCGCTTGCCTTGCGCAGAAGCTGAAGAGCTGGGCCCGGACTCCTGACCAACCACACCAAAGTCATCATCCCCATCCTCTGAGTCATCATCAAAGCACCACTCGGGGAGGGCCGGAGCTGATGGTGCATCCTCCTCATCACCATAGCGCCGGAAGAGTTCCTTCAGGTACTCTCCCTTGTAGATGCCTGGGGCACGAGCCTGAGCAAAACCAGCCACTGCAGCTTCCACGCTGAGGGAAGAAGCAGAAATCAGTCTAGGATAGATCACCCACCTTGACTAGGAGGTTCCCCTTCTCTGTTTCATTACCTCATTCACTCTGCTGGGCATCTCAAGTTACACACCAATCCAACAGTCTGAGTGATGTCAGTATAAAATGTATTAGTATTTTAAGGATATCAAGATTATGAACCCTGTTCCTTCACTGACATTGTTATACCATGACCCACTGATTTAGCCACATGATACTGCAAACATACAATTCTCATAAAAGATTAATTAATGCCCTCTCCCCTGGCACTGCTGACATACATCCTTATTTTACCTGAGTGCTAAAGTAGTCTCACAAAAAGAAGCAGAGACTAATTCACACATCCCACCTGGCCTCACCGCTACACTACCTTTTACAGCATGAACTCAAATGGGGCACCCAAAACCCTCACCTCTGTTCTCATATGCATTGGTAAGTGGGAGATGTATCAGCTTGTAACACAAGTAGTACAAGACATTCAGATGTTTCTTCTAACTTTTAAAAATGTAGTGAAATATGCAAGCAGCTCAGCCTGACACATGCCTTCCCTTCTTAAAGATTGGCTGCTCTGCTCTCAGAGCTCCCTACAGTCTGGAAACATATCTCGACTATGATCAGTCAATGCTTTCATCATGACCGTTCATAATTCATTTTTTAGGGATCAGTTTGTGACATTCTGCAATGGCGTTGACTCATCAGAATGGGAAAACGTACAGCTTAAGATGATGAACAGACATTGTGTGACATTACTGACCTGATCTGCAGGCTTATTTTGCCTATAACATTAGCAACCTACAAATGCGCTGAAATATGCATTGGATCAGTCACATGGATGTGTAGGGGAGCTGCAAGACAAAGGCTGACATCAGCAAAAGAAATAGCAGCCGTTCCCACGACAATGTTCATAAAGAACGCAAACAATGAAGAGAGCATGCCGTCTAGGCACCAGGGAAGCACTGCAGCAGCACTCTTAGGGCTTCAGTTCAACATGGGGTATGAAGGGTACAACTGCCACCTTAGAATGCAGAGAACAGTTAACTGCACATCTGTGCTACATACTGCATCGTAACATTATCTCTATGTACTTGAGCTTGACTTTTAAACACTGGGGGTGTTGGTTAGAGCTGGAGTGTAATAACCACAATGGAAAGTGATGTAGGACCACTGATTTTACCTCCAGTCCATCTTTTCCACCAAGTAGGCGCAGATCAGGAAGCCTGTCCGGTTGAATCCATGCGTGCAATGCACACCTGCATGAGAAGTGGGGGAACAGGAAGCAACACCTGTCAGCTTACATGATATGTGTGTGTGTGTGCCCAAAAACCAGAACAGTAGGAGTAAGGCAGGGCAGCTGGGAGGGGGGTTGGTTCAGAGAGCATGGGCTGTTGGGTGGTTGAAGGTCTTGAGGCTACAGACAGAACCTCGTGTTTAAAGCATCTTCATAAGCACCATCTGGCAAATGCACCTTNTGTGTGTGTGTGTGTGTGTGTGCCCAAAAACCAGAACAGTAGGAGTAAGGCAGGGCAGCTGGGAGGGGGGTTGGTTCAGAGAGCATGGGCTGTTGGGTGGTTGAAGGTCTTGAGGCTACAGACAGAACCTCGTGTTTAAAGCATCTTCATAAGCACCATCTGGCAAATGCACCTTGGGACCTGCCCTCGAGTGAGACCCAGCCTCACAGCCGTCAGCAGCAAATTGATTGGACGCCAGTTACTACGGCACCCACTTTGCTTCTAATACCACTTATGTATATATAAATGTGGGCTTTAAACGTTGCAAAATGTTTTTTAGTTTTGTGCTAATTAAAGATGGATCAAAGAAAGTGTGTACTATGACATCTCAAAAGATGGATAAGGACCAAATGTTATTAAAACACTAAAAACTTTAAGTGAGGCACCTGACTTAGAAGTAAATATGTTACAGCTTTACAATTTTTATTATGTTTTTTTTTTTGTTTAACCGTAACTGGTCTGTGACAAACTACTTTCTGTATTTGCTCCCTTGGTGTTTAAATATGAAAAAAAAAATCTAAAATATAGATGTGAAAATGATCAACAGAGAACATTTCGGGCTGCTTCTACTGACATGGGCTTCCTTGTTAGAAGATGGTCACTTAGCAGATGATAAGCTAACTGCAGGGCCACTACTTGATACACTGATTCTGAACAGGTTCCCCCAAGTGTAGACAGTGTACAACAGGTAGAGCATCTGCAGAGGTGCACAAGATCATTTATTTCTAAAGTAATCACCCTGCACCCAGGATTATCGCATGACCTCTCATGCTGGGAACCGACAACAGCAAGAGCCATTTTAATGTCAACACCCCAAAACCCGCTGTTATCAGGAAAAGCAGTATTTGGTGCTAGTGTGGGGCAAAAGGGTAGCTGCATAGCAGAACACTCATCATCTCCTTAGTATGAAAGTCATTGATGAGGAAAGTGAAGCAACTAAATGGGTGACATTGCTAAATTAAATTCACACTCCTGCCACACTTCATTGTCAGCAGGAACCTGGATCCATTTTCTTTTTTGGAAATATCTGAGGGGTGCACAAAGAGCTCAGGGCCAGCGTAGCAATGGGTGGAAAACCAGGGTTCGAGAGTGCAGGCTTTGCCCGCGGCCCATGCAGCACGTTCCCCTCCCTTCATTATTTATTCATGCTGCAGTTTTCATCACTGTTTCTCCAGGTCCAGTTAACAATGGAGGAAAATGGCAGCTTCTTAAGGATGCCTCTGAGAAGCCCACATAAAAGAGATGTGTGTATGCAAAAGACTGCATGGACCCCAGCTTCAAAACTTCACACGTCGTCCTATTTGAGACATATTTGCTACTTGGAAAAAAGCATCACCCCAGTGGACTATTACTGATTGGCTGCACCGGTGCCTGATCTGAGGAGACAGGTTTTATGTCCCACTGTTCAACAACCTCCCCTGATGGGTCAAGAGAAGCCACAATTTGGGACAGACAGAGCACCCTCACCCTTTAACAGCCCAGAGGTGCCCAGTTGTCAGCTGGCTGCCTGGGAGTTCCACAGCTGTTGCAGGAGTGGTAGCAGTGACCACAGAACCTTATCGCCCCCCTACCCATAAAGCCTCCAGCCAGCCCTCCAACCTCAGATGCTCCTTAGTTTCCTGATCTAACGCCACCCAGGGACACCACCGGCTTCTATGGAGAGCCAAAGCTCATGCTGTTGCTGCTGGCACTGTATTTACACCTAAAGGCTTTGGGGATTTATAAAAAAAAAAGGAAAGAGAATGCTTATATTCATGCCAAACTGAAAACTGTGTCAATAAGCAAAAACATTTGATATGAGAACAAAAAAAAAAAAAAAAAAAAAACTTTTAAAGGCTCAGGTGTTTTTTTCCTTTCATTTTTATTTGGATATATTTATTCTACAACCAAAAAACAAAAGATGAAACAAAGAGGATGACTTTCCTTATCAGCTGTGATCTGCAATGTGGTTCTCTGGCGCCCTCTAGTGAAACCAAACAAAAACTTTCTCATTTTATAATTTGAGGTTCTTTTCTCTCTGCCGGCAAAAAATGATTCAATCATGAAAATCAATGGAAGCACTGAGAGTGCTATCATTTTCTGTGTGATTAAAAGTAGAAGGAAAGTTCTACTAGCCATTACTCTATATGAGAACAACTGTGACACGTAGGTAACAGCCAAACATTGGCTGCCCCCATTTTCTGAAAGAGTAGGAGAGACAACTCCTCAGTCAGAAATTGGAGCAGAGCCCCCAGCACCTGTGAGTGGCATTTGAGAAAATCCACACAGCAACTCTTACAAGGCAAGCAGGAGTTGCAACTGCGCCCCAACCACTGCAGGATGCAATGAAGCAAGCATATAGAATTCAGCACCGACATGGCAGTACTCAGCCCAGTTCCTGCAAAAAGCTTAATTTCTGCTCTTTCCAGTACTATCTGGGCAGCAGGTATTCCACCCTGAAGTTCACACTAACACTAAACTTTTTTGATGTTTGCATATCATCATAAAGTAGAATGTGTTCTCAGTTTAGTATCATTTGCACTGATATCTGCTGATTTCAGGGAAGGGTAAGTGAACACTGAGTAAAACTAAACTCTCTTGGTTTTCTCAATAAGAAATAGAACGAAAGTGGTTTTCCACTGGCTTGTCATACATGTCTTTGGACTGTGGGAGGAAACAAGACAAAAACAGGGGAGAACATGCTGAATTCACACAGACTGAGCCAGATTCAAACTCAAGTCCAAAACCAGTGCTGCTCATCTTGCTACAATCCCTTTTACTTACATACTGCCCATGTCTATAATCATGAGTCAGGTTTCAAAGGTCAGGTGGGATCATACTGATGATACTGTTTCACCATAATTCCCAACAGAATCATGAAGGCTGCCACTATCCATCCCATGGGGTGTACAAAAGAAATAAAGAATAACATAAATAATACATGCAAGTACCTCTATTTAAACAATGTCACTGAAGAAATTTGATGCAACTATGGGCCTCTCCATATACAACAGTACACCCTGCACAAATAAGTAGTTTGACACCCAATAATTTATACATTTGACTATACATTATTTGTACATGCATTGTAGTTAGCTTGCTCAAATGATTTCATCAGCACACAGCTTTGTTGACAGATCTTCTAAAATGGACCGTCAACCACACTGTAACACAACACACAAGCACACAAATGGGTAAAACCACCAATCTCTTAGTGGTGCCCCTCTACTATTTCAGGGCAGGATTACAGTTGTCCACAGCCTATCCCAATGGCATACCACACAAGGTACTATAGGCAATTTAGAGTCACTAATTCACCTGAAAGATGTGTTTGGACTGTGGGATGAAAACAGAGCACCTGCACAAAAACCACACTAATATGTGAAGGACATTTAAAATTCACACAGATTAAACCAGATCTAAGCCTGAATCCAAACATGCTGCACTTCTGTGCCACCTTTGCTGAAAAAAATGGGGTGCAGTGTAAAATGCTTTCTGACAATATGCAGGGGGAAAAAAAATCTGCTATATGAAAGGAGATTTACTAAGAGACCTGTCTGCATGAGTACTCAGACATTTACCACCAGCAATCGCTTGACTAGAGCAGCCAGACACTTTGAAGCAGGTTGAAGACAGCTTTACAGTGTATAAGCTGAAACTTTTAACGATTCAATGAATCAAAAAGTCCGAGCTGTGGACTTGTTCCCCAAAATAAGGAAATATGTGCCATTTATTAAGGTAGTAAACAACCAGACTATATTACAAGTTAACAGTTTTAATCATCATCATGTTATGAGGACCTGCTGTAAAAACAGAGGTCAATAATGAAGAAATCTGACTTTGCATCATCAGATTAAACTATTTTTATCTATTGCAAAAGGTATAACAAATTTACATGATATATTTTACTATTAAATTTTAATTATTTATCTAACTGAACATATTGAGTCTTCTAAACTATGAACATCAAAATATGGTGAAAAAACTGGCATACCAAAAATTAAGCATAGAATTTATAATACAAAATACACAGGCACTCAAAAATAAAAGGGCATACAGTAGTTTATATTTCAACCATTTGCTCACCTATGAGCTCTGTGGGGGACTTCTCCATGAAGTGTTCGCACAAGCGGATGAACATTGCTGTAGTCTCTGGAGTTGGGCATTCACCATGCCTTCAATGGGACACAAGAGAGTTGGAAGCTGCATTATCCAGCATTCTGCTGCCCCCTGCAGACCTTTCAGTTACCAGTGACTGAAACATGAACTTGCCCGACGTCTTCTTTTGAATCACAGAAAAAATCTCTGGAAAAATCTCTAAAACTGTATGAATGGAAACATGTGCATGATGCAGGGAGAACCCTTACCCTTTACACTGCAGCTTCACATATTTGATGCCCTCCTTCTCAATGTCGTTGCGGTCATAGAAGCGCATTGTGTTTGTGAGGTCAACAAGCAAACCCATCTTGACCTGAATAAACAGAGTTAATGAAACAACTTCATTGCACTCTGGGGGGCCACTGACACATCCAGGGTTGTTCAAGTCGAAAACAGTGATATGAGCAAAACCTGCTATCATAATCTGCTATTGTTTGAGGAGGTGACACCTTCTTCAGCCATACACAATGCAGTATATACATCCGCGTATATTTTGAGTAAAATGAACAATAACCCTCACATCAGTTTTTCACCTGATGCTGCATTACACAGATGGATTCTACATCAGAAAGAGGATGGTTAAAACAACGAGAATTATTACAACCTTCAGCAAAGTCTTCTCCTTCATCTTCAACATTAACCTTTACATGTTCATAAGGCATGACGTCTTATAATGCTCCAAGATAGGCACAACACAAATATTCAATACCAGTAAACAGTGAATATCATTTGTAAGAAGCAGCCTTGGTCCTTCTCTGCCTGCTTGTTCACCTTCAGACTCTTCAGATAGTTGGACAGCATGCTGGGGTGAAACCTGTTCTCCTCAGGAACCTGGTCATCGTATTTTGGTCCTAGCATCGTCTTCATGGGCAAAAATTTTCCTGCCAAAAGGGAGTTAATTACTTGCAGTGTTATTCAAATGTATATTAATGTAAACCCCACAAAATGACCACAATGAGACATGGTCTCAATGTCTTGACCATGGGCAGATGTGTGTATTGTGCAAACGTACACTGACATGTTTAAATGACTCTACCACACAGACTTCTTACTACATTTCTGAATTCAAAGATTTTAACCAAATAATTAACAATAACTTTCTGCATCCAGCAGTAGTGATGCTTTGGGGGCAAAGCTGAAGTAGGTGGGGAGTGGCACAGTAACACATTGATACAGTGAACATGTGTAGCTGAATCACTGTACCAATGTAACCATGAAAGTGTAACTACCAGTGATACAGTGGTAGTAAAACAGTTTAAAAGTGAAACAGGATGCCTGATACACTATAACACACTTGATACAATAGAACAGTGACAGTGTTACAGTGTTACAGTACTACAGTTCACCAGTGATAGTGTACCAGGATATACCAGTGTTACAGCATATCAGGGATACAGTAGTAGAGTGTAGAAGTGATACAGCACTAGTGTACTAGTGATGCAATATATCAGGGTTATAGTAGTACAGTATAGAAGTCATACAGTACTGCACTACTGTGTAGCTGTAATACGCTGTAAACTCATGCCCGGCTGCTGACTAACTGTTTCACTTTCTCATTCCCCATCATCTTGTCTCTTCTTCAGCAGCTTCCACCCACAGCACTTCACTGCGACATGATCCGAGTCTCCCTCCTACTGGAACACTTAAGAGACCCAGTCCCCGTGTCCGCCATCGCGGTGCGTGACCCAATGCGTGGTCCCCCGGCGCCCTCACCTGCCACAGGCTGACCCCTTCTCGGGCAGTTCCGCCATCGCGGAGGGGGGCCGGCGTGCGCCATGCTTCGCGTGGTGCGAGTTGGACCGCAGTTCCTGGCGTTCCCTGAACCTGGAGAGGAAGGAGAAGGAAAAAGAAAAGGCGGAGCTGATCAGCCCCACATCGAGGAGCCCTTCTTCGGGAGAGAAGCCCTCCGCCAGCAGCAGCTGGGCCTTCGGTTGCGTTCAAACCGTTTAAATATCCCGCGGGAGCGTTATTGTTGCACAGCGGGCCCGCTCTGTGCTGACGGTTCTATTTTTTCCACGACGAGACTCCTGTCAGCTCGATGTCGCACATTACAGCCAATTCGCACCGTTTTGTTGGGAAGCCTCGGCGGGCTCCATTTGTGAACTACAGCAAAAGCGTCCACATTTCCCCCACAATGCACCGCTCCGCTTCAGGCAGCACTTGCAGGAACCAAAACATAGCGCCAGGGGGCAGCGACACAGAAAGTCCGTATAACTTTCAACAGTGCTTTTTAAACACAAGCATTCTGCTCAAGTATAATAATAATAATAATAATAATAATAATAATAACATAAACACGTTATGAAAAGCAAAATATATTCCTGTGATTACATTTATTTATATCACATATTTTATCAAATATTACGTATACAACGCGTCCTCGTTTTACGAACCTTAGAGTTACGAACGTTTCCGGTTTATTTTATTTGCATCGCCTCCAGTTGTCTAATGTTAAATCAGTTTGGTATTCAGTAACCATGACCTGCGTTTCTGCAGGCAGCTGTCACTTGGTAGTAAAAATAGCCTAAACAGAGTAGGAATGCAAAACCAGACAAATTCAAGCAGCTTCCAAAATGTTAACGCAATGTCTATTGTTACTAAGGATCAATGATCAATATAATCAAAAACTGTCATAAGGTTTCTGGAATAAAACAGTCAACAATCGAATCAGTGTGGTGCTGGTTAACAACTGACAACAAATATGAGGTTGTGGAGATTATATATTTTTATATTATATAAATTTAATATAAACTGAATTTTTGTGATGCATCTAGTTAATAAAGGTTACAAAAGTTCACAAAGTGTTAACCTCTGCCTTGCACACTATGTTTCCAGGACAAGCTCTGGACAGGTGTGTCCCTACATTGGATGAACACTGGATGAAAAGGAATAAACAAAAGTCTTAAGTAGACTTTTATTCACTATACCTTTATCAGTTTTTTACCTAACCATACCCTTGAATAAATCATGCAACATCTATATTATTAAGCTTTTACTGATTGTGACCTAATGGTAAAAGTGACTTTGGATTAATGAAAAAAATTACAAACTGACTTCCAGTCACAGTTGTGCTCCTAAATTTAGGACCCGGTGACAGAAGGCATTTTATGTCACACACAATTACAGATAGGTTGTGATGCTGTGCTATAGTTCATTTTATTGCAGAATAACCAATTAGATACCAAGTCTATCTCAGTATAAAAAATAGATGTTCACTTCAAATTGGCATTTGTTTACATGTTTATGCTTAAAGGAGCGGGAGCTTTCGGTGAGTAACATTTTTTTAAAATATTGTCGAGGCATTGTTTTGTTTTATACAGAAACTGTCAAAAGAAACCACTCACAGCATGTAAGAGACATGGAGTATTATTACTAATTATATCTAGATACATAACACTTTCATAGTATTTATGTTATGTTCTATCAGCACAGTTATGATGGTTATTATGCTGTAACACAGGTACAGGTTTTTTGATGCCCTGCATTTTTAAATTATGTAATCATATTATGTGCAATGGATTTTAATAAATTCTAGCATATCTATTATTGCCCTTTCACCAAATATATGTATAAACCTATATCACTGCATCTACATCCAATTTCTAACTATAAGATAGATGTATGCAGCCCAAATTATGTAAAAAAGGTAAATATATAGGTGAATAGTGTGAAAGAAAAATGCTAACAATGGCAACCAATCACATACAAAGATGCTAACTCATGTGATGAGACTTACCCCAGCAACTGAGACTGCAGCTGTTGCCTAGCAGATTTACAGTGCCTAATCCATCCAGCCAGGCAGGCAGAACAGGAGTGGGAGAACTAGAATAGGAAGAAGGTGAACAGGGGGAACAGAAGCAGGGAGAAAAGGAGCAAAACAGGAGTAGGGCTAACAGGAGCAGAACAGTAGCATGGATAAAAAGAGCAGTGAAAACAGGAGCAGGACAGGAACAGGGGCAACAGGAGCAGGGGGACAGGAGTTAGCAGGTAGCAACAGTGTGACCTTCCTGGCAGCAGAGCCAGTCCATGGTCAGAATACTAATGAAAGCCAAAGAGATGTGTGATGTAAAGCATGTAGTCAAGTTGTGGCGTGCATTGAAAATACCACTTTCGTCTTTCTTTTATTTATATGACATTTGGTAAGCGTTATCGTGAAGCAAGACGTCGTATGCAGTTTAAAAGAGGCTGTAAAAAAGGAGACTTGTGAAGTCATGATTCTCAAAATGTTTAAAATGTTTAATCTCCAACCCTAATTTTAATTAGTATATTATTGAAAAACGTGTTCGTACAGTCAAAAGGAAATCATATTATAATTGTAACAAATTATCGAATACGCTCATACAGTTAAAAAGAAATCAGATTATAACTGCTTCAATTTTCTTACAACTTTAATGCGCATAAGTGACAATCGTGTCGCTAACATGTATAGAAAGGAAAGCAATATTTTTACTAAAACTATGCAGTTGGTCACCAAATTAAACTAAATGGCAGAAGTAGCAAGAAAGAAGTAGATTATTTTTTTCTTAAGATGTCTAATGTAGCTAAGACAAATCTTAATGTCGGTGTCAATGAAAAATGTTTAGTTGTATCTCTGTAATTTCTTAAGGCTTTGGTATGTAATAAGATGACAAAAACCACAGAAACTATTTCGAAATAACTGATTTCCCAGCAGTGGGAAGTGTTGTCAGTCGGGAAAGCACCGAGCGGCTGCGTGATTTCGTGTCGAAAACAATCTGCAACGTCATCAACTGTGGGTGGTGTTTTTATTTAGCTCCACGCTGATTGGCTCATAAGCCTCTAGTTTGCCGAACCTTCGGGGCCGTATGATTGTTCTGGGCGAGACGTGTTCAATGCAGCTGTAGTTCATGGCTCTTATCGCTTATTCCGAGGAGATGACGCAGCGTTGCTTGTCATTTGTAAAAATGAGGTAATCATACGCGGGGACATACATTTCTAGCGATTTAAATCTAACGCGATCGTATATGGAAACAGGCCGATTATCTGTTCAACAGGGGAAAAAAACAAAACGTTGTTTTTATTTTTAAAGGTAGTGGGAAAAAATTAGCGAATTTATACTTGAAGCTTCTGTGGATGTCTTTGTTTGCTAAAGTGGGCGTGTTTCTCCCTTCCTCCGCTCACAATAAGGAAGTGACTGCTGCGCCATTTTCACGCACTTTTCTGCGCCATTTCGAACTTTGTAACTGTGGCGTGTAGGGCGGCCTAAGAGACGGTACCTCTAAGCAACTTCTGGAAGCGTGGAAGTTTCTCCTAAATTCCTGCTGGTGATCTTTATCAACGGGACGGTGCCCTTCCGGGGGACAGCAACTATTCCACCGAAGACACCACTTTGCGCATTTGAAATAATATAATATCAAAAACAACAACAAAGCAGTGCAGTACATGTATCCTCCCTCGCCGCCTTCCTGTGACTTACAGAACATGTTGGGAGAGACGCTCGGCTGCCACGTTGAATCGAACCTTGACAACATTGAGAACACAAAGCGCTCGAACCGGACCTCCCACCACGTCGGTGCCGCTCTGAACAAACGTCAAACCCTGCACAAGAAGGGCGCCAAGAGGGCTCGCGCCAGTCCGGACGGCTTGCAGAACCGCCACCCTCGAGCGCAGGAGCAGCACGAGCAGCTGCAGCAGCACAGACACGCGCGCCTCGTAGATGTCAACAATAACCACGGCGGCGGCAGTGTCGTGCTCGCGCACGGGCCCACGAACCACGAACGTGTCAACAACCACAGCAGACAAACCACCGTACTGACGTTCCACCACCTAAAACAGGGCGGCAAGAAGGAGGTCAGCTGTGTTTGTTTGAACTGCACTTATCACTTGTTTGGTTTCCCGACAGGTTGCTAAAAGTATTATTAATTTGTTAGGATATTATAATATTTAAATTCTGCATGGTTGTAGAGACTGAGTTAATAGCAAACAGAAAACCAAGCTAGCTGTTTCACTTAGAATGTAACGCGTGCGTCGATTTTGTCATTTTCAGTTCAAACAACCAGAACCGCTTCTGTACGTAACAGTTGCCCCTCCTTTCCAACATTATGCAACCTGGACTGGTATTTATCGTTGAAATGCTTAGTGTTATGTAGTGTACCGGATTAGGATGTCAGCGACAGCTGCTGACAGAAATAACCAAAATGATTGCGTTGACGAAAAAACATTGATGATGTTTTGAGGTGATATTAATCCTGTGGCAGGTTTTGCGCGTCTTGGGCCAATCAGTACCTCCTTTGTGAAAAGGGGGTGGTGCTATCCTTTAGTCTGCGCGTGGTGGACGTGCGGTAGAGGCTGCGCCTCATGAAGGGTTCCTGTGACGTTGCCAGCATTTCAAATGTTTACATAACAAACACAAATTGCAACTTAAAAAAAAGATACTGAACAGAGCCATAGTAATTAAGAAATTACATGTCAGATCAGGTGCTTATAAACAAAATCGTGCAAAAATGTGATTCTTAACAATGTTTCTTTTGTATTTCCAGTTCCTCAAGTCAAAATCAGGAAGACCTGAGAAAGGGCCACAGCCAAATGGCCAGTCTGTTCACAACTTCAGTAAACATGAGCATTTGGGCCAGAATCTTAATAGTCGAAACCAGAGGAACAGGCACTCCCCTATATCAGGTGGAGTTTCATCGGTTCGGAGGAATGACAGTAGCTGTCTCCCAAACTCCTCCTCCTCCCCCCTACGGCTCTGTCTCGAGGGGAGGAAGCTGCTGAATTTAGCTGACAATGTGAAGATCGTGAATTTGTATCTAGCTGAGCCCCTCTCTGAAGAAAGCCTTAAAGATGGCGAGAAGGTTTATGCAGGTGCCAAGTTCAGTGAACCCCCATCGCCCAGTGTCCTGCCCAAACCTCCCAGTCACTGGGTGGGAGAGAAGACCCCTCAACATTCCGACAACAGTAAAGAACAAATGACTGTCCACCTAAAAAGTTTGCTGAAGGTGCAAGTGAAGCCATGAATTCAGGATCTAAAAATAAGCAGGCAAAAATCATTCAATTTGGCACTGAAGATAACTGGAAATAGAACATGTTGCAACAATTTTTGTTTTGAATTTTGGACCTTAATCTGATTTTGCAACGTTGTGCAGAACAGCAGCCTCGTAGTACATAGATTTTTAATGCACTTGTGTAAAATGTACATACTGTATTGACTTGTAATATTTGTGTATATTTTTCATGTTATTTTAACAAGAGTAAAGCATATAGTTTTGTTACTGATGCTTTGAATATGTATTGTACACTGTAAGTTGATACACTTTAAATATGATTCATCAGTAGGCTGCAATACCCTTCTGGGCCCATTGAAAGATTATTTTCTTACATATTTGCACAAGGTTGGAAGACAACATGGGTCCTTAGGCTTTAAGCATGTAAGGAGAATGTAGTTCATGTGTTTTTATATGCAACAAAGTCCATTTACTGTGGATGTTGTTGCAAGAGTGCACTGCAAAGAAGCTAAGATGTCCTATGGGTAATCTCAGAAGAGCTGATACACTAGAATGACAATGGGACAGGCTCACTATGAAATTAAATTCTCCAGGCTGCAGAGTAGTCCATCTTTTTCTCCAGAGTCTCTGGGAATGACAGTGTGAAAAGGATTGTTATAAAGAAAATAGGGACATTCATCTGATAAAGAAGATTGTCTGTAACTACCAGCACTGACTTTTTTTTTTTTGAGACAAAGATAATGACTTTTCATATAATGCCATTTTACTGGCTCAAAATCAGGCTGTTCAAAGCATGGAAAGTTGTTTTTTTTCTGGACAAAGGGGAGAATTAATATGGAAGGAAATAAGGGATTTGAAAGAATTGAAGGAAAGTAGCACTAATACAGCACTCAGAGAAAGTCGGGCAGCTACAGTTTTACTTGTTCTGTGTAATGTCAGACAGGCAAGAACACAATGAGTATCAAAAATCAAAAGAGAAATTGTTGCAACAATTGTTTTTTGGTATCCAGTCTTATTAAAACATAAAGCACTGGTGCTTACCTCCCACTTAATTGGAAAGTTGTATGTTTTGTGTGTTGTAAGCTAGGTTCCTATAAACACACTTATACATACATAATGTGAAATTATGTATACATAATTAAATTAAAACATTTGGCCACCCCTATATTGTTTTCTGTTTTCATTTAATTGTTTTGTCTGCAGAACAGTTTTGAACAGTTGTCGAACTATTCACCTCATTGCTCTAGAGGGCTGTGTACAGAAATATTTGTTCTTAGTAGCCACATGATTGCTGGATATACTACATAAAAGAAATTCTATCAGCATGACTTTTCGGCAAAGAATTTAGCCTCAGCTTTATTATGCAATTTCAATTACGAGCATTCTAAATACACACTTGCTGATGAACTTAACTTCTCCCCCTTAACTTCTCTTCTGTGGAAACTGCATGCTTTCTAACTTAACTTGAAAAATCTGTTACAGTGCCAGCAAGAGGTGTGTTCACCAATTGAACAGAAAGATAGGAATAGAGATCACACAAAAAATAGGAGTATTAGACTGCATTACTTCAGCTCAGTTCAACATTGTTTTTATAACGCATAACTGCTGTTAAGAATGTTGGTGATTCTAATAATACTTGTAACAACAGATTCCCTACCATTGACACAAAATTAATAGGATGATTTATAGTTCACATAAAGCACCCCCAAAGATGCTGGGCACTGCGTGATGAACATCAAGTGGATGTTCATCTACTCCAACTTCCCACTACCTAATAGCTCTAATTATGCCACCCAAGACCCAGTGATAAATTATGACCCTCCCAATAAAAACACTTTAAAAACAGGAAAGTGAGACTGCAAGAAAATTTGAGTTTTTAAATATTTGTGTAAACCTTTCTCAGTCTTCCAAAGCTGCCTGAAAAGTACCAGCCAAATTTGGGCTGACAAGCAGGTGAGCCTTTGCTTCGTGTAAACATTTGAACTAGGCTGGATAAGTAAAACTCCAATACATGCTGTGTTGGGCTAAACCTTAGAGTGCTGAAATAACATTTTCTTCCTCAGACACCAGCAGAAAAGTCAGGGAAGAGTCACAAGTAGGAACCTTCAAAGTTGCAAGATTTTTTTTTTTACCAGAAGAGCACAGATATCAATCTGTATACTTCTGAAAGGGGCATTCACAGCAACTTCATCAATGGGATATGTATGGGAAAACCTGTCTCATTTGGAGGAGAATTAACCAGCAGACCCACCCAGGATTACCTCCTTTTCTGCAGAGATTGTTTAAGTGAAATATTCTCTTCAGCCTACTCAGTAAGTGCATAATTTTCAATTTATTGTAGCAGTTGATGTTTTGCAGCTTGTCAGCCTCTCACTTGATACTGCTCAATTTTTACACTACAGCAGCTGTTAATACAGACTGATTTATCCAAGTTCTCAATACCAGAAATCTGGTATTCAATCTCATCAACATGGTTTTTAAGTGTTCTCATGATGGGTTAATTTAGAAAGTTTTGTTTATATAACCACACAGTTGGATGAATGGTTTTTTAGTTTGCATGACAGTGAGGTAAGCTTCCATATCAATCAGACAGTCAAACATTTGGCCAAACACCTCTTTCACACAACAGCAATGACACTGGTTCACAGCATAAAACAACATTATTGTCCTTGTGTTATATACATAGTACTGTATATAACACAAGGACAAAAAATGGAACATGCAAAACAGTACAAAGAATGTGATAAGGTACCATTATCTGATAAGTGCACTGTCCAAAAAAATGTTGAGAATTCTTATGAGTTATCAAACAGATTAAATGTATTGTTTTTTTCTAGCATAAGAAACTTAATCCCCATTAATATTATTTTAGAGCAGGACCTTCAGTTATGGACCACAACAACAGAATATTACTACTAAATACACCAAAAATCCAGAACCCACCTACAAACAATTCCACTCAAATCCCTTGCCCAGAGCCTGTCAGCTACCACTTCGTTAGCTATTAACTGCATTAACAGAGTAAATCGTGGAAACAAGTAAAAGCTGTGCAATTAACTGTAAAGTCTTTAAAAACAATATAAGAAACATAAACTTCAATAAAAACTGAACAAACATGGTCTTCAGACAAAAAGAGAACTAATATGTGGAATGGAAGGAAATCAGCAATTGCTAAAGAACTGAAGGCAGTTAGCACTCACAGAAAGTCAGGCAGCTACTGCTTTACTTGTTCCATATTGTCTTACAGGCAGAAAAGAAGCATAAACCTGAACAGGGGATATTAACTGGTACAACTATAAGTAGAAGCAAAATAAACTTTTTTTTGTATGTGTCCATAGTATCCAATCCACATAAACAATGCCCATCTCTACCAAGTACAGTCTCTACAGTTTAAACTTCATTAACCATGATGCATCGCGAAACAGTCGAACCCAGATTTCTGAGTTCCAACCGTACAAGGGAGTACAAATAATCGGTTCAGAGTGGTTAATCGGAATTATATGTGACTCATAAGCTCTACGAAACGCAAAACGCCATTTTAAAAAGGTCATGGTGAACACATAGTCTGTTGCAACTGCAAATGCAACAACGCACATTAATAAAGAAGATATTTGGAAGTTCCGGTAAAAAACAACGCGTGCGGTGCAGTTGATTCTGATCTTGTTTTGTGGTCGCCGGTCCCACGCATCATGTCCTCTCTCGTCCCGGACGTGTCCCCCGAGCAGCTGCAACAGCTGAAGGAAAGCGCCGGTCGCTGCATCGACGAAGCCGGGGATGTCCTGTCCCTGCTGAGCTCCGAAATCTGGAGATGTCCGGAGCTCGCTTACCAGGAGGAGAAGGCGCATGAAGCCCTGGTCCGCTTCTTCTCCCAGCAGCCGGGCTGGACCGTGCAAGGCCACTACCTGCTGAACACAGCATTCCGGGCCACGTGGGGGCCCATGGGGGGCCGCGAGGGGGACAATGTTGTGAACATCGGTTTCTTGTGCGAATACGATGCGCTGCCGGGTATCGGGCACGCTTGCGGCCATAACCTGATCGCGGAGGTGGGGGCGGCCGCAGCGCTGGGGGTGAAGGGTGCGCTGGGTGCCCTGTCCCACTGCCCCGTCCGGGCCAAGGTGCGACCTGAGAGTGAAAATGTCTCCACTAACTTCGATAAAGTAAATTCATTCAGTTTTAGATTTGTGTGCACACCATTTTCATTTTATAACTGACAAAAAAAACAATTATATAATTTAAAGCAGATTAAAGAGATACCCCAGGGTCAATCTCACGAACCAATCATTAATAACGTCTATGGTAATTTTATTATTACAACAGCATTATCGTAATACATCCGGGTTTAAATGATTTGTAATCAAATGAGTGTATTTTAAATAACATTTTTTACAGCAACCCAAAACGACAGTATGCTTTAAATATTAATTAATGCACAAATATTGTTAAAAATCTTGGATGGTTATCAAAATTTTTGTTTATTTAATATGGCTGCCACCATTGTGAGCCAAAATGCTAAGGAGTTCTCATTGGGTAATGGGTTTTATATTGACATGTCACTGCTGTCCCATTTAACTCCCATTTCTGCCAGTTCCTAGCCTGGATAAATGGTAAGGGTTGACATCAGGAAGGGCATCTGGTTGTAAAATTGCTGCTTGAAACACAAGTCCACCCATTTGGTTGCCATCCGGGGTCAACAACTAACCTGGGTATATCTTTGACAAAATGCTGTAAAACTGACATACAATACTGCACACCAGTAGTACATACATTGTTGTACAGCAATAGGCTAGCAGCCTGTCCAACATATATTCTGTTTCACTCAGCTTCTTGGATAGGATCTGGACCATTGCAACCCTATATAAACAAAAGCAAATATTAGTAATGAATGCTTATTCCCCTGTAACAATTATTACAAAAAGTGGTTCAGAAGTTAACAAAAATGTGAATAAATCAATTGCACTCAATTTATTGCATTTTCACTATAAAATTACGTCATAGATAGCAGAATAATAATATTTTTATTTTAACCTCTATTTAGTTCTATATTGATAGTGTTATTTTGAGAGCAGGCCTGCACTTCACAGACTCCCTGAAGCCCATCCAAGGAACCCAGGCTAAGAACCACTGCTTTAGATGAAAACGAGAGATGTGCAGTTTGTAAATGATAAACAACTGATTTGTGAAACTCCAGGATCTTTTAATATGTGCCAAGATAAACCCTTCAGAGTTATTCACAGTGAAACAAGAATATGTACCCATTAAACACTGTTAATCTAATTAAATATGCAGGTAGTCAACAACCCTTGTCTCCAGACAACATAGGCAGTTGAATCAAACAGCTACCTCTGCTGTCTGCTGTACAGTTATTATTTTATAACTATGATTAACGCCTTGTCATGATCCGGATTCTATCAAGAAAACACAAAGTCTGGGGCTAAGTAGGATACACCCTGCATGGAATGCCAGTCCGTCACAGACTTACATTTTCGTATTAGTCATATATTTATAATATTATTTAAATAATGCTTTTGGGCAAAGTGACTTAGAGTGGTAGTATTCACTGGAATTTACAATTATTAACCCATTGATATAGCTGGACAATTTTAACTGTAACAGCTCAGGGTAAGTCCCTTAATTAAAGTAGTTTCAACCTGAGTGAGATTCAAACGCAAATTCATCAACTGCAAGGTGATGGTTGTAACCACTACACCACCTGCTACCACAGTTGAAGCTGCAAAGGGGAAGATAGTTACTTGAGGAGCACACAGCATTACCTCTTTCTACAGGTGACGGTGCTTGGGACACCAGCGGAGGAGGATGGTGGGGGGAAGATTGACCTGATTCAGGCTGGAGCCTTTGAAGGGATGGATGTGGTATTCATGGCCCATCCCTCACAGGAGGATGTTGCCTACTGTGCAGATCTGGCTGAAATTGAGTAAATTCACCTAGTACCCATTTCTACTCAGAAGGGTCTCATTTTCATTCTAGTTTTAGAGTGTTCATGAAGTACAGATTGTCCTCAACTTAGGACATACTTGGCATACAGTGGACTCACACTTATTGATATTATTGATTTCAATAATATAAATGAATAATTAATGTTACTAATAATTTAAAAAGTGAAATGGAGGAATATTGTCAAAAAATTGATTTTGAATGATTTCCAGAATTCTGGTAAGTGAACAAGCATCTTATGGCTAATTAAAATATGTATATCTGAATATGTTGTAAGGTGCAATGAACAGTACAGTTCAACATCAAGGCATAACAAGTGCCTGCCAACAGCTGTACAAAAACATATGCAACATGACATGATGAAAAAGTTATGAAAATGCATTAAAACGTTGCATGTGTACCTGCACTGTCTGCATGTGTGACATCGTAGCGTGACAATTGCATGAAGTGAGAGAGTCATGATGGCTGTGACAATCAAACAGCTTCCTCTTGTGTTTATATTTTCAGCTTGACTGTGAAATACCACGGAAAAGCCTCCCATGCTGCTGCCTATCCCTGGAAGGGAATCAATGCTTTGGACGCAGCAGTCCTGGCCTACAACAACCTGTCTGTACTTCGACAGCAACTGAAGCCAGAATGGAGAATCCATGGTGAGGAAGACTAGGGCTTTGAGGCGCAGCAGAATTTTCATGTCTCGGCTACGTCTACTAAACTGTTGCTCTGAGGGACATTCCCCATCTCATTGTTGCCCACCCTTTCCTGCAGGCATCATCAAGCATGGAGGAGTTAAGCCCAATATCATTCCTGATTACTCTGAACTGTTTTTCTACCTACGCACACCTAAGCATCAGGATTTGCCACATATTAAGGAAAAGGCTGAGAAGTGCTTCAGGTCTGCTGCTATGGCGACTGGTTGTCAAGTAAGTGCAAAATGCAGAGTATGAAGTCACTGATTTATTATAAACGCTTGCTTCTGAATTGTGCCAGTTTTACAAGCCATCAGTGTAAAATTATTTGGTTGTCTTCTGGTTGTTAATGTTTACCAGTTTACACTGAATGTTGTGAAGACATATCACTTCGGCAGGTTAACCTGGAATACGGAAAGAACGAATTTTACAATATCCTTCGCAACATCACCCTGGAACGTGCATATGAAGAAAATGGCAAAACTTTAGGAATTGAGTTCATCACTAATGAGAAACTTCAGGAAATACCTTTGGGTAAGGGACTGTTCACATGCTTTATCAGTGTAGCATCTGAGGATTTATCTGTGTTGGTTATATGGATTATGACCTATGTTAGAGATCTGTTACAACAGACTGAGAAACTATACAGCCCCCTTCCCAACAAACTATTTAGGTCAATGTCATACCAGAAGATATGGGATGAAGGGTACTGTATTCAGTTACATGTTTAAATTTGGCATGTATCTCTAATATGGGCATTTAGGCCAGGATGTGGTCAAAATGGAATGGGGCCAGAAGAGAAAGGGACTAAATAAGCAATAGGTTCAGCATATTGGACAAACATTAAGGTTTCCATCCAGTACCATATATACCTGTCTTAACTGAAGAGTTCAGATCAATTTGGTGAAATAAATATGTCTGGTGTACCTTAATTCATTAGAGTTTTATTTTACTTTAGTTTTGCTTCTGAAATGACTTACTATGTGATGCACAGATACACAAAATAGGTTAAATAGTAGCATTTAAAATAAAATGTAAATCAGATTCATTTTCCTATAAAAACCAACAACTGGTACTTCCTTAAATTGATTCCAGTATTTAATAACATTTTACTGCACAGCTAATGCAATTGTTGCAATATCTCCTGGGTCTTACACCAGCAACCTTCAAGTTAAAAGACTATGTCCTTAATGACCTCAGTACCTTCTATCCAATATTTCAAAATGAAATATAGAACAGGGTGGCATTGAACAGAGGATGAATTTGGAAATACTTGTTCCTTAGGTTTGAGTGGTTTTAGTATTTCATCACCTGGCAGTACTGCATGTGTAAAAGACTCACGATTCTACACAGGTTCTACAGACTTTGGCAATGTGAGTTTTGTGGTGCCGGGAATCCATACATACTTCTACATTGGTTCCAATGCCCTGAACCATACAGAGGAATACACAGCAGCTGCTGGTATGTGCAACATAAACTTTCAGGGGTCTTTTGTGCCCTATATGGTTTCTAATTATGGTTAAATACTTTACTTTGCTTTCATGATTGATTCAGTTGCCAATTCAGTATATTAAACATTTGAATATGTTTAGTTGATAGGATTTTTTAAAACTAGTTAATTATCAGTACTTTCACAACACTATGTTTTAACAAATTATCCAGTGGGAGTGCAGAAGGGAGGCCATGCTTTCTGCTTGATGGTTTTTTGTTTTTTTTTTGGCATATGTCTAAAATTTCTGTAATTTATCTACTAGTATAGGTGAAATCATCATTATCACAGAACACAAAATGTTCACTGTATCAAGAACTTAGTTCATACTACTCTTTAATCTCCTCCAATTGGTTTTAAAGAAGACCTGTGGAATTGTCATTAAATTTTACCTTAGCTTAAGCCTCTCATCCCTTGCTTGATCTTCTGGGACTCACTGAAACGTGTTTGACAACATAAAACTCATTTGCTGATATCTCCACTGATTACTCCTTTTCACACCCCTCTGCTGTCTTGGTAGAGGTGGTGGTAAAAGTTAGCTCATCTCTGCACAGTATGATCATTCAGTTCTGCCCATCTCCCATCTCTGCTTTCCCCATTTAAACTCCATGCACTCTCCGGCTGCACTCTTTGTGCTTGTTCTCTATATACCTACTGGCCCTTATGGTTGCTTCTTTAACCATTTTTCCATTCTATTGCTGTGTACAAATCTTTGCTGATTGTTCTAGGTGGGTGTCTGGGTAGGTCCATATGCCCATTGTCAAACTAATTGGAGGACATTCAAACGGATGGCCTCCAGGCACTTTGGCAGTCTTTTAATCTGCCATTGTCTCAATCCACAGTCACTCTCAAGGCTGGCAACCATCTTGACCTTGTTTTCACTAGGAATTGTGGCTCTGAAGCTCTCTCTGATAACTCTTCTGTGTGTTTCAGATCAATTCTTTTTATCTTTTCAGCACCCCTCCTATTAAACCTTCTAGCACACTTCATTCATTGTTACTTTCCACTGCAACTTAAAATCTGTTTCTCCATCCTCCGTCCCCTCAATTCCAGGTTTCTTCGATTTTTTTTTCCAGTAATAGCATCACCAGTGTCCTTTTACCATCTATACATTTCTCTTTTCACTGTGTCCTACCTCATGGTAGGTACTTGTGCAAGAACTCATCAAAACTTTGTGCAACTGAGTGGAGATGATAGAATTAAACCCATACACATAACATCTTACAAAGAGCTCATTGCTTTCTGCCTTTCTGCTATCTCTGCTGCAAAAACCAAAACTGTTCAGAAATAGCAACTAGTCTCATTCCTCCCTTTGCTTACCAAAAACCTTTGAGAATGCTGATTACAATCAATATTCCATATTCTATGCCCAGAATGATCTCACTGATCGAGCTCAGTCTGGATTCAAGATCAGCCAGTCCACCAAGACTCCATGCAGTGTCAGATGCTGTTCAGTCTGCTAGAGTTGCATCCTTCTTTCCTGTTCTCATTCTTCTCAACATCTCTGCTGGGTTTGACTCAGTTTAGCATACCTTCAATTGCTAGCTACAGAACAACTTGGTATGAAAGCTGTCTCATTTAAATATTTTGAATCCTACCTATCAGGTAGACTCTAGCTAATAGTTTGGTGTGGCTCCCTCTCTAGCCCTCAACCTGTCTCAACAGGTGTACAACAGGGCTTAGCACTCGGCCCTTTATTCTTGTTTGCTTATTCTGCTTTCATTTGGTTGGTCATTACTTCCCACAGTTTCTCTTACCAGTGCTATCAGAAGATAAAGAAGTCTTTCTGCCTTTTCCCCCAACTGATGCAGTTATATCTTCATGCACTGCAGTACGTCTCTCTGACATACCCACCTGAGTGACATATATCACCTGCAACTCCCAAAGACTGAAATCCCCTACTTTCCTGCTAGTCCTTCCCTATGTCAAGAGCTATCTCTCTGCTTCTCCTAACACATCGCAGCTGTAACCTGCTCTTGCAGACATACACTTGTAAAACATGCACTCTTGAGTAGGATATTATCCAACATATGTCTTTGCAGTTTTTTTGCGGCAGTTCCCAGAGACAAAGGTCATGTTTATTTGACAGGTACTATAAGTTTTTTGTTTGTTTCAGTTGTCAGTAAAGGTAGATCATTATTGAATATAGGATTCTAGTTAGTACCTGTGCAAAAACTTGGCTTTACCCTTCAGTTTTTTCCCCATGATATGCACTTTTAGATGGTTTTTGGATCAAGACTAGTATGGCATGTCCTTAAAGGTACATTGATGACCCTTACAGGAGCAGAGAAGGCACAGTTCTACACCCTGAGAACAGCAAAAGCTATGGCCATGACAGCCTTGGATGTGCTGTTCTGCCCAGAGTTGCTACAACGTGTCAGGGATGAGTATGCAGAAGCCAAGCTGAAGGAGGAGAGTGGCTAGATATATGGAGGAAGCTGGGGGGGTGCAGAGATTTAGCCTTGCAGAAGGGCTTTTGCATTCCACTGTGCAATCACTAGAGCAGTCAAGTCTCCACTAATTTTTTTATAAATCTACTGGTAAATTTTGTTTCAGTAGTTAGAATTATTAGACCATACTAGAACTCAAGTTCCAGTGCCACATCTGCAGGGTAGTCATTTTTGTAAGTTTAAATACTTCGTAAATGGACAGGTTGTTGCCAAGGTAGAAGTTGGTCTAATATTTCTGTACTGAATTTCTCTTTAAAAATGCACTTATGAATGATAGCTTGTGTTTAATTTTAGAGATTTTTACACATTGATTATAAAATTGAAAAGTAGATGATAGTTAGCAGGGTTCTTCATCAGTTTATTGCCTACTTCTTAGTCTTTGTCATGGATAATCAAAGAATAACTTTGATCATACTCTCTGCTTTGAAATTATACTTCACAAAAAAATCATACCGATATTGCCTTATTATGACAGATTCTTTTAAGTTGAAGCATGATTGAACTTGACTAGATTGTGCAAAATGATTTTATGAAATATGAACACATGGTTAGATTACAATAATGAATTTTACAATAATTAATCTACACCAATGACAGTTATAAAACTTTAATCTTATGTAAAATTGCTCTTAGACAATAAAAAAATCCTCTGTACAAGCCTTTCTTACAACACTGTGTGTTCATCAGTCAAATATGTCCATGCAGGAACTGGAAAAGTACAGTAATTTACATAGATATTTGTGTTTTGTGATGTGATTATAGGCTTAGAATTTGCATATTTTTATTTGAAATGAGTTATCGCAACTGAAATCTGTCCAATTTCCTTTGGAATTAATAAAGCTCTTTTCTGTTTGTCAGAACTTGTGGAATGGGTACACTTGCTCTTTGGGTTATAAATGGCCAAGTTAGATATTTTCAAAAATTAAAACTTAATTTTCTATTTTCTTGTTTTCAAACTTTCCAGTTTTTTTTGAAGAACGTGACCTGTGTTTATGCCTCCAGCCGACAGATGGCAGTAAAATGTACCAAAACAGTGGGCCCATCACCTTCATTCAATGCAGTTCTACAGTTGGTGTCTGGTGTTACGGAGTATTGGTGATTCTTATAGCGGCGCTAGGAACAGGTATGATTTTACCATAAAAGATGACAGTGGAAATATTAAAGTAAGAAGAAAGGTGGCAAGAAATTAAACACAATGTGCCTGTGGAAGTTAATTGGTCATTTGGGGCAGAACGTGGGTTTTTAAAATTTTTTAGATGTTTTTAAATTGGGTTTTCACTTTACAAATGTTTGGCTACAAACATTTTTTCCTGTTGAGCTGATGCTTTTCTCCAAATTACAGCAAATTAACTACCATTATTTATCCATTGTAAAACTTTGGGGAAAGATTTTTGGAAATTTTTACTAGAGCAATTTATAGCAAGCGCTTTGCTCAGGGTACTACAGGAGGACACTGGGTTTAAACTTCCAGTTTCCACACACTTTCTTCACTTGCATAGTTTACATTTTTTTTCCCCAAAACAAATGTCATCTCTGCTTCTACCTTCAAATGCTAGCTGGCAGTAGAATGCACCCAAACAGAATAGAACTGTAGGATGTTATTATCTTGCCAGTTCCTGTCTAGTTTTCCTGAGTGTCAGTGATTAATAACAAGATGACAAACAATGCAGATGTTTAGAACATATGGAAGTGCACTTTATGTGCACTGAGACTGACATCCTTTGGCAGACAAAGATAACAAGTGTGACTTGTTGGTGGATGTGTACACAGTATATTTCTTATTAGGGTGGATGTGTAGCCAATATAAATGTTAGGTTGGATAAACTACATATAATCAAATTGAGAGGTTCTAATGAGATACAATGGTGAGCAAAAACTCAACTTACCTCTGACTGGAAAACATTAAGCTCTAATTTGTCTCGTTTTACAGACAACTGCTAATCCTTTTATACCGCTCATATTATTTTGGTTAGAAATTATCTGAAAATCTAAAGAAAACTAACTGCTAATGCTTCACAGTAAAATTGGCCATGAGTGACAGCTAACAGCAGCCAAAGAAATCCCTATAAGATGTCATATGAAATTACAGAGGTATTACTAACAGTTGATAGTAAATATGCTTTGATAGGTTTTATCAAATGTTAAAACATTAAATGAGAAGTAATGAAAATACCGTTGGATTACAGATGTTGTATAGAGTAAAATACATTTTTCACAAATGTGTTTGAGTAAAAATAAAAAGTATTGATGCCAAAAACTACTTACTTTACTTAAATGAACTACATTTACTTAATTACAGATAACAGAGTAACTGTAACTTAATATCCACTTCTGATCATAGCCTATAAAATGGAAAATGTGACCCAAAGTGCAATATTCAAGTGAAATTTGTAGTGTTCAACTTCTCTGTTGAAAACAAATAAACAAACTGACATTTTAAACAGGGTACAAGCTTAAGCATTAATTTGTAGTTGTTTATAACTGAGAATCTGAATTAAAAATAGCTTTGTGTTGTAAAATTTTACTTTAAAACGTGCACATAGTTAATATATGTGAGTTATTTAGTTGTTGCTAAATGTTGACAACCATATATGATATATTATGGCAGAGGCAAGTTAGAAACGTCACACTACTTCTAACCAAAGTGTTACTATTTCGGAAAAAAGATGAGAGGTGTTTGACTTAGCACTTCAAGCTTTCCCAGGTGGAAAATTTCTGACTTTTTAAAGAATTTCAGAAGATAACACAGTATAAAGATAAAATATGTAAAGTAGTATAAAAGAAAATTATGCAATTCTAGTAGGAGTACAAGTACTGAAAGATGACCAAAATTTACAGCTAATACATTTTATGTGCTAAATGATGTACAGACTTTGTTCCCTACAGCACTCGTGAAATGTTTTGTACACATGATTAAACAAAGTAAATCTTTATCTTCAATGATTTAGACAAAGTTTAGGAAAAATAAGAAAAATATTCAAGTTCTCAGGTTTGCAATAAAATCCAAGTTTAAATAGATCAAGAATGTGTAATATAAAACCATAATTATGTTGCTTTTCTACATCCAATATCATTTTCTTAAACATGCTGCAGTTTTGTAACTTATATATTAGATATCTGTGAAATATTTAAAATCAGTATTTCAGTGGTGAGTTTTTTTGTCATCATAACAGCAATCGTCAGAAAAGAACAATCACTTTCTGATATCAAAATCTGATGCACAAAAGCAGTCTTGTGTATATTATATAACAAGACCAGTTTGTTTTATTTTTAATTTTAATTTTAATTGTCTTTTATTACTGTGTTTTTTTAATCTTACTGTAGCTCTAAATTCTCTCTGCATATTTACTCTACAAGATCTGCCAAAAGGCCTAAAAGTTTTGTTCTCTCAAACACTATAGGACACAAAACATCATGCACAAATGCAGATGATAAGGAAAGGAGCAATACCTTGCTCTGCTGCTGAATGGAAACCAAAGCAATCACCCATATAAATGCAAATATGTTTGAAAAAATTAAAGGAAATATTCCTGATTTTTAACTTGCATTACAAGTGTACTAGCAGTGTTTCTGAGAGTCTTTCAGTACAAGGTCCCTTCAGTATAGGAGCCATTAAGAGTAGATGGACCAGTAGATGATGTTGAAGAGAGCATAGGCACCTGGGAAGATGACTCTGGAGTATTTGTCTATGGAGTGCGTGTCAATCCAAAGGGTGGTGTATCTGTACTGGTTTTTCATAAGGTGTGAGGTCCTCTCACCCCCCAGTCCAAACTGCACCAAGATCCTCTCCCTCCTGTCTTCAGTTTCTTCTGTTGCACCATAGTTTCCCATGGCATTAATGTCCACATCACTATAGCTGCTAGTCTTCATCATCTGGCCAGGATGAGAAAGGCCACAAGTGCAGGGAAGCTGTGGTACAGGTTGATGGAAGGTAAGAATATAATTAAAGTGTACATTGCACTGTAGCTACAATGCAGTTATCAACCAAATGTTTTTAGAATGATGTGGAACTGTTTCATACTGCAATTTTAATTAATTATACACAAGAAGAGGAAAAAGTGTCAATAAGCATTCTAGAGTGTAGTTTGTTGTGTTACACTGAAAATCAGATAAACATAGAAAAAGATATGTAAAGAATGCATGAGCGTGATCCCTGATTTACGTACACTTAGCACAACACGACTGCTAGAATGCAATTTGTTTTTTAATATTTTTTCTCAATTTATGTGCCATCAAGTAGACCTTGATGCAACACACTAGCCAAAAAAAACAAAACCAAAAGAAAGATTTCCACACTGGCCTTGTGTACGGAAGTATCCGTTTAGTACTGTGTTACATTGGTGAATATTTATTGCTCTTCTACATAGATGAATACAGTAAGAATGTACGTTATCACAAGAATAGCGTTTTAGGGGTTACATTAGTACGTCAAAGTTGTTTGTATGCCTGGTTGTAAATAAAACAGCGTTTTACCTATTTAATTTATATCACAGCAGTGAATCCTTTTAACCACTACCATGACAGTGTACACAAAATGTTGTTTCTTATTTATAGGAATTTTTTGTTCTAGAAAAATTTGGGAAAATTGATTGGGGTTTTTTGTTGGAACGCATTGTATTTTTCTCCATAAGAAATAATGAACAGAGCTGTCTCAGTTTACACATTTTGACACAATGTGGTGTTTTCATGAACCAATCAGGCACAAAACCGGAGGGATGATTGTATTCCTATAAATAAATTAGATGAAAGAACTACCTTTCTTTACCATTTCTCACGCTAAGCACCTGAGTTACACATTCTGCCATTCTGATGACCATGCTGATGACCTACCGTGTTGTGCAGTTTCCTCTCTTGGCGCTCCTGCACTGTGCTCAGATAGTTGACAGCTGCATATTCTATAACCGACAGGAAAACAAACACAAAGCTGACCCAGAGGTAGATATCCACAGCTTTGATGTAGGAGACTCTGGGCATGGAGGCGTTGACCCCAGTGATGATGGTGGACATGGTGAGCACTGTGGTGATGCCTGAAATCACAGCCAGCACACAAATTATTTACACATATAACCCATACATTAGTTTGTCTGAGGGAACCTTGCAAATTAATAAGCCAAACAGGTTAATGGAGCTTATGAACTACAGTCACTAATAATATTTCAGAAGGTAGGGAAATTGTGGACATGAAAATTAAGTACAGGCTGAACATGGTACACAAGGAATCAGGATTACTAAGTCAACCTTTCAGTGGCCAGGTGTGAACAAGTCTGTCTTACCCAAAGGAACTCTGGCAGGCACAGCTCGGCGATCAATCCAGAAGGACACCCAGGACAACATGACCATCAGGGTGGCCGGGAAGTAGATCTGCAGCAGGAAGAAGAAGATGTGCCTCCGCAGGGTGAAGGTGATGTACAGTCGATTGTACCATCCTGAGGTAACAACAAGGACACACAAGACAGGTTGGTATCCAGATTTCAGAGTAAAAAAATATACACAGAGGTGTTAGGTGACAAAACCCCATACCAGTACTGCTGTAAAATGCCAGTTTTGTGGTGGTGTGGAACTTCTGGATCAGAAACTGGGACAGTGATATCCTCTCATCCGTACTAAGGGAATTGTTGCCTTTCTTCCAGTAAAGCATCAGGTCATCATCAGTGTAAGCATCTGTAACAGGACCGTGGCTTTAAACCACAGTATGCATGGGGATGTGGCAAAACTTGGAGGAACAGGTTGGAATGTGGCAAGTATGAACAGAAAGGAGCCCAAAGCAGCCCACAGGGTGCAGCTGACTCACAACTCTCGATCTCCAGCGAGCAAGTCTGTGTGTCCAGCGGAAACCGGCTCAAGTCCATGTTGCACATGGCAGTAACAGTAACCCTTAGAAGAAAAATCAGATTTAAGAATCAGTGAATAGAAGCACATGGACTCATTTCACTTTAAAAACCATCTGTGGTGCTAATTTTTTGACAAAAGAGACAACTTTTATAGTGTAACTAGTACTGTATAAAATGATTTTGTCTCCACCCTGTTGGTTTACGTTTTCTTTATTATATACTTTGTACTGTCAGCTGGTGGGTGGTCATTGTCAGGTAAGAGGCAAGGAGTGAACTGCTGTTACTACTTGAGGACTGAGCAATATAAACATATAAACAGCTGGTGTTAGAGGCTTGTGGCGACAATGCTGAGGCAGTATGAGAACTCCGTTATAAAAAGTGGTCAGAGGTTTTGGGTGAAGAATAGATGTTTCTGTTTCAGAAGGCCTCTGTAGTTTTAGGTTCAAAGCTCCATGTCCCCAGTTTGTTTTGTTTCTATTTTTAAATAAATGCCTTTTGCGGAGAAACCTACTGTCCTGGTGCTTCTGGCCCACCCACGTGGCTGCCTTCACTATGTTTCCTTTAACCGAGACTTTATTCCAAAGCAACTTACAATGTTAGATTTGTCCATCCATTCATTAATTATCCTTAACTGCTTCTCCTGGTCAGTGTCTCCACAGTCTTGAGCCCATCACAGAGTCACTTGGCACTAGACTAGAAAATTATACACTGAACAAGGTGCCAATCCACCACAGTAAAACCACGGACACACACAGACAACTACATATTACAGACATGACAGAGAAATTCGGAGCACCCACAGGAAACCAACACAAACAAGGGGAAAACATGCAAAGTCCAAACATTCTGAGTTGGATTCAACCACATGCTTAATCCAGGTGCAGTGATATGGGAGTGTTAGGTTTTTAAGTTTTTTGGTGCAAAACTGTGCTGTCCGAGTTAGGTGTGTATACTATGATAATTATTTGTAAAATGGGTAAATCCCTTGGTGAAGGGACTGCAGGAGATGGGACTGAAACCTAGGCCCTTTGATTGCAATGAGAGCTCTAGCTGCTAGAAAATCAGCTGTTTTTGCACAAGGGTCCCAGTAATTCTTTAGAATACACTCAATATATCTTAAAGCAGTTCACAAATGATACCTTTTCATATTTCAGATGACACCAAAAAGGGAAAGAGTGAAGGCAGTTTTAACAACGCTCAAATCGGCTGCAATGTCACAATAAATAGATGAAAGTGGAGAAGATAATCCTGATCTGAACATAACACATTTACAGAGGTCAGAGAAGACTTTACTCTGTAATGGGAGGGCGATGAACAAGGTCTGATGAGACAATCCACCATGCTCTGCAAAATCTCCTATCCTACCCCCTCAGATTACCTCCCACTATCCCCTCGGTCAAACAAAGCATATGACTCTGCAGTGGGAGGGTCACATGACTGATTCTCCTTGGCCCCAAGTATCCCTGCCCTTTCAAAATAATCCATAATCCTGGCTAGGACTGTGATTTCTGGCAGACAAAGACCCGCAACATTTCATCATTCATTTCTCAAATGTGTGACTCTTCCTTTGACTCCCTGTTGCTGTGCCTCTTTGAAAAAGAGTAGAGCTGTATGGTTCACCCTGATGAGGAAGTGGCGAGCATTCCCACTCAGTTCTTTTATGTTGTAATGAGTGTCATATATCAAGTATATTTCATAATATGGCCCTTTCTGCAATATGTCACACAATTTATGTTATAAAAATGAACCACAGAATACACACCTCAAACTGTAGAGCACCTTGCCATCAGGATACACCCTCAGCATGACGTTGTCCGTCGTGGTGTCATGGATGAAGGATCTTTTGGAGTGGACAAAGAACATGTCAGGCACCCAGATCTTCTTCACCAGGCGGCTATCGAATGTCATGCTCTGGTTGTTGGTACTGGGAAAGGAGAGACGCTCGTCTTTCCAGTAATGCCTCAGGTACAGGGTCATGGTGAAGTCCTGCCATACACAAACATCATTGTGGCTGTCAATAATGGATACAGACAAATATTGATTTCCAAGGCTTTTGAATTTAAACCACCAATTACTGCTTACTGTAACATATTGACATGTAATACACAATTTCTACATTTGCTGTGACATTTCCATAAATATAAATGTATTGAATTTATTATTTGCATTTATGTAACATGTTACAGTGCATTCAGATCCTCTCAAGCGCTGCCAGGTTGGATAGGGCCCATCAGTGGACAGCCATTTTCAGGTCTCTCCAAAGATGTTCAATTGGGTTTAAGTCTGGACTCTGGCTGGGGCACTCAAGAACCTTCACAGAGTTGTCCCTAAGCCACTCCTGCATTATCTTGGCTGTGTTTAGGGTCATTGTCCTGTTGGAAGGTGAACCTTTGGTCCAGTGATGAGGTCTGAATATTTATGTCAGTGTGATATTTCAGATTTTTTTATTTTTAATAAATTTGCAAAACATTTTAAAATCCAGTTTTCACTTTGATATTATGGGGTATTGAGTGTAGACTGATGTGTGAAAAGATGAATTTAAACAATTTTAGCACAACACTGCAACATAACAAAATGTGAAAAAAACGAAGGGGTCTGAATACTTTCTGAATGCACTGTATCTCCCAAGGCTATATAATTTGAAGTACCAGACTTATGTTAAGGATAGTTTTACTTTTCCAGTAGTAACATGCTAATGAGATCTTTTTCAAGGTTAAATTAGATGTTTAGGTATGAGTACTTATTTTTTATGTACAGACAAAGTGTTTATAACTGGTCAGTCCACACTTACCATATCAACTTCAGAAATTGTATCTAGGCTTTCAATCTGAACATCTACTCCAACTGGAATGGCAGGCCCTATAACGGTTAAAATGTTTATGGGTTTACACATCAGCAGGCAAAACAGCAATTATTTAGTAAATACCACTTAATAAAAATCATGACATGAAAGTGCATCTTATTTCAGAGAATAATCCTTTTTCCCAAATTCATATCGAGTCAAACTGGAGCACACATCACTGTTTTGATAAAAAAAGATTGGATTTGGCTGCATTTCAGGGTCATGTTGGCAAGAACCGTTGTGTTTCAGCCACATTTGAGCCTTACCTCCCCTTTACCCTTTTGGCTGTAAAAACACAACTGGGTCATGATTTTTTCCAAAAACACAACAGCTAAACAACAAACAGCTGGATGCCATCCAAATTTTATCCCAATGAGACTATGAAACTGGCCTGGCTTGAACTTTTTGAGAATAAACAGACCATACAGTACTGGCTATTTTCCTTCAGGTCTCTTTTTATCTGTTTCACCAAACTGACATTAAACCAAAAGGCGCGCATGCACACACACACACACACACACACACACACACACACACACACACACACACGTGCATGCGCGCCTTTTGTATATTCATAATAATTATATATATNACACACACACGTGCATGCGCGCCTTTTGTATATTCGTAATAATTATATATATATATATATATATATATATATATATATAGACACACACATGCTTTTGTTAATTATGGTGTCAATAACATNGTGCATGCGCGCCTTTTGTATATTCATAATAATTATATATATATATATATATATATATATATATATATATAGACACACACATGCTTTTGTTAATTATGGTGTCAATAACATATCCAGCAACTCAAAAAGCTTAAGGTTAGAACTGAACCTCCGATTTTTTCCCACCAAGGGCAGTAGCACAACTGAATGATCAGTGTTTTGCTGAGGCTTTTATTGTCACTAAATGTTACAGGGTTTCCTGTCTTTACAGAGACACTTTTAAGGAAACGTCACCACTAACCTGTATGTGTTACAAACACACAAATGTTTGTGCAGAAATGCATACACAATTTAAGCTAACATTAGTTCACATTAACCTCAGTGAAAAATAATAATTACTACACATGGTTTAATAGGATCTGATCAGTGTGTAAATTCACACATCACATCAATCAATTAAGAGCTCAGCTGGAACCATGTTTTGTAAAAAATTTGTCTGCTTCTCCTGATCAGATGATTTTATTTTTAGTAAGTACGATGGCACCAGTTCTACATAAATGATCTCTTCTATTTATATTTATCACAAGCGCAACATATATCATAGTTTTCTCTAATCCTCCACATTGGAAGATGTATATCTCACAATCCCTCAGTTCCCAAAGCCATAGTTAAATCCCTGTGAATAAATTAGAAAACCACAAATTCACAGTGAACCTCCTGTTTGTAAAGAATATATTTTTTGACCTAGTTCACCCCATTTCAACTTGCACATGTTCAGTGCAACTAAATGACAACAAATATCCAACATTTAGGATTAAGATCTTGGTGGTAGTAGTAAATATTAGGGGAGACATGACAGAGACGTCACCAGGACATATTTTCTAGTTTTTCCACAACATCGGGTAGAAGACTTGACAGCAAAGTGCAG
Source organism: Arapaima gigas (assembly GCA_900497675.1). Classification (NCBI taxonomy): domain Eukaryota; kingdom Metazoa; phylum Chordata; class Actinopteri; order Osteoglossiformes; family Osteoglossidae; genus Arapaima; species Arapaima gigas. The sequence continues at coordinate 292,407 of UFQX01000251.1, forward strand.
AAAGTGTAGAAAAACAATTTCTACAAATCTGGAATGAAATGTCAATATTGAAACTTGATGTTTTAAAAATATTTTTATGGGTTTAATGTTTGTTGAAATAAAGTTTCCAGCTTTTTGGTTGTAGTGAAGCACCCAAAAAAATGAGAAAAGAAGATCACAAACCAAAATCCAGAACAAAGCATTTCTGTGATTAATAAAATCCCAGTGGTCTAATCCTTTATTCAATTATGTCACCAGTTTAAGGTGCTGCAAATACATTCTAGTCATTCCCTATATGCATGAGTACCTGAGGCTCATTCAATTACTCAAATATATTTTTTAAAATTTATAAATATTTGTGGGAAGGCTACACTTTCAAACCGTGATTCTATAACTATTAATTCCAGCAGGAACAGACCTATTTTGTAACAACTGAGCTGTCTGTATACCTGACCAAAACTGTATTCTAAATGCACACAGCATTGCTTAATTATGCAATGAAATAGAGCCACAATACACACCCCCAAATCCAGGCCTCATTGTGAAGTCATGGTCACCTATCCTCAAATGCTGTTCAGATTTTGTTGTACGAGTTTTTGTGATATCTGGACTTCTTCTCATGATGGGACTAGTAGAAGGGGGAAAAAAACAGCACAAAAAGAATGTAGTCAGATTCAAATATTACATTATGGTCAAATTAACATTTTTCTCCAGTGTCATGATAACTGAATCCTGTCTTTTTATGATGCAGTTTTACAATGACAAAGTTTGAGTTAACGCCTGCAGTATTGGATGTTTATTCCATATACCATTTGGTCTATTTTGTTAATAAATGCTTTTGAGTTGAAATGGAATGTGCACAATATAGAACTAATAGGTAAAATTCAAATAAAAGAGCACAATGCATTTAATTATAAAATCTTTTTGCATATGAAGACAAGTACATTTCATGTGATTTATTAAAGCCTTCACAGAAGCCTCTGTTTTTGTCACAGACCGCAGCAGCTCCAAAGCAGGTGTGGTGTAGTAGTACATGTGGGTGAATTGGGAAAACAGCCTGACAGATGGTGTGTATATTCTGTGCCCTTCAGGTAGAAAATCTGTGCGGAATGCATTGAGACTTCTGCTAAAACCATTCAGACAGGCTTTGCTAACAATTAAAAGCTAAATCATAAACTAATACTGACATGGAAAAAGCTTAGAACAATTATCTTACGCCAAATAAATAATATAGTACTCTAGATAAAAATGACTGAAAATTGTTGGCAATTTGAAGAAAATAGCTATTGTGGTTCATAAATTTGAATCATTTTGTTTGAAAAGGACGAACTGTTCTGATGTGATTTTAACAAAAATATCTTTCAAAAGATAATTTATCTTTACCTTTACGCTGATCAAAAAAGCTAATAATCTGTCAACAGCCAGTTGATACAAATTAAACAGAATAATTACCCATTTGAACTCCCCCATAAAAAGAGAAAACATGGAGATTAGCCAGTTCTCAGTTGAAAAGATTGAGACTATTTAGAGCTTCACAATAAACAACATTCAATGATACAATGTTCATCCAATTTTCTTGATGCTGAGCCAAAGAAACTATATAATGTTACATTGCAAAGCTTTAAAAACTTCAAAGCAAACCCTTCTTCTGCTGTTTTCTTTGTTTAAGCCCTCCCTGGTGGTGATCAGCTGACTTGACTAGACGTTAATAAATTTACCTGCACATTTGTTCAAACTTACCTGCCAGACTTGTGGTTTGCAGGCCTCACAGATTCTCTCCTCAGTCTGCTCTTGCAATGGAACATTAAAACAGAAATATTTATCATGATGAGAACAAGCCTCAAATGTCACTTTCAATTAACAAAAAGGTGATGCGATGTCACTACCGCAGTTTCAATTACATAACTGAGATGCATTATGAAACAAAAAAATGACATGCTTCTTCTTCTTCTTCCAGCATTCTTTAAGCACTGCACCGTGGATCCTCACTTGGTAAAGCATATATACATCTACATCCAAAACAATTAAAACTGCAGACATGCGATCAGGCTCAGAAGGGCCATATGTATTGACCTGCAACGACTGATGAACCTCTTTCACAACCTGCAGTATGTTTGATGCATTTAGCAGTCTTGAAAGGAAAATACACCATTCAAATGGGCTTTAAAGTTAAGTGAATTTCTTTGTCATGTCTAAAGATTCTACATTAATAAGATACATTGAATCACTAGTCAGGATATCGCTAAAGAGCCTACAGAAATTAAAGCTATTTAAGAAATTTCTATCTACATTATGACTCCATTATATATTATATAAAGACCAACTGGGTAGAATCACAACGTTATTATACCTTCCTCCTTGGCAGCTACAAAGCCACCTCTTCTTTCTGGGTATAACAATCTTTTTACCTGAGGTTTATATTCCGTTTTCTCCTTAGTAGGAGGAAAAAAAAATCTGGAAGACTAGTAGCTGGGCACATAATCTGGGATATTTTTTTCTGGTTTCTTGCAGTACGTGATGTGCAGTGCACTGTGCAGTGCAGATGCAGTACGTGAGCATATGTCTGCATTTTTAGATCAACTTTCCTTGCCTTTTACCTTGTATTTTATAACTGAACAGTTTTGTTTTTTTCTTGAATGTTGAATTCATTTATTCATGTGTGTCCAGTGTGAACCAGCTGGGAGAAATGCATCCCGATGTTCGACAAACACAGACTTTATTTTTGCCAAATGCATGGTATTGCTGCTCCTGTGCTGCATGTTTTGGACAAGGCAAACCAGTATACACACCACCCAGCTGACCTACAAATGAGGCAGCAGTGCCCAGAAGGTCAGGATTGAGCGTTCTGCTTAGGAGTGTCCAGCCAGACATGAGGTCCTTTGCGATTTTATCACTGTGCTCACCAGACAATAAAACACTTCTGGTGGCAACCAGTTTACATTTAAATATGTTTTTATGATCTGACACTCAGTTTGTCATAGAAAAAATTAACTGCTGTAATGATAAACATAATCTTATGAAGCATAAAGGAGAAGCTTGAAAGGAATATTAGGAAATCTTCAAATAGCTTCCTTGTGCACGTACATGCCATAGAATCTGTCATCAAGATTAGAACACACGTTACAGAGACGTTTCTATGTGATACAGAATTTTTATTGAAATCATATGCTATCTTTTTGTTAGAACATACAAAGACATAATCAATTCAACCACAATGATGACTACTACTGAAAAAGTAATACACCTTGGTAACTGTATCAGTGCTCGTGTGTTCTTAGTGCTTAACTGGGGCTCTGGAGCGCAGAATCCTCATGTTCCCAAAAATGGCTTGCTGTCAACAATAGTAGATAAGGTCAGTCTTTGACAAGACAGGTGTGTGTGCGTGAGAGAGAGCATTCTCTGCACTGGTCCAAACATGTGTAGACTGCTGCATCTTTAAGGACCAGGGATTAGCCTTGCATCCTAAAGTCAGCCTAACTTGCTTTTGTGATTATTTTCTATAAGCACACCTGGCAAAGAAGGATTATTTCAAAAAGATTTTTGTTTTATTTTTTCTCAAAAATCAAAGGAGGTGATGCTCTCACTTTTACTTTCAATGAACAGAAAACATTTTTTAATTACAACCGGATGTTAATATACACCAAAGGGACTGTTGCTATTCAATCCTCTGAGAAAAAACACCGCACCAGCAAAAAACCTCAAGGCCAGTTAACATATGAAAATTCTGATTAGTGGTTACATAATTTGAGTAATTGTTTTCCAGCTGTGCCCTACAAGCCCCCTGTCAACACACAATAATCCACCCCCTCACAAGAGAGCCCCTCTGGCTGAATGATTAAAGAACCTCTGTGTGTGTACTCAAAATATACATACATAGATTCATACACAGAAATACTATGTCAGGATTGTGCTAATGTAAATACCCTTCACATGTCCCTTGCCAAGGTCATGTTCTTCAGTAGCTGGGGTATTCCACACGTCATCTGCACTGATGTAATCTCTAAATGAGAACTAAGATTACATCACAGATGTGACCTCTGGGGCACTGAGTGGGTAAAAATCACCCTGCGCTTCATAATGATCCCATTTGTTTCCTGCAAATCCACAGAACAAGCTTAAACAGGAGAGAAAAATCCATTATTTGGGTACTTTGTAGGACAAGCAGGGTTTCTCTATATCAGACCAGGAGATGATTGGCATACTATTTCCTTACTGATATAAGTCCATTGTTTCAGAAGTATGTAAGAAGTTGTTAAATCCTAGAAATTACAACTCATAAGATAATTGAAACAACTAGTCAAACCATCACAGAACGTATATTTAAAATTATGCTAAAGTACTACTTTACTAAGAAGATAATACATTTAATGTCATAAACTTTTTAGCTCTAAAACATTAAGCATAATCTTCAGAAATTTTTATCTGCAACTTCTGTCCATAGTACTGAAAGCGCTATTGTCATCATAAACTATTTCTGCAGTGATCACACAATTTGCACCCTTGAAAATACAAAATTACATTTCATATTTGCATTTACTCATTTACCAGAAACTTTTAGCCCCAAAGTTTCGTACAACTCAGAGAAAACAAAAATGCATCTTACTCAAGTTTTATGCACTTATCTGATCTCAGGAGGAGAGATTTACAGATGAATATAACTAGTTTGTCATATTTGTTATATTTCTTATTTGGTTAATTGCAGAAGAAAACCACTGACTGGCACTGACAACATCACAGAATAAATTTAAATGTCATGGAAATGGTCTGCACACAGTTTTCACAGATCTAAAGCAAAGCCTAAACTTATTCAGTCTTGTGAAACTTGTTCAGATTAGCAACTGGAGCCAAGTGTACATTATCGTCAATTAGCCCATCTCAACAAAATTCACGTTAAACAGAAGATACACAACTGTGTGGGGACGTTGGGCTTTCCGCATCACAATGCATCACTCACACAGCCTATGTTTAGTCCATACAAACAAGACCAGTAGCTAGAGCTTTGTAACCAGAAAGGTTGTCGGTTCAAATCCCCACAACCCTACCATTGCTGCAATACACAATGAAAATATAGAACTCACACTGTATTGATCCAGTACACACACCCGTCAGGATAAGTAGGTGAAATACTACAACTTTAATATGAGCCAGGTAGGCATCAAATGAAGAAGCGCGTGCTCTCACCTGTCCCCTCTGTAAATGTCTCTGTAGGTGTCAAACACGTGTCCCCTCGCACGACCCGAACTTCCTTCCGCGCATAGAATCCACCCACAAAACAACAGCAGCGGCAGCAAGGCGTCCGTCTGCATGGTGTGTGTGCGAGAGAGACACCCTCTGTCGGGTCGGAGTCAGGGCACCGCTGCTCCACAGCTCAGCATCCTCCGCGGGACACCGCCGGACCACAGCATTGCTGCTCGTGCCTGGGTCACTGTCATCCCCCTCGCAGCGGGCCGGGGCGGTCACGCGCGTGCGTAGGGAAAGGAAAAAAAACACGGAACGGCGTTTAATCTCCCCTCCCCCGCGGGGGGGAGAGGTGTAGAAGCGTAATTTGGGCTAAACCCATTAATCCCTCGCCTACAGATGGCACGGATTTTGCAGCCCCAGCGGCGCGTGCAGCCCCCTCACCCGCAGCGCACGAGACACCTCAAGGCTGAAGGTGAGCGGCCAAATAAGAGATGACAAATACCACAGAATTCCTAATTCTGTTTTCCGGGTATATTTTTGTTCCTGTAGTTCTACGTGTCTGTTCACATAAAAATTCTTAATTGAAATTAAACCTAAATCAAAAGTGTCAGTATAGGAAAGACTATATTATAGGTTAGAAACCAGAGCATGGCTTGTGTTTTAAACAAATACAATGGACCAGAAAAACAAGAAATAATGTAATCATTTGCATATATATTTTTAAACACAAAGCACATATATACATGCAGTACTGTGTAAGAGTTTTAGGCAGGTGTGGAAAAATGCTGCAAAGTAAGGATGCTTTCAAAAATAGGTGTTAAATAGTTTATTTTTATCAATTAGCAAAATGCAAAGTGAATGAACAGCAGAGAAATCTAAGTCAAATCAATATTTGGACCACCCTTTGCCTTCAAAACAGCATCAGTTCTTCTAGGTACACTTGCACACAGTTTTTGAAGGAACTCAGCAGGGAGGTTGTTCCAAACAGCTTGGAGAGCTAACCACAGATCCTCTGTGGATGTAGGCTTGCTCAAATCCTTCTGTCTCTTCATGTAATCCCAGACAGACTCGATGATGTTGAGATCAGGGCTCTGTGGGGGCCATATCATCACTTCCAGGACTCCTTGTTCTTCTTTACGCTGAAGATAATTCTTAATGACATTGGCTGTATGTTTGGGGTCGTTGTCCTGCTGNAATGACACTGGCTGTATGTTTGGGGTCATTGTCCTGCTGCAGAATAAATTTAGAGTCAGACACTTCCCTGATGGTATTGCATGATGGATAAGAATCTGCCTGTATTTCTCAGCATTGAGGACACTATTAATCCTGACCCAATCCCCAACCCCATTTGCTGAAATGCAGCCCCAGACTTGCAAGGAACTGCCACCATGCTTCACTGTTGCCTGCAGACACTCGTTCTTGTACCACTCTCCAGCTCTTCAGTGAACAAACTGCCTTCTGTTACAGCCAAATGTTTCACATTTTGACTCATCAGTCCAGAGCACCTGCTGCCATTTTTCTGCACCCCAGTTCCTATGTTTTTGAGCATAGTTGAGTTGCTTGGCCTTGTTTCCACATTGAACGTATGGCTTTTTGGCCGTAATTCTTCATGAAGGCCACCTCTGGCCAGATTTCTCCAAACAGTAGATTAGTGTACCTGGGTCACACTGGTTTCTGCCAGTTCTGAGCTGATGGCACTGCTACACACTAGCACTACCTTGTGTCTTGTTGCTGTGTTCAGTCTTGCCATGGTGTATGACCTGTGCCATGAAACTGTCTTCCACAACCTCACCTTAGCAGAGTTTGACTGTTCCTCACCCAGCTTTAAGCCTCCTACACAGCTATTTCTGTTTCAGTTAATGACTGTGTTTCACCCGACGTATAAAAACGATGATCATCATCACCTGTTTGGTATAATTGGTTAATCATACACCTGACTATAATCCTACAAAATCCCTGACCTTGTGCAAGTGTACCTAGATTGTGTGTGCGTGTGTGTGCGTGTGTGTGTGTATATATATATATATATATATATATATATATATATATATATATATATATAGAAATTTGGGACAGTGGTACGTAATCTAGTTTTTTGCCTATTCAGGTTCATTAAACTCTAAAAATGTACATTACAGTTTTTTAGAATTTAAATTCAGTCTGACGAGGCTTGTAGAAGCAAGAGGGATGATGTCATGTGCAGAGTGTATGTAAAGACACTGATGGCTGGGGATATTACAGTTTATCTTTTTACCACTGCACTTTTTGACCCAGTCAGCCCTTAATATACATAATAAGTTGAAAACATTCACGCTAATCCCCTATATGCAGAGCAGGCTCTTTGGCTACACTGACTCCTGAACTCACAAACTATTCAGTTATGAATTTTTGCAGATATGAATGTTTACAAATGCAGCCAGTATATGCAACAGATTCCAACTCAGGACTCATCCCCAATGCCCAACGAATAGCCCAGGGTTGTAGCCCAGGAGTCACTAGCTTTATCCCCAGTGTCACTGCATACCTCAGGGAGACCATTAAAGCACCCGAAATCAGGGAGTTAACCAGGGTAGCAAAATAAAAGACACTGAGAATCCACTACCAAAGTCAACTTGAGGTTTAACTGTTTCCCTTCACTCTTCAGACTTGCTGCCTCTTTGTACTTGTTTTAAGTGACCAATAAATCAGAGCCAGATGGTCTTCCTTAACAAAGAACGGCTGTATGCAATTCTTAAAAAATCACATGCATCCTTTTTACACCTGTGGGTAATGTCAAAGTAAAAACTGTTACAGCAGTGTACATGAACTGCATGGTTATACATGGAAGGAACTGCGATCTAGCCGCTATTGGAATGCACCTAGGCCGGATTATTGAAGGCATCACAAATTGAATTAAAAACATTAAGCTAAAACTGACTGCAACTGCAGTTTTCTGAAAATGTACACAGGTGCAAAAGAAAAGTAAAAGACGTTTGTCCCTCTAAACTGCAGGACATACTGGAACAGTCCTTCCAGACAACCCACATTGGTGCATATTCCCAACTGTAGCATTCCCTCAGTCAGTAACCCTTTAAATAATACCGCTAATAAATAAAGAATATTGCTGCAGGCAGGATTTCCAGGGACTGTGTACATATAGTAAAGACTCATACCAAACCAAGTGGTATAATGTGTAAAAGTGTATCAATGTAGAAGATGATGGTTTTGATTTTCCTTTATGTAACTCTTACCACATGGAATAACCAACTACCACTGAAAAATCACCATAAATAAATTTACTGGTCACTGTGTTAAACTTATTGTGAGACCTGCTGCTGTATTGCAGCAATGGTAGGGTTGTGGGGTTGTTTGCACGGGATAAACATATGTAGACAGCTGTGCTATTGCTAGTCACCACCTGGTTTTCAAGGGTCAACAAACGCTGTGTGCATCTTCAGAACTGCTGTGTTTCCCAAGGTCCAGGTGTATCTCTTGGGGTAAAGCCATCCTAGGGTGCCGTATCCTTACTAGTTTTAAAGACCGCATTCCCATTGTCACTTTAGAGTTTTTATGCTGAGTATTTCTATAATTACCTTAAATAGTGTGAACAGTTTCCAAGATAAAAGCTTTTAAAGTATGACGTCATTAATAAGTAATCGATGTTTTTTTTTTTTTTGAATTTCAGTATTACCTTGTGGTGGCTCTGAATTAGTCTCAGATATACCGTTGAGACTGAGTTAGAGCTCCATCTTGTGGAAAAACATCTGTCGTGGTGTTAAAAATCCCTCAAAATTTATTCCGTGACAATCAATCAGGGAAGTTTTGCAAGAAAGTGTAGCTCAGTTTCGCTTTTGTGGAGCAAAAGTCCTATATTTTATTACTTCTTCTTTTACCAGTCATACCATTGTTAACGTTTTGTGCGTTTGTGAACAGCGAAATGTTTGATATAAATTTAAATTAAACTATCCATTGAGTCTTCAATGGATGAGATTTTAAAAAAATGTATCATTCATGCTCCTAACTGACAATTAAAAATTACCATTCCCTTGTATACCGCGATATTAACAAGGCCCTAACTGTACGGTGCTGCTTCCTGGATACTTTTGTTATCCAAGTAATATATTCTAATGTAGAGAGAGTACTCTGGTTTGAAAATGTTAGTCGGTTTGTATAAAGGTTTCAGTCAGAAAATAGAGCAATCAAACAAATAAACAAATAATAACACACATACAAGATTGTATATTATGTTACCGTATTGTAGCCTTATATGGCAAGGCTGGAGGAAGTGATGCAACGCATCACTTTGAGTGGACAGACTTGTTAGCAAGTGGTGTTGTTGGTGCGAAAATGAGATGTATGATGGGCTCTGAACCCACTACAGACTCCAAACCCAACGCTCCTTCCCTGCTCTGTCACAGAGGGAAGGCCATCCGACCCGCACGGTCGCTTCACAGGGACGTATGTCCTTCACTGGACCACGACAGGGGGCAGTATTCAGCACGACTGACCTGCGAAAACAGCTAAAATCTCACAATATTCACTGACGGAAAAATGCAAACATTTTGCTCACGTTATAGTTCTGCGCATATTTGTCATGAACCACAAAATGTTAAATAAGAAATGCCAATAGATTAGCAGATGTATGAACTCTGGATTTGAGAGTTTTTGATTAAACGAATTTTGTATCAAATCGCATAGTGTCTGTTTTCCAAATTTGTATAACTAACGAACCTTCTTTTACCTACATTTTAGAATTTTTTAAACCAGTGAATAAGTCCAGGAAGAGCTGTACTGTAAAGCTTTCAGTTATCTTGACAATGGTAAAAATGATGTTGATTTTACAAACAAAATACATTACAAAAGGCAGCCTGGTCCCCAGCTGAATTGTTAAGTTAAGGAGCCAATGTATATTTAAATAATTATTTACTTCCATCAAGCCACACATGGAAAGATAATTATAGGAAAATGATACTAAAGTAATTTATGATGATGATGATTTCATGACATATTAAAGGTAAAAATCTCTGAACCAGTAATATCTGTCTGTCTGCAGTCACACTTATTGATTTTAAAAAACTGGATGTTGGCAACAAATTTGTTTTAACCATATGTGGTGAGTTTGTGAGAAGGGACAGATTCGCCACCCCCAACGTCCTCCCCACACAGAATTAATCTGGATTTGGTTAGCGGAAGATTGCAGCACTTCCTGCAAGGCCAAATGCATTACATTACATAAGCACAGGCCAAGCCCCTTTACTTTTCATTAGGAGTTAATCTGCACTAACCAGCTGCCAGTTGATGGATGACGGTTCAGCTGTGTGCAACTGAGCAAATGTGACATTTGTGTGCATCATCTAAACTCCCGCAGCTCGCTTCTTCTTGTCAACATAAAATTGAGGGACACAACCTGAGCAACCGCTTCACACAAATGCATTGGTTCAGCCAGAGTAGTTCTCTCTTAAGCTGGTTTGTTCCCTTTTTCCTTCTCCCAAAAGGCTCGATTGTAACAGGCAGAAATTTACAAAACAAATGAGAGCAAATCCTCTTTTGAATTTCTTCAGCAGAACTCAAAAGATTCCATTTGGTAGAACTTTGAATGAAGTTTTCTTAAGGAGGAAGAGAAACACTATTAAACACAAACTCTTCATTTCTATTAGGACAATACCCAAGATTAAAAACCTATTTGCCAACAGTAATTATATTTCAGTTTAACTAGGGTATTAGCAATTCTAAGCCACTGCAGAGTTAAGGAGTCAGTGGACTTCATCTATTTCTGTTTCACAGTGGGGGGTCACTTTTTTGAAAAAAGTTGTCCTCTTTACCTGGTGATCAGCTGCTGGTTGACAAGATACTGTTAGACCCACAAAAATCCACACAGCCTTCCACATTCATAGACTAAATAAGGTGGAGAACAGATCTTCTGTATTTTGGAATTATGCACAGATAATATTCTGGTTCATTACAACAATAAGTGCCATGACTTTAAAAACTGAACAGCCTTTAGACCCTGTGCTGGGGCACGCTTTGAGAGAAGGAGCTAATAGACCTGTTGAAATAAGCTTCCGCAAGGTGTCAACAGATTTAAAAAATCCAGCCCTGTCTCTTCTGTGCATTAAGGTAAGATGGCATGACTGTCACAAGTAAATTTAAAAAAAGATATAAATCCAATAAAAATCTTTGCATTAAAGTTGTTGGTGCAATTTTGATTGAAAGGCGATCTTCTCCTAACCTCTTAAGTCCATGGTCTGTGTTGAGTTGTGCTGTGTTGGGCAAGAAAACTTTACAATAACTAATATTCAGGCTTTTATGACATCACATGGTACCAGCACTACATTTTTGGCATGTTCGATTGTGTGGTCCTGGCTAGTGTCAGAACGCTCTGCTACAGAGAGTTTATAATGTACTTAAAATTGCTTCATGAATGTACACAGACATGACCCGTGTGTCAGTATTTTCCCCAAAACCTTTTTGTTTCATAATTTCAGCACCTGAAAACACAACGTAGACCCTGACATCTTATTAGGTTGTAAGGGCTGAGACCAAAATGACACCATGCAGAATTTATCGCTCAGCTTTGACAAAACTGCAAGAACTCTAAAGAAATTATTCTGTGCTTATATAAAAAGTCCTCAATTTCATAGGAAATCAGATGGGTCTACTTGAAACTGTCTGTCTTATGCAGATGAGAATGACAGTGGTATTCTGCAGGAGAAGGTGTCACTAGTGGTTGCTCTTTCAATGACTGTGGCTGGCTGTACACAGTGAGAATGAAACACTAGTCCAAAAAGATATTCAGAGAATCCATTTCCAGTCCCTTGGATGGTCCTCTAAATTGCAGGGCCTCACATTACAAACCACAGTGTTCTAGCATGTTCTCTGCTGCACATGCAAGTATCATGTCAGTAGTTTTGTTTCTCCATCATCTGAGTGACCTGCAACCATTGATGTCCAGCACTCAAGAGTAAACAGACCAGTAAATGAGATTGAAGATGATGTAGGCCCCAGGGAAGATCATGCGGGAATACGTGTCGATGGTGTGTGTGCTGTGGATGATGCTAAAGCCTCGAAGTCCTTTCTTCTTGGTGCCAGTAGACTCGCTGTCCAGGGACAAGTGCACTATCATGCGCTCCTGCTTCTCAGGCTCCTCAGGCATCATGGGGGCTTGTGTGTAGCCTGCTAGGCTGTTAGTGTCTGCCTCGCTGTACGTTCCATCCAGCATCATGGTGCGGGTGTGGGACATGCCACAGGTGCAGGGCAGAGACTGCAGGATGCAGATCGCACACAGTAGCCTGAAGACCTGATCAGTTAATGTGATTTGTTTCTCTGTTTTTCTTTTACAATGTTTCTATGGTCATAATTTTTTATTCTTTTATTCAAGGTGACTTACAAGGTGAAGACAAACACAAAACTGAAACAATGCATAGGTAAGAATCACTTTATAGTAAAAATGCACAATGTCTCTACTACTTGGTTTCTTTTAAAAACTTACCTGACTTATGTTTTACTTCCACAAGAGTAAAGAAACCTAGAATATCTTTACCTGTTCTCTGGCTTTCTCCCTGAGCTTCCGTTCTTTTCCATCCTTCACAGTGGTCAGGTAATTGACTGCAGCATATTCAAGTACTGACAGGAAGACAAACACGAAGCTGACCCAAAGGTAGATATCCACAGCTTTGATGTAGGAGACTCTGGGCATAGATGCGTTGACCCCAGTGATGATGGTGGACATGGTGAGCACCGTGGTGATGCCTAAAATGAAATTAGTCTGTCAGAAAAATCCAACTTGATGACCACAAAAGTCTGAACTTGACCCAGATACAATGAGCAAAACAGATCAGGGGACTTACCAAGGGAAACTCTGGCAGGCACGGCTCGTCGGTCAATCCAGAATGACACCCAAGACAACATGACCATCAGGGTGGCCGGGAAGTAGGTCTGTAGCAGGAAGAAGAAGATGTGGCGCCGCAGGGTGAAGTTGATGTACAGACGATTGTACCATCCTGAGAGGAGAAGGACAAAAATGAACTATACTGATGTCAACTTTTCTGTTATCGACAGTATTACACAGGGGAACTCAAAAGAAACTGAAGGCTTTCATAAAATGTTTCACGCCATCTTATTGTAATACACTACTGAATAATAAATTTATGAAAATGTTCAATTCTTTTTGAATCACCCCATACATGTTGCTGTGTCAGTGCAAAGTGCAGTTTGGTTCTGTTTTTAAAGTGTAAATAACTTGTTATAAATATAGTTCACCATATGAGATAATTATGATGTTTTTCTCAGTGTCCATAAAATTAAATATAGTACATAGTCATTGCCCTGTTACTGTCAAGGGTTAGGGACCAAACTTTTATCTGTTGTAACTCTGTTCACCAGTGAAAGGCACTTGTTTACTGACATGTATGTGAATTTGGAGAAAAGCGTCTGTTAAATAAATAGATGTAAACATAACTGCAAATGCCCTTCCTATGACTAGAACAGTTTTAGTTAAGAATTTGAGCAATGCCAATGTATAGTTATTTTACTATACACTTGTTATAACAACATATTACACATTAAAAGTGTAGCAAAATGAATTGTAAAAACCTAAAATATTTGTCACAGGCAGCTTTGTGGCAATGCCCATCTCCAGGATTGTCCTAGAAGGTGAGACCACAGTTTTCAATGGACTCATGGAGGATTCATTGCACTGTGGAGCTCAAACTGGTGCTGAGGCGATTCCTGACAAAAGCTCTTATTTGGCATTTTCTTATGTGTGAATTGTACTATTTGTTTTGTTTTTTACTAAAACACTCCATATAAGCAATGCATATGCGTGAGCTGTAGGCAACGCATATGTATTATTAGTAGGATGGACAAAGGTATAATGTTAATGGAAAAAGTACTTATGAATGCAGTAACTAAAGTGGCCATTAGTGAACATGGTCCCAAACTGGCACAAACATTAAACTGTGCTGTTACTGACAGTATATGACAATAGTCTGTCAATGATTGTAGAGTGATCTGAATGATCTTTATTTCAACCCAGTGTTGGAGTGGTGTAATTTAATCTGCCAGTGTATTAACACCCATGTAAAGAATGTATGTTTTGTCTATATGCGGGTATGAGCATTGTTTGCTGGCTCCACCTGTACTGCTGTAGAAAGCAAGTCTGGAGGTAGTGTGAAACTTCTGAATGAGGAATTGGGACAGGGATATCCTGTCATCGGTGCTCAGCGACTCATCCCCACTCTTCCAGTAGAGCATGAGGTCTTCATCCGTGTAAGCATCTGCAGTCCGTCAAAACTGGTTATGAGAACAATGTGTAGACTGTACTCTCTTGACATGTTTATCTGTGTGACTAGCAGTCAATACTCACAGCTTTCCAACTCCAAGGTGCAAGTCTGAGAATCCAGTGGGAAGCGGCTGAAGTCCATGTTGCAGGCAGCGGTTACAGTGACTCTGGTCAGGAATTCACAACATATGCTGCTTTGTACTCAACAATAAAACATCATGTACTGATCAAAGCTTCTCGCTTCTCACTGATAGGCATATGATGGTTTGTCCGGTTTTGCCCTAGAGTGCTGGGCAAAAGTGTGACCACACCTGGGCAAAGTAGGCAAAACCTGGATGCGACGAACTGGACTAAACAGTGAAAGCAAAGCAACCCATAATTGTCCTAAATCTCTGGGAACTGCTGCAGGACAGCTGAAAAACATAGCAGCTGATCTTCTGATCAACCTTGTTAACCAAGTTTCATGAAAATAAATAATTTGATGCAAATTTACTCAAACTTTTGACATGTATTCTGTATTAGTACTTGCCCTTAACCAGAGTAAATTATAATTAAACACCCGTCTTTTAAAACCATACCTCTTTGTTAGATACAGTATATTATTATGACTCAACAAGTGCTGTACTGAAGATAAAAAAGGACCCTGGTCATGGGTTATGCTGACCTGCTTCATTTCCATCTCCAGCAAAGCAAGAAAATATATGTTCTTTGCTCATCAAAACAAGGTAGTATGAAACATAACATAATAAAAAATGAGATGTTTACCTTAGACTATAAAGTACATGCCCATCAGGAAACACGCGGAGCATGATATTGTCAGTAGTGGTGTCATGAATGAAAGACCTCTTGGAGTGGACAAAAAAGACATCTGGTACCCAGATCTTTTTCACAAGGCGGCCATCAAAAGTCATGCTCTTATTAGTGGAGCTGGGGAAGGACAGACGTTCATCTTTCCAGTAGTGTCTCAGGTATAGTGTCATGGTGAAGTCCTAGTTTTCAAAGGAGAGAGGGGTTATATTTTAAAAACGTCTTTTTGAAGTTTTTTACAGTATCAAATAAATATCAAACTGGGACCTGAGAAGCTGTGAAGAGTTGACACAATAGATTCTAGTGTTAACAATGGTCAATTTTTAAGACTTACTGTCCTATTTATTTATTTCTTGGGTCATTTTTATTCATTGCCACTTATCTGTCCTTTCATCAAACATCAATAACCACTTCCCCAATCTTTGCTTATACATTTTCCAAAGAGATTTTTGTTTATGTGCCTAGCCAATAGGTGTCAGTAAAATTAACTTAAACAAAACAGGAGTGCAGGTTTGCCTTAATTCAGTCATTTTAAAGTTAAAAAGTCAGAGTCCCAGTAGTCCAGTGCCTGTCCCAGAAACACAGAGTGCTAGGCTAAGCAGGGTACAACACGGACAGGATACCAGTCCATTGCAAGGTAGCCTGCAATATAGAGTCACCTTTCCACCTGAAAACTGTCTTTGGACTGTGTGAGGAAGCTGAAGCACATGGAAGAAATCTACACTTTAAGTATACTGTACATAACATATATGAAAGAGCTGAACAAACGCAGGTAGGCAGACATACATTATTAAAGACTAATGAATGAAGGGAAACTGCCTTGTTATGCTGTTTTACGATAACTAATGTCAACTACTTAAGTAATTTGGTCCATTTTACGGGATTTGATGACATTTTTGTATAAGTGGGTGTCAGTTTTGGGGCTCGGGAACACATAAAACAGTTACCATCAAAGATATTGGTAATTATGTCATCAAGAAAGATTTTTAAAGAATGTCTTACCTTCCAAAGGTGGGGAAAAAAGTGTACTCCATAGCAGTAACACTCCATATGGTGATATGATGAGTTAATTATTTGTATATGTTCAAAAAAGTGTCACATTTCCCTTCATATATTTCATTATTTTTTTATTTGACATTGGGGCATCTTCCTTTTAAATTGTACTCCTTTATTAATATATGTACTATATGTATTTTGAGGTTCTCAGTGATTCCTGGTCAGGCTTCGGACACGACCCTGATAAGGACAAATGGTTAATGAAAGTGATTAAGAGAGCGAATGAGAGTGTGCATTTTGAGGGGCATTTTTAAACATTTACTTGTGTTCTTAAATGTGTTTTTATAATGTATATCTCCTCTATATGAGATTGCATGCTGGGATTATGAGGATATCAGAATTTGCAGGATTAGTCTGCTAGTGTAAGGTCAAACCTGTTCTCCCAGGTGTGGCATAGAACATATGTTCCAAGGTGGCACTTGGCTGAAGTATTTTTATGTGTCACGATCAGGGAAATCTGGCCTATTCTATTTTATTTCTGTGGTTGAGCTTTCCTGGACATAACAGTCATGTGAATCCACTCCTCTAACAACACTTTAACGTTGCTAAAGCTGATGATCCCTCTTCCTTCTTCTCATAGCCTTATGTAGTAATAAACATGCAGCGATATGGAAATATACAGTAATAAATTAACATAAATTGGCCACAACTGCTGTTAGACATACCTGTAGAGACACAGCAGTATATTTATCTGGCGATAAGTCTGTTACAATGGCACAATAATAAATTGATTTTTTCCAAGACATTTTCCAGCCTTTCCCCTCAAGAAGGAGCTTGTAACATTCAACTCACACTTTGCAGTTTATGTACCAAAGAACTGACCAGCAAATCCTCAGTTTTAGTAACAACCATCAGGTTAGTAAATATTACTGAAATTTCTTAACAGATTACTGAAATAATGTCTCTGTACAGTTTGAGAGGCAATATTCACGAAAATCCATTTTTAAAACTGTATTTTTTTAATTTATTTGCACTGCTTAATTTACTGGTGGTTTGTACGAGAATATGTAATCATTTGATCATCCTTCTACACCCAAATCTGTTGGGCAACAAAAACTTCTTATAATATGGGTTCCTGTATAAAGTTATGCTCTTACCATGTCCACCTCAGAAATGCTATCCAAGCTTTCCACCTGCACATCCACACCCACGGGAACAGCAGGACCTGGGAAACAAAAGAGCAGCATAAGTTAGAACCCTACTAAGTGCAGAAGAAGTATTGCTCACCTGCCTATATCTGTCACATATTCCTCAACTACGCAAGTACAGCATGTTCAGTAGGACCCCATGTTGAGGAGGACCACATGCTGAATTGAAGCTCACTTACCTTTCCACACTCCAGAGTGTGCCCCAGCTAAATGGGTTATTCAAGACAGAAGAGATCAAACTTTTACTGTCAGGAACACCAGTGGTTCACTGCAGCATTCAACATAGGCATTACAAGAAATCTTCCAAAATTTCCCATAACTGAATCATTTATACTACAAGACATTTGATTTTTCAGATTAACATATACTTATACTTAATTCTTTTAAAAACAAAAAGAACAAAAAGAGAAATAAAAGAGAATTCAATGCTTATTGTTACATTCTGACAACAGACAATAAGCTCTGTCCAAAGACGTGAACTCTGAATGGTTTTACTTTCTGTATAAGAATATGACTTTGAAAAATAACAGTTTTTTTCATTTCAAGAACAAAGGCCAGAGGATAACAGGATAACTGCATCAACACCAGTAAGAATATGTGACATAAATACAGGCTCTTCACTATCCTTACACTGCAAAAGATTACTAATTTAAGAAGAGAGCTAGGATTAATTAATTATAAATGGCATATAATTAATTACAGTTAGCAGGTGCAAACCAATGTCATTTGTAAACTGCAACCACCATAACCTTTAAAAAGCCACTGTCTCATTTCCTTTCAAAATTATTTTCTTTCAAGCAACCAGGTTTAAATCATGCTTATATAATCAGGGTTTAGATTGTCTTGTTTCCCTGCTACCTAGAAGAGTGGGTATTAACCTCCAGCTGTGTTCCAGCTGTGTGGGTCCTCTCCAACACAGGGACCATATGCTATGGTTCCTGACTCTCACCAGAGCTCCATCCATAAGATCCACTGTGCCCATCAGATGGAACAACCCAACTACACTTTCTCTTTCAGAGTTTGTTTTGAGACTGAGCTTCTGTTAAAACTACAAAGTTCTGTCTGTCTTTATATTTTATAAAAGTCATACATATGCTGCATCCATAGTTTATATTTTTAGCTGTGAGAATGTTTCACTATTTGAACAATAATCTGTGCAACTTCCTGTGCCAGCCTTGTAAAAATTACTGTAGATCGACATGCAACAAGCTACATGAAACCCACTCAGGTGGAACCTGAAATTGCAAGAATAAATGGTGTAAAACAGCATCAGCCATTTGCCTAGGAAGACACCATCACATCTAATAATACATAAATCCAGAGGATTCTATAAGCCTCTGACAAAATCCTCAGTCAGAGTCTGGAAGAAGTCACTTTTACACAAGACCACACAAACAAAAAACCTGATACCTGAGACCTGCTTAGTTTTTGAAACACCTTCCATATCACTGATGCACAAAAGAGAGAAGAAACTATGTAACACAGGGTCCAAAGTCAGGAGTTTATAGCTGGGTGTAATCACTGGTTCTCCCTAACTGTCACTGACTTTCCAGGAGCTCCTGACAACATTGTAAATATACAGCAGTTCTGCAGGCAGCCCAGTGGTATTATGCATATGGGCCTTCATCAACCCTTAAATTCTCTTCTACTCCTGTCCATCCTCTTTCTAATTAAATGTGATATCAGCTGAAGTCCATGGAAAAACATTTCACAGCTTAACTAGGAAGCTTCTGGATTTTAGCCCACAACAACAGAACCCCTATAGTGTCTTTGAGAGGACTTCTGTTGCATCATTAAATTTTACAACTAACAACAAGTGCTACTTGCAATCAGGATCACAGAGGGCAGATACTTTGTTGATACAGTGCTGCAGGGGTGCAGATGTCCTGTCCTCCTGTAGACAGCTGTCTGATGGGGGCACACCAGTCAGGAGATTGTATGCTGTAATCCACCCGGTTGCCTGCTTAATCTGCCTCCCTGGGTGATTTTGGCCACGAGGCAGCCCACGCTTCAAATGGCTGGGCGCACACCACGTGAATACTATTCCAAGCTTATGAATACAAATAAATACTATATATAGTATATATAAAATATCTGAATTCTGAAAAGCAAACAGCATGAGGATTGATTTTCAGGCTTGGCTGAAACTTAAATTCTCATTTATGCATGACTTGAATATTTTTGCCATGACTCAGATGTATTTATCAGTTAGGAGAATTTATTAGGCTGTTTTTTTAACGGTTTAGCCGTAACAAACATAGATCAAAAACACCCATCTTGTGATGAATTCCACAGGGGCAAATACCGTGATGATAATAAAACAGCGGGAAGTTTTTGCTTAAATCCAACAAACCGCCCAAATCCTCAAAAATGACCTAGTTACACCAAGTGAGTCATTTTTTTGTTTTAAATGTCAAAATAAATAAATAATTACTGACACAGTAGTACTTTCTTTCTCGGGGATTTGTAGCAGATTAAATTCATGACCAGTTATCATGTTGCCATTAAGGCTGTGTGTGTGCTGTACATGTGGTTTTCCACCAGCAAGGAATTCCAGTAATGGGAATGGTTTTTTTTCAACTGCATATCAAGATCACTCTTAGTAAAAAGACATATAAAAATTTCAGACCAGAAAGGCAGGGACTAGCTTAACCAGTATGGTCCTGATCTTGCACTCACATTTACTTAGAAGGGGTGACAAACCATGAGACGCATGGACAGAACATTCACCCCAATGGAACCAGGAGGATTGTCCCCTATCACCCATTCTCCTCCCACATGCCCAGAAGCACAGCCAAGCCCTACTTCGGACAAGGATGAGTCCACAACCATCCATAGCCTGCGAATAACAGGCTTTCTTCGTTCTGGTCTATGATGCAGAAAAGCTCAGAAAGATGATATTTCAGCTGTTCACTTCCCCAGTGAATTCAGTCCCCCTCTAACCCTGTGTGCGCAATACAGCACAACCATCTGGGAGGAGCTCAGAATATAATATGTATTTGTAAAAAAAAAAAAAACTGTAAAAAATGTAATTGTTTTATTCTAGGAGTTTGTGACCCATACTTAAAAACAGTGGTTCATAAATGCTGTTCCTGCACTGCTTTATTCCTAACTGAAATGTACTCTTTTGTAGTAGAGAAATAAAATTTTAAGGGGATTTCAATAAGTACTCTTTCAGCAATGTTTTTTGGAAAACTGTGACAAATTGGCTTAAACAGCAAAGGCAGTTCAAGAAAACTGAATAAAACTGTAAAGAAAGATATAATTACTAGAGTGTTTCAGCTAAGAATTTTCCTTTATTTTTGGCAGACATTTTAATATGACCAATTAGGTGATTTTCTATGCAAAAAAATACAAATACATAGAAATAAATATATAATAGACACTCTTAATTGATAAATACAGTTTATCTGAGTCACACCAAAATATTCAAGTCAGGCATAAATGAGAATGTAAGTTTCAGCCAGTCCTCAGTGATGCAGCATGTTACACTTAAATTCCCTGTCAGTAATACAAGAAAATTGCTGAAAAGCCAGTAAATGTCCTCCTAGGAACTAAAATTTTTTTTTATTTGGATGACATTTAAAACTACCTTTACGATAGACTGATCTTAAAGGTTATATAATAATAAAAATAACCCTGAGATCTGCTAAATGTTTATACGATTATCTGCTATGTGCTGCCTTTAGGGGAAGCATCTGCACCAAATATTACAAATATTTGCCTAATCCCAATTTTCTGAAAATGAAATGCACATTGTTAAGTAGAAAATCATACTGAGATACTATAATAAAACAATGCACAAATATGCTTTCAAATGTTTAAAATGGAATCATTCTGATCCCTTAAAAAACTGGGTTTAAACCTCACCTGCAAATGCTGGTCTCAGGGTAAAATCATGGTCATCGACTCGCAGCAATTGCTCTGTTTTTAGCTTCCGTGTTTTGGTCCCATCTATGGATTTTGACAGCTGCCTGTTAGAAAGACATCATGCCTTTAACATGTGGAACAACAAAGGTACAACATTCTGGAAGAGGGGAACATAACTCAAAGGATTTTCAGTGTCAGACACCTGCTTCATTTCAAAGACACACCAAACAACTGCTAACAAAGTCAGATCTTCTGTGCATTTGCATTAAGTGTAACCCACAGTATACTACTTGAAATTGATCAGTCACCACCTAAATTAATGAACTGAACAATGCAATTTTTGCACCCCATCTGGGGCATGTTTGTGTAGTCTAGTACCCACTGATTCTGGAATATGCTCCAGATCACCACAACTTTGACAGGACCAGTGGTTTAAGGATAATCGATGGATATAATTTTCAGAGCCTGATTTCTTATCTCCTTAAACATTAAGTGGTTGGCTTAAACTGAGCTTTTAGATATGGTTCTTTGGATAGAGTTTAGAAAAGTCAAGAAATTTTCTAAAAAAGGACTTTTCATTTATGTAAACAGTAAAACAGGTAAAAAGGTAGTTTGCTGCTGAGTGACAGTGGAACTGGGGTGGAAGCATGAAAGCAAGTTAATCTGAAAAGTGTGGCTCAGAAAACCTCTGAAAAACTGACCAACAAATAAAACACAGTTGACTACATGCTGGCCAACACATTTGTATACACAGTAATCTGCATATTCATGTACACACTGGTCAACATATTGACCTACACATTTACACATTTTTTACACACACTAGTTTATGTATTGATCTATAAACTGGTGGACACATGCATCTACAAACTGATCAACACATTGATCCATCTACATAGTGGTTAATACACTGATCTAAACATTTACTTATACACTTGTTTATATGTTGATCTTCACTGCTGTACACAGTGATGCACAGCTCTGTTGCAGTGGCTCTGCAGGGCACACAACAGCACACTTGCAGGCTGAGTGCCTATATTTCAGCTCAGCAGAAAAGCCTTCATCTGGACAAATCACGAACCATTAATGAAGACCAATGCAAGGGTGATATGTTGATTTCTTTGTGAGGGACGGTTTTGGAAACTGAATGCCAATCAGCAAAAAATATAGAGAACCAGAAAGAGAGGAGATTTGAAGATGTGAATGGTCTTTCAGTATACTATATACTGATATAAAAGTGGAGGCAGATTCCAGAAAGGTCTGGAATGAATTTAAGGTTCATTTTTGCAGTTGTCTCAGGTACTCTTCTTACTCTGTGACCCCTGAGGGCAAGCAGCAGACCAGATTCTCCCCCAAAAAAGAAAAATGACAGAGGAGGCAGTAATTCCCCGAGGTAACTTAAGAGTGCTTTTTATTCCCTGTAAAGTCACATGCCATTTCCATAGATACCAAAGGCCAATTTATATTATCTGTGTGAAGCAAAATTTTAATCTGTCTTCCTTAAAAAGTGAGTTTTGTTATGTGTACTTAACGTATAATGGCTGGATGATCTTTAGAAATGTGGGTCTGTTCACAACGGAGGTCTATCGCTATCCACTGGGCAGAAGTTATTTCTTCTCATCTATGTGGGTTCTTCTGTTTTTATACACAAACCTTCAGAAGGATAAAACATCTCTACAGAAGCAAAATTAGATGTTTATACCTTCACGTATTAACTTTGCTCAGATATTTATGCTATTTCACTTTAAGCATGCATGTAAATGTATATAACACATGTATGCAGGTTCCTCACTGCAGAATAATAACATTAATTACAGTATCAGTGAAGCAGGTCACTTGAAGTTCCTCAACAAAGAAAACACCCAAAACATTATTCATATATATTCATATCTACAGTATAACAAAATGTCTACATTCAAACTTAAAGCCACTTATTTGAATATACTCATGAAACTTCTAAGTAGGATACACATAAAAAAGAATATTGATACATTGATTATGGCTTATTTCTCACTCACAGGTGAAAGGTAGAAGTGATGGAAGTGTGAGGTATGAGTTACAGTGATAAAGAACTAATAACAGCAAACTGACGAACTGAGTGAGAATAGTGATGAATCGGTGATAAGAGTTATATAAGTGATAAAGATGATAGAGGAGGAAAAAGGAGATATGAACAAGTGAAGTGTGAATCAGAGGAATGATGAAGCAGTGAGGGGATGAAAATGAATTATAATGTATTATAGAGGAGTGATGAAGGAGTGATACAGGTGTTAAAGGAGTACGATGGGTGATTTAAGGATAGAGGAGTCATTTGTACAGTGATGCAGTATTGATGAAGCGCGCACAGGTACTCACGTGCCATGCTTGTACACCTCCACGGGTCCGGCCCACCTCCTTCTCCTGCCTTTGTGTTTCCGACACTCTCCGACCAGGACGAGGAAAAAAAGCAGAAACGCCAGCTTTGCAAAACATGTCATTCTGCGCGCGAAGCTTAGAAACTCATGAAAGTAGTGCGCAGGTGCCCCTGAGACTGAGTCCTAGTGGGCCGTGGGGGGCGCCCGATCATCTTAACGTCGGCGGGGGACCGGGGCTCGCGATACGCATCACAGCAATGGCCAGAGATTCAGTGTCTGTGCAGCGCTCCGCTGCCGCTGATATGTGGAAGCGGAGGAACTACTGCGCGCGCTGCCGTGTGTTCTGATTGGCTCGCGGGACTCAGACCCGCGGACCCACGTGACTGTTGCGATGCTATACTGTCTGCTCCTTTGGTCACCTGCACGCGGGAGCGGTTAGGATGCGTAGGTTGCAGCAGCTTTAAGTGGAAAATGAGGATTAACTTAAGCAATTGAGTACTTACAGGGAAAACCGTCCCCTCAGAGACCACTATTTTAAAAAAACAATAGAACAACAATATTTTTTGTAAAAAGACAAAAAATAGATACAACTGTCAGTCGTTGGGCTCCCACTCTAGGATGCTGACAGCCAGTTCTGCCTTACTGCGATAGTTGAAACTTTTCTTAATTCGCGTGATAA
The DNA here is from genome assembly GCA_900497675.1 of Arapaima gigas. Taxonomy (NCBI): domain Eukaryota; kingdom Metazoa; phylum Chordata; class Actinopteri; order Osteoglossiformes; family Osteoglossidae; genus Arapaima; species Arapaima gigas. The sequence goes on from UFQX01000251.1 coordinate 316,740, forward strand.
AATTATCTGCTTCAAGATGAAATAGAACTGGAGCAGGGCACATTAAATTCAGTAATCATAACCTATTAAAAACTCACAGCTCACACAAAAATAAATCAGAAGTGCAAAACGTACCAAACGATAATCCTATGTAAATAAATGATAACACATAAAAAATATTAGATGAAATGAACTAAAAAATTTTAAGTTTGTAACACCTTATCTTTAGTTTCCTTCAGAGCCCTTTATAACTTATCTTTGTCCAACTGTGTCTAATTAGATCAAAATTAAACAAATAATGTAGAAATACCCCGTTGGGTTAATTTCTAACACTATTTATTTATCGCGTAATACAATGCAATGCAAAAGTTTTAGGGCCTGTGAAAAAATGCTGAAAAGCGAGAATGCTTCCAAAAATTATTACATGGACAGTTATTTTTTTATTCATTAACGTCTTAAGGTGCATTAAATAGAAAAAACCTAAATGCAAAAAATATTTGGTGTGACCATTATTTGCGTTTAAAACAGCATAAATTCTCTTCGCTACACTAGCAAGTTTTTTTTTTTTTTAAGTTACTTGGCTGATAAGTTGTTCCAGGTTGTTGCTCCTTGCCACAGTTCTTCTGATACTTTGGCTGCCTCATTTGCATCTATCTCTGCATATAATCCTAGAATGGCTCTATCTGTTGCAGGATTCCTTGTTCTTCTCTTTGCTGAATATAGTTCTTTACATGACATGACTTTCACCATATGTTTGGGGTCACTGTAATGTTGCAGAACAAATTTGGGACCAATCAGGCACCTCCCTGTTGGTAGTGCGTGATGGAAGAATCTGCTTGAACTTTTCAGTAGTGGGTGGACCATTAATTTTGACAAAATCACCAAGCCCATTTACAGGAATGTAGTGGCAAACCTTCAGGGAACCTCCCCCATGTTTTACTGTTGCCTGCAGACATGTATGCATGTAGCATTCTCCAGCCCTTAAGTGGCCAAACTGCCTCCTGTTTTCAAATTTTGCCTCATCAGTGCAGAGCACCTGCTGCTATTTTTCTGCACTCCAGCCCTGGTGTTTTCATGCATAGGCGAGTCACTTGGCTTTGCTTCCAATGCAGAGGAATGGCTTTATGGTTGCAACTCTTCCATGAAAACCACTTCTAACAAGACTTCTCCAGACTGTTGATGGATCTACCAGGGTCCCAGTGGTTAATGCCGGTCCTGAGCCGATAACAGTGCTGAGCATCTTTCAGTCTTGAAGAGAAGTAAGCTTCATGTCTCTCTTGTCTGCTGCACTCAAGTTTCTGTGGCTGGCCACTGCATTTCTGGTCCTGGTTCTGGTCCTGTGCTTCTGCACAGGAGTTTGGACAGGACATCTGGAAATACCTGTCTGCCATGAAACTTCTACATGGGAGAGACCTTGCTGATGCTGGATGACCACCTTGTGTCTTGTTGCTCTTGCCATACTGTAAGATTTGATGGTTAAACTGCCACATCATCCACAACTCACCTCTTTAGTACGGTTGTCCGTTGCCCAGGTTTATTCTACACAGCTGTTGCGGTTCCAGTTAATAAGTTTGATTCGATCTACACATTATATCATTGATCATTAGCAACTGTTTGTCATATTTGTTCAATCCTAAACTGGGCAATATGCCTACAAGTTTTTTGTTATCTGGAAAGTGATCTATTACTATGTTACTTTCTTTAACAACATACAAATCTCACTGCAATATCTCACTTTTTGCCAAAGGAATGTTTGGAAATCTAAAATATGCTTTTTCTACTGAAACACTAATGCAATAGATGTAAAACAACCATCTAAGACAAATATTTTTGTGAAACATCTAAAATACTTAAGACTTTTGCACAGTATTCTATACAAGTCAAATAAATGGAACAGAGGCATTATAGCAGAATTGCCTGTGTGGACTGGAAAAGTATGTGTTGTAACAAAACAATGTATATTGGAGATATTTTCCCCTAATCACAAACGAAGGTAATGTGAGCACATTATATATTAAAAAGTATGCAGAGTTGGGTCATAATAAATAAATCCAGACATTGTGACACTAGCAGCAAAGACTCATGCCCATGCTGGATAACACAAGAGGAAAAACTGAACCAGCAACATTTCATATTTATCGCATCCTTGTTAATTCGTCATTACTGTAACTTTCACATTCATGTTATTTTACATACATAATAATAATTAACAGTTACTGCAATTTGGGTAATTTTGCAGAATGCTGTAAGTATGGCAGCACAGTAGACGTAATCAGCTGTCGCAGGTTCTAGAAACACTGACATTACTGTAAACAACTAACAAAATCAGTATTTACTAGTACAGATTTTCATCAAAAATACCTCAAAGACATTTTTCAAAATAAAAACAGACATTTTTGTAACGTTCCATTTGATTTGTGGTCAACACATCTGGTGGGATTAGGTGTTTTTACAGCAACACATGGTAACAAAAAATGGAACGTGTTTATAAGAGCAACATACAGCGTGCATTATGTCTATACAGTATCAAGTATGGAAAAAGATAAGCAGATTATTGATAAGTTTAATTCGATAACTTAAAAACATGAAAACAAACCGTGCACTTATTGACATCCTCATATCTGCATAAAATAGTGGAATGTTATTGTCAGTTCACAAAACAGCAGTGGGAAGTTGGGGCATGAGTTCTGGCTGTTACTTCTATTAGAAAAATTGATCTGGGATACATGAGGTTTCTGATGCTCAGAAAAGTCAAACTATATTGTTGCATTTGTGCAGATAATGTGTGTGCACGTGCAGATGGTGTTCAAGGATGGTGCGTGAGTGTCACTATTTGTTTTAAATGCAGACAGTAAGGAGTGTGTTTTGTGGTTGCCCACAAATACGTGCTTGCAAAAGACACCATGGCTGAGCACGTTTTTTCCTCTTCGGGAAGGATTATCTTTGCCTGGGGGATAAACTTAACATAAAATTCTCTACATATTATGTCCTTAGAGTACGTCCTGCATGTTAATTCACAGGCACCATGGACAGCTCATGGTACAAGCCACAGTAGGGTATTATACATATCTGCCACTGGCTGCCATGGAATGACATGTATGTTTATACATCAGAGTTTAAATAAATGAAATTAAATTCAACTAAATTTTATTTAATTAAATTTTATTTTCACTTCTTTTAAACCACCATTTCCTGCTGTACCTTCTTCTGGGGTCTGTTGCCTTTCTTCCCTCCAAGTACTGCTGAAAAACTGCCTTTGTCATTTTTTTGTGCTTAAGAGCATTTAAAACATCAACCATACTGGATCGCTGACAATCAAACTACACAGCAACCATAATAAAACAGTCAGTGGACAATACAGTCGCGCACTTACTTAAAAGAACTTAAATGGGATTGAGAATTAGGTAATTACTCAAAAAGTTTGTAAGATAAATGTGACTCGGTGCAGACAAGGGGCTCATCTATTCTTTATGTAGCTACTAGTGCAACATTACATGAGCAAAAACATTGCTATTGGACTAAATGACTGTACTTTGACAGTCAACCACGTACCGTATTCTTATGAGTGTTTGTGCTGAAGAAGAGAAGGTCGGAGAAAGCAGATTTAGATTTTGTTCTCCTTGTCTTCTTTGCTGTTTGAAAAACCGAAGGCAGCTCTTACTGTTCCCCATCTTTGTCTTTCAGATAATCAGGTAGAGCTTTGGTACTTGAGCTGAATTAGTATGTCAGCTATGTTTTTATGAACAAATTAATTCACAACTGTGAAAAATTCATACAGCTATGAATAAATTCATATTACTAAAAAATTAATATGGGTAAAACATTTGTCAGTGGAAAGCTTGGAAGTTGGGGACTAACTGTACAGTCCCCAGTTTTCCTTTTCATTTCAGTTTTGGAAATTTGTCACATCCCTTCTGAGAATTTTCAATGCCCTACAGTCTTTAAACTTAATGACCTGTGCTAATTTAATCTTTGGATTACAAAGTGATTTACGTCTCTACAATATTGAAAAAAAAAAAAAACTGACCGGTAATTAGACTCCCAGTACTGTGCTATTCAGTTGCTGAGTAGCACTGGGCAAAAATGTATTTACTACATATTACAGAGCACACAAATAAATACAATGATTTCATTTACAAGATAAGACCCTTCATTGTACAGTTTTTTATGCTATACCTTTCTAAAACTTTGCAAGCACACAGCTCAAATGGTTTTAAGATACAGAATAAATTTTAAAGCAACAAAGTATGTTTGTGAATTTGGGTACTGAGTCTTCTTCAGCAGTACATGCAAAGTATTTTTAAAAAAATTACACTGCAGGTATTTTCCTTATGCAGCTTTGATCTGTAAGAGAATTGCAGGTCATTACTGCCAATCAAGTCCTGATAATGTACATTGGGCTTTTGAGATGGCAGTCTACAAGTTGACCTGCTGAGTTCAGAGTGGACCCCTCATAGGACACAGACTTTTCACAGTCAGTGGCGTGAAGGGATGGTCATTATTACAGCTCGTAGTCAAACTTATACTCATTGGCCAAGTAGATCCGGCGGAAGATTAGGGCAGCCAGCGCCAGTGTGAGTACCACGATGAGAACGGCTGAACCTGTGTGACCAGCCTCTGGAGGTGGCCGTGTAGCTGCTGGGAAGGCAGGGAAGGCAGCACGCCGGGCCTGCTGGTTCTGCTGAGCGCGACGCTGCCGGGGGCTCAGAGGCCGACTGCTAGGAGCCACTGGGGTTGCCTGCTCGCCAGGGGACTGGCCTGCTTCCACCTAGGAAAGATTTCCCTGATCAACCAGTGGGGATGACGCTCTGCATAGTGTCTTGGGTGATCTGATCTGATCAATCCAAAGCCAAGGGAACTTACTTTCAATATCTAAAATAACCACATAAATCTGAATTCTGAACAGTCAGACAGTCAAATGTTTCTAATTTACATGCTAATGAGAATCCTGGAGACATTCTAGTACTGACTACTGAGGAGATGGTTCAAAACAGATGGTTACATCCTCAATCTCATTTGTGCTTGTTTCTTATTGGGCAAGAACTCTTTTCTGAAGGCTGCTTCACAAGTTTTATGGATTCATTTCAGGGAAGGCAAGGGGCTACTAAAATTCTAGTAAAATCAAAAAACAGAAAAACATAACAGGAAGTGTAAATCAGGGTCAGTAAAGCTAGTTTTAATACAGGAGGAGGTTATGCATGTTAAATAAACACTTTAAGCTTATTGATATAACCTATAACATCTGTGACCTTACAAACAAGTCACATAGCCTTCACCCTGACACACACACACACACACACACACACACACACACACACACACACACACACCCCCTTTAGCCCACATGAGCAAAAAATGGCTGGCAGTGGTTTGCTTGGAGGTCTTGCATTAAAGTGAGATGATACAGGTTTAAACCTACAGACCTTGACCCTTCTACAAGAAACAAACAGGCTGTCCCTAGACGACTGCTTCAGTGGTCATAAAACCCCCTGTTTACCAGGACAATGCAGTGGGAGTCAGGAGTCTGAACAAAAACTATTTTACATAATGCATAACCATAAATGAGAGATAAATTTTGGTATAATGGCTCTGGCATATCCTTTGTTTTATCCTCTATTTGATAGATAAAAGGAAGATCTGTTAAGCTAACCTTCTTCAAAAATGAATTCTGAGCAGACAGTGTTATGGGCAAGTAGTGTGTCAGATTACTGCAACTCTGGCTATTTGGGACAAACATGGGTGAACGGGCAAATACTAACATACGGGCAACCAATTGTAGCAATGGACCTGCTATAATCAATGCAACAATATAAATTACATCTAGCAGCTACTGAAGAAAACCCTAATATTACTAATGAAAATTATGACTCAGCTTAGCAAAGATTTGTCATTCCATTCCATATGTGGTAAAAATATTGTAAAAAAAAGAAATAGCAGCTGGTACAACAATATGGCCACTAAGATTGTTTTTCCCTTGCAGTATCTATTGTTCCATATTATGAGAAAAGCTACTTATTATCTTTCCTCAGTGATACATAATTTCTTAAATTAGGATAAAATTACTGTTTCTGCCAGTGTTGATACTGGAAAGAATGCACAGCCTGAGAACCTGCTGGTATAAATAGACACTGTGCAAAGTGTATCTCAGCAGAATGGAACAGTCTGCTGCCTCTCACCTGCCCTGTCTGCACTTCTGATGCCTGCTCCTGTCCTCCAATAGTGGTAACCGTCTCCCCCTGTGGATTGGCCAGGGTTTCACTTGTTGCAGCAGCTGGTGTCTGGCTTAAACTGGCTTTACTGGCTGTGCTGGACTCTGCCTGCAAGGATACATGAGATTCCTGTCACGATGCATTTTAAATTGAATAAAAGTGTTGTCAGCTGAACAAGAACACACCAGTTTCGAGAGGTCTTCGACAATAACGGAAAGAAAGGCATGAAAAGCTTAAGCAAAATTATGACAGCTGCTATCCTCTGAGGCAGGCCTACCTTGAAACTGATCTGTCTTGCCAGCTCCTTGGCCTCGCGGTCCTCCTGGCTCGGATTACTCTTGGAGGTGAGAGTGAGCAGGGCAGTTCGCATAGAGCACCCACATGTCTCACAGCAGAAATCCTGGGACCTGGCAGGGGGGGATGGAACACAAAGGTACCCAATCAAGGACAAAAAGGGTTTCCACAGATAACAATACTCATTTGCATCTTCTATTCTGCTTTTACTCTCGCACAAGTTAACAGTATTTTATATTCCTGTCACTGCTGCTCTGTTGACTTTTTTTCCATCGAAAACAAGTGTCTCCTTTTCTTAGCATCGGCGGGAATTGACTCCTTACAGCCACCAGACTAATCATTAGTTTAAAAATGGTTTTCTCAGTCTTACTAAGTGCAAAATACTCAGCATCAGTATGCATGGTTTCACTGGCCACTAATTCATTTGGTGCAGACTGTTTGTGGAAATAGATATGTTGAATAAGTGCTTTCCAAAGATGGTGCTTAGGGCCTCTTGAGCAGTGATAGCTGATGACAGTAGATTACAAAAGAAAGGACCGAAAAGAAAGTAGGCCTTATTAAAAAAATAAGAAGAAACAAATCAGTGAGATAAGCAGAGTCACTTCTCTAGAATTAATGAATTGGAATAGTTAATCACATAGCTTCTGCAGTCCTTAAATTTTGCAAAATTTGAAAACATTTTCATAAATTTTATTAAGGCACCTACGAAACATGCTTTAAGTGCACGCAATGCAGACAGTCTACAAGCTCTTATGCAGCTGCCGTGGTAACAAGAAAACTTGCATCTTTTTAAAAAAAATTTCAGCCTAACCCATAGCAAATGAAGAAAACAGAAAACCACACCTCTGCCACTTTTTGGAAGATATCTTTGAATTACCCATAACACAGAAAATTAAAGCAAAAATAAAAAATGATAAAAAAAATCATAAGTCATTGAACTGATCCATACTAAAAGTATGCATATACATCTCCCCCAAAGTGTCAGTTTTAGCTCGGATTCCCCACACACATCTAAGCTTATGCCACTCCGTGGACTGCATTCTGCAGAGAATACCCTAGAGTAAGAGTAACTGTGGGGGGCTATAATCGGATAAATCTTACTTTTTGGCAAGGGCTCTCCTTTCCTCTGGAGTGTAATCAAGGGATCCGATTGCCCCCTCCCCTTTCGTCGGCATGAATCCTATTATAGCTATTAAAGCAGTTCTTACTGAAAGAAAATAAAAAAAAGAACCATGAGAAAAACTACACGCCATTTTTCTGCATCAAAACAAATAAGTACAGAAATCACGTAAGAGAAAGCATTGTAGAGTTTGACACCTGTTACATAATCAGGAGTAATGCTTCCTTTTTCTAACCATAATCCTGGATTTGGGGAACAGCCCACTGTGGCTTGTGCCAAAAAATCCTCTCAATGACAATTTCCCCATCTGTTCATCACGTATATGTTCTGTGTCGTGAATTACTAACTTCACAGACTGTCTAATGCTAGAAATTGGACTGTCAGCTTCAGCTCCAAAAGGCCATAAGTAGTGAAACCAACAAAATGGCTACAGCAGTTAATACTTAAGACTTTCCTTTTTTGTGACATTTATATACACCAGATGGAGTAAATAATAATTGGGCGCCATGTTAAATATAGTGTTGGGTCAAGTTCATGATGGATTAGGTTCACAGGCTTGGAGGTCTGACAAGTCTGGGGATACATACTGCTCCAAGATGGCTGCCACGTCTCAGGGTGGTGGCCAGATATACTCAGACAGATTTTCTTCCCAACTTCAAACCTCCCATTAGGCTGCAAAAGGAAACTGAAGGTTACGCCTGAAACAAACCAGCTCACACTAGTGTTCAGTAGACTGGTGAATGATGATCCTAGGAAGAAATCATAGGAAGGAAGCAAGATGTAGGAACAGGGAAGGGGAGAGAGGACAACAGACTGCAGAATATTGGATGATGAGATGTGACACTGAAAAGAAACAAGCAAGATACAATTTGTAGGTCATGATTATTTTGGGGACATTAAACTGAATAGCTGTCAGATAAAAGTAAAATGAAGCTTTTTGGTCCACAGCTAATAAATGAATATGCTCTAACCTTCTTGCTTTTACTGTGACTGCAGCACTGAGATGACAGTAAAAGTGTGCATTAATATAAACATGGGAATAGGTTTTCTCCTAACAAATTCCATATACCACTTTCCCTAGTTCTGAGATGTAGGGACTCCTATTTCCACCTCATATTATTGCCACTAAATTCGCATTGGCTACTGTTAAAGTCTGTGCCATTCACCCTGAGTGCCACAGCCAGGGACAGACCATTTGTGTCATGTTCCAAGTTTGCTGGGACATCACAGTAGCAGTGATGAGTGATTAGACATAGTACATAACTATCACAAGGTTTTAGAACCACATAATTAATGATTTACATCTTCCCAGGTAAAATTTTTATTTTCATTTAAAATACAAACTTAAGAGTTGTATATATCTTTAGTGCGAATCTGATAATACAGCTAATATCAGAAACCCAAAAATAAAGCCTGACATAGTAAACATGAGCCTACTGTAATTCTACATAATCCAGTAAAAAGAGGGTTTTGACTAACAGTATTAAAATCTAGATCCAATATGACAATCTTCCTGCTGCACATACCAGCCCATGTTGGGGGTAGGGGCTGTGGCTGATGGCTATGAAGAATCAAACACTGGCTAAAGAGTGTAAAATGATCTAGAGATCTTACAGTGAGAAGAATAATACTGGGGGGCTTCATGGGGTACTCTGGGGGGAGTATGATCCTGCCATGGTACACTCCTCCATCAAAATCAGAGTCCGGAGGTCCTCGAACAGAAAAGTGCCACTCGAACAGATTGTCCTAAAGGTACAAAAGTCACATGAAATACTTACTCTAGAAATTATATTCACAAAAAACATAATTACTACTGTGATGAAGAGAAATAAATGAAATTAATGAAATGAAAAAATGAATAAACGGATTAATTAGTCTATTTAAAGATATTGTGTTTTCTATTGGATTTCAGATGCATTTAACACAAGATATAACTATGTCTTTCCCACTCTAGGTACCCTAAAAACCTCTCATTACTAAAACCCCCACCCTCGGCCCACCCACTGCCCCAACATATGCCCCTTAACCTCCAGTGGCTGGGCATGGTAGTGCTCCGTGGGGTCGCGGAGTTCTGCAGCCTCCTTCATGAGCCTCTTTACGGCTATGGAAACACCACACAGAGGAAGAAGAGCAAACAGACACCATTAACAATCCAGGAAAATAAACATACAACACTTACTTGCTGACATTTTGGAAGGCTTGTCTTGAGTGACAGCATATGAACCCTCACTTCCTCCCACACATATCACTGATGCTTTTGAATATGCAGTATGAAGCTGGGGAGATGGAGGTGTTTCCTACAGCAGCTGAACTGCTGCACCTGTTATTGCAGGGATATCAAAGGCCCTCATGGGACATCTCAGGCCCATCCCATACAGCACGTTTAGATCTACACTCAGCAATCATAACAGTCCAGAACATATGTTAAATATAATATATACAGTTTTGTTATACAACAGGCTTATTATTTAGTAAAATGGCATTTACTATCATTACTGTCATGACTGTGGGGTCATTTTGCTTCAACAGGAGGTAAGAGTCTTTTATTCTATAAAACAGATTCATTTACATTTGTGGACAGAGGTACAGAGATGGTGACAAATGCAAATCATTTGCACTATTTTCCAACAATTTACTTCCTATTACACTGATAATCATTCATGTAAATGCAGTATTACAACATACATAGCAGACTCAATACTGCTATAATTGTTAATCTGTACATTCACTGGCACAAGTTAAATTTTGAGGTACTTATCTGTTATCTATCCATTCATACAGCAAATTTCTTACTGAAGCAATTCAGGGTAAGTGCATTGCTTGAGGCTGTTACAGCAGGAATAGAGGTCAAAACTTGTGGGAGTAGTGATATCACACACAGAGCACATGTATGTAATGCTTACAGATTTTCTTACTACATACAAACACATGGCGCAAAATGCCACACGCTATACACACTTGCTGACGTATGAGATGCCAACAGACTTTCTCCCTATGTTTCTTTCTAACTAAGTTTGGTGACATATATGTTATTAGTATATATGCACGTCACTAAGGCTGGGGCACGTGTGTTGCTGTCAGGGCCATCCACAAGAGCCAGTAGGTGTTATATGTGTGCAAATGAAAATATAAAAATGAATAAGAAATTATACATCACTCACTCACTTACTTTCTCTCTCTCTCCCTCTCTCACACACACACACACACACACACACACACGCGCGCGCGCGCGCGCACGCGCGCACACGCGCACACAGTGCTGCACACATTAGTGATGCACATTCTGTGGCATTCACCTGTTTGACAGTATTGACAATAAATGCTATCACTTCAGTGGTAAAAGGATTTGGTGATTATACAACATGGTATCACTTTTTTTTTTCCTTTTCAGTGCTGATACATGACTTTGGCAGTGCTGGGTAACTCAGGTAGTTAACTACTAACTGTAAGTAACAGTAGTTGGCGCAGTGGTGCAGAGGGATTCACTGGTGCCTTGTAGCTACTCAGCTGTAGGTTTGAAACCAACTCTGTGCGTATAGTTTACATAGGCTCCCCGTGTTTGCAAGTTTCCTCTGTGCTCTCTGGTTTCCTCTTACAGCCCCAAAATGTTTCAGGTGAAGTAGCTGCTCTAAATTGCTCGTAATGTGTGTACCTGTGACTGAACAAGTCTTTGTTATTGCCTTGTGATAGACTGGTGTCCCATTCAGGGTGCACTGTGATTCACAGCCTGTGTTTCCAGAATATGCTTTGGACCACTATGACCTTGCTTTAGACAAGAATTTAAGAAAACAAAACTGAATGCTTATGTTTTATCATCACAGATTACAATATCCACATGTCCTTCATTAACCCCAGGAATTATAAGAGAGTGTATCATTTGATGAACCACACTGCTGGCATTTCACACACCACTCCTGGGATTTGGAACAGCAACCATCTGTTGCTGACAGTTTGCTTATATTGTTATCAACCCTTTTCAACAGGCTCTCTACTACAGTCTACTTTCTCACTAGGTGGCTCACTGCTTTTGGGTGGTGTCTGGCAGCACCTCAGTTAAGAACCATTCCCACGGATAAGAGCTAAATCCCAGATAAACTGTAGATTTTCCCAGCAATTTGGTCAACTTTAATCTCCAAGATGCATAAGGAAAATGAGGGCTGAGGGGCTCCCCTAACAAAAGAGCCCACAATGTAACAGACACAAGCAAACTATTATTGGTGCAATTCTTTACACACCTGTTATAACTTCCATTTAAATTCAACACACACCAGAGGCATGCTCACACACACAAAACCTAAACACACACTATGCTTGTTTAATGTCCTAAACCACTCTTTACATAATCAACTGGCATCATCGTGTTCATGTCAAAACATATCAAAAGCCGTGTTTATTTAGAATTTGCCCACTTTAGGGACATATATTTAATTTCTGGAATTACATATTTGCAGAATGAATTCCTGTCCTATTTTAGTTCCTGCTGCAACATACATTTACATTACTCATTATAACTGCCCAAAATATCTTGAGTTCAGAAGTTTTGGTGTACATGAAGTTACTCTCTCTAAGTTAAAACAACAGTGAGCAGATGCAGAGATCAGAAAGGAAAAAGATGCTTTTTGAGAGGAGACTTGCTCTAGCTGGGAATCCTCCCCTAATGCCCTAATGGTTTCTTTTGTATGTGTGAAGAATCATTCCCTTCTTGGAAGCATACTTTTTTGGGGCGCTCTGAAGAGGAGAGACAACAGCACTGGCCTGGGTTGCAACCAGAGATGTCCATATTGAAGCAACCAAAACACCCCACTAACTGTCTACAGGTCTATGTCTTATTTTCATGAAACTTCACTTCCTACACACATTCTCACTCATGTGCCCTAGCTATGATAAAAAGACGAAACCACAGGGAAAAGCCATTTGTCCCTTCTCCCAGGCTGTGGAGGCCTGTGGTCAGCAGCACCGATAGTAAGACAGGGGGGCACAGGGCAGACTTGAGCTCTGAACACTGAATCATCTTACATAATGCATTTCAGGGCTTGCCAGACAGTGTTGCCAGTTCATCCTGCAAGGGAGGACATGCATTGCATAATGGACAGTGACTATCATGCTGTACATGTGGCCTCCCTCTCGGGGGAGAGATGACAGTACCCATGGGGCTTACGCAGGGGAGAACTCCATGCCTCCCAGGCTGATCCCAGATCAATGGTGACAAAAGACGAATGTGTTGAACACCACAATATCCAGAACTGCACGGTATGTACTCTCAATCCTGAAAAGTCAAATGAGGTTCACACTGAGTCTTTGTGGCAGACTGTAAGCTGACTCAAAATCGGCCCAGCCACAATTCATCAAATTACACAGTTCCTGGGAGTGTTCCTTGGAAAACACGAAACATGGCAAAGTGTTTGGGATTGGATGAAACAGGCATCAGATCAGCTATCCATACACTATCGAACTTGGTGTGTTCTTAAGCAAGGAAATCTTTTTCCAGAGAACTAAAATTCATTTCCGTTCAGGGCTTTTTAAGCTCCTATAGGAAATCCAGGTCTAAATCAAATGTAAACAAGGATGCATGTTCTAGAGAATTCAGCACCACTGTAAAAACGACAACCTTTAAGTGACACAAAATCCCTGGTGTTCTTGGTCCTCCTGAAACATTTGCAGTACAGTGTATGCAACTGAGGTGAAGTTTTTTATGAAATCATCAACAAACTCTTTTAGTGCATTAAGACAGTTGTAGGCACTAGAGATTTTAACTTTTAAAATCTTCATAAGGATGCTTAAATTCCTTTCATCCTTAAAATGAAAATTTCTTCACTGCAGTAAAAAAAAAACAATAAATGTGTTGTAATAGAAAGGATTTAAATGAAGGGAGCCACTATTAACAAATACTAAAAACACTATTACAAATTGCCTAAAATAACAGAACCACAACAAAATTGAAACAGTGCACACTTTGAGCTGTGGCTGAAAACAACTCGTTTCACTGAGTACAGCTGCCAACGACACAACTCAAGATAAGAGGCTCTGGGGAATTATTGCACCTGTGAGTTTCACAGTGATGCGTTTCAGTGGACAAGCCAGTCAAACAACCAAAAATGGTTAGTTCATTATATTACATATACTAATTATACCCTGTAACAAGTGGCTGAAACTATGATTGGGTTGCCATACTGAATTTTAATTAACAGTGACTTTTCTGAAACCTGTCATAAAAAAAGTATTAATTAACAGACACTTTTTTATATATTCATTTTAATGAATGATAATTCATTAAAATAATTAATCTTATTCTTATTTAATTCACTGAAGCATGTAACTATTTTACCTGTTTGCACCTAACTCCACCTCAACATCTCATCCTCTTGTTTTATTCACGTTTAACTAAATAAAAACTATTTAAAACACTTCACTGTAAAAACTGAGTAACGGGAAAAAAAAAATCATTCTAAGAACCTATTATATACCACTACGTATCATTATACTGCTTTTTTAGTGCACCACTGTCTCACTATGTATCAATTTGCCCCTTTTTTAATCTAAATGCCTCATCATAATTATGCACCTTTATGTTTCAGGTTTGTCACTTCGTGTACGACTATGCACCTTTTAAACCTCATTATGTTCTTCTGTACCTTTCACGTACCGTTATTTAGTCTGGTGTGCCTTTATGTTCCTTGCATATAGGCCAGTGTACCACGTCCACTCCTTCCTCCTGTTACTTGAATTATTGTCACTGTCATAATAACACTAACTAAGCCCTAATTAAGGAGAAGAGACAACAACTCCTGTGTCGCAAAGACCACTTTAATCACAGCTTCGATAACCGCTTGACTGAGCTTCTCATGCTGGTACAAGTAAACTGTCGGTTGATCAGAGTTTAGCATTATAAAACGTTAAAACTCCTACGGACTTTAGTGATAGATCACTATTTATATAATAGTAATATATACATATAAGTATATATTAAACAGGATACGGGGAAAAGGGCGTGGAAGGAACGCGGAAGTGATGGTGGCGGGACGATCCGCAACGCTACGGAATCGACAGTAAAGAAGCGCCACTCGGACCATTGTGAAGGACTCACCGGGACTACGCAGATTGTACTTGTTCTCCATTTTGTTGTGTGCAGGTGAGCCACGGACGATCTGCTTCCCTCCAGGGGCACAGCGTTTCAAGGATACCGCTTGCTTCTGGGTTTTGTTTATTCCAGCGGATCCAGCTATTAAACCCGAGGCCCCACTACAAGGACAGCATGACTCGTAACGTGCGCTCACACCTGGGCACCCCTCGCCTCGCTGCCAATTTCCTGACGTGGCACAAACTTCCCGGGTCCTCCTAGTTTTGATCTTCAGCGCTCGAGTGGCCCGTCCGAACAGAGCGCTGTGGAGACGTCACGTGAGACAGGAAAACAGGAAGTGGCGACGTGACGCTTTGAATCCGGAAACTTTATTCACGTTTACGGACAAAACAAAACACAGGCTGAGGTCTGTGAGCTGATCTGAGGGTGTGAGGGAAAGGTGAAAGAAAAAATAATCAAACCAACTAAATTGATTCTCGTTTAATACTATTATAAAGGCAATGAAATGTATTAAATATTTATAACTGAATGACTGAATACTAGAAGTACTAATAGTAATTAGAAGTTATACTAATATATAACGTTTGGATTAACAGTACTTCACCTTTAATTTAAATTTATTTGAATAGTTATTAGAAAATAAACCTAGAATTGTATTTCTATAGCTGCATGCTGGAGACCAGATTGAGCAAAAGGCCTTTTTGCCTGTGTTTAATGCCATGTACAGAAGGAACCAGAAAACCTGCAGCTCTGTGCTCTTTGGTCACTGGCATCACATGGCCTGTGCATCCTTTAGTGATGCTGGGATTAGAAAGGTTTTAATCTTTGTTTGATGAAATTAGCCTCTAATGTTTTCCTAGAATTCCAGATTTGGGTTTTCATCAAGTCTGAAGCTTGTCCTTCACGTGGGCAATTTATATACAGCTGCTGACATGTGCTCTGGGTAGAGGGGAACTTTAGGTGCATTTGAATGTGGATGCGACAGCGCCACCCAGTGAAGTATTTTCTGCCACGCTGAGTGAGCAATACATGGCAGGAGAATGTACACATCTATCTAATCTTGCCATGATACATTTTTTCTTTCTTTAATGTCACGTTTAGTGGGTTTACTGTTTTTTCCATCTTGCATTTTTTTCCTTTTTTTGTTACTGAGCAGCCATGACAAAACTTGGAACATTATTACCATTCTCACCTGAAGCAGGACCTGTTTTTCTATGAAAATTATATTTAGTCAGTTTTTTAAATTAGTAATTAATACAACATTTATGATATGGCTCAGTAAACATGAGTATGCACTCTTACTAACAAATATACTGAATGTGAATTTAGCTCACTTTACTATGAATATGATTTTTACCACATGATTCTGATTAATATGGAATTTCATATGGAAATCACTCTATGTTCTGATCTGGTTCAACTTTTCAGGACCAGGGACAGAGACACTAACAATGTACAGTGAGTGGAAATCTGCAATCTTTCTATACACAATTCCATTTCATTATTTAGTACACAAGGACATCTGCACTTCTTACTTTCACTCCATATTAACACAGATGGCTGTGAAGGCTCAGTAGGTCACTCTATTATAAATTTTTCTAAAGACCCAAATGTTGGTATGTAGCTGCTATTATTATTATTATTATTATTATTGTTGTTGTTGTTGTTGTTGTTGTTGTTGTGGTTGTTGTTGTTTTTGTTGTTGTTGTTGGTTATGGTGGAGGTGGGACCATGGTAACTGCTGGAGGGAATATATCTATCTTTTGCCTATATTAAAACTGAAGCCCACTCCCCAACATTGGAACTCTATTTGTACACTAGCTCAGTCAATTATTTCCAGGGTAGTTTAGAGCATTCAGTCAGAAAACAGTCAGACTGACACCACTGAGGGACAAAAGCCTTGCAGCCCTGTGCCACCAAGTGTGTATCATTATCCCAAAACGTCTTGATACAAGCTGCACAGAATAAAAATTAATTGCTGTGTAACCTATCTTAACAATGAGCAAATGCCAGTGTACTGAATAATAAGTCCCTGGTATTAAAATAGGTATAAATATTAGTGTGGCGTTTTTTCGTTGTAATGTAATGGACCTCATTATGAGGTTTGACTGTATTCTAGTTTACGCAGCTGGACACCCGAGGCATCCACTGTTACACCGGTATCTTAATGTAATTGCCTGGCATTTGGTTTAATAGGATAAATCGACGTATAGTAAACGAATAAGTAAGCATCGTGTAAATAAAGAGAAAACTATATTTCTCCATGTGATGGCGCTCTATGACAGGAAGGAGAGCAACCAAAGGAGCCGCGGGCTACATGGTCGTCGGCTGCCCTGTCCAGTGTGTGCGGGGCTCTCCGCCTGGTCTGGCAGCTTCCGGCGCACCTCTCTGCGTCCAGGTCGGTTTCCTTACTTTCATCACTCTAAAATCAGAATTAGTTGGACTTAAATGTACTTATTCTCAAAATGGCGGATGGTCGCTTTAAAAATATTTGATGTTCACCTATGTACATGGTTTTTATGATCTGACACCTGAATTAGCCTGTACTGTATATCTTTAACTCTGATGAATTGACCTAAATAGGAAACACTTTCAGTATTGTTTACGCTATAAACACAACGGCATGAAAAACTATCCCGTTGATAATTTTCAATGCTTCGTCGATATGGAAGACATGGGTTTGGAAACTTCACGCTTCAAATGTAAAATTAAATAAATTACTTACAATCGTTGTTTACTTACATAGTTCGAGAATATAGATCTCGTTTATCAGTATGAAAACTCCACTCTGCATCTGTCCTCATTGCTGTAATTGAGGATAATTTCCCTTACATCAACTGTGTGCAAATGGAGGCTTGAGTAGGGATGCGCACATACATATTCATATGATTACATATTTTTGTGTCATTGATGATACAACGAGTTTAGAAGCGTTTTTATTACCCTTGAGCGTTCTTCATTCGAGTTTCTCAATTTAACGTTTTGTTTATTTTTTGAGTGATCATGATGAGAAAAAAATAAAGTGTGGAAAACAACATCCCAATTGAAGTTATAGTTTACTAATGAGCATAAATGTTTTTTAACAGGGTAGGATTCCACAAACCAGAAATTCAAACACACTGCCTCACAAAACCACTCTAACAGATACATCTCCAACTTTTAGATATAAATGTGTTCTCTTTATTTTAAAAATGTGTGTCCTGCTGTTAAACTCTATTTTACTTTTTTCCTCAACTATATTTTGTTTCTATGAATTGAAAAGATTTAATCTGTCTGGCTCAACGGTGGTCTACTAAATTTTTGTTATAAACATTTGAAGCTAAACTTTGGCTTGCCTAATGCTTCCAACAGTAATTAAAGCTTCTTATACTTGGTTGAAGTTTTTTTTCCTGACTTTTTAAAACCTTTTTTTATTTAGCAACTGGCCATTACAGCACATCCATAAATACTATGATTAAAAGTGTGTGATTTTACATATTGTTGTTTTGTATCTGCTTGACAAAGTGTGTGAAATTCTGTGTGAAACACTAAAATGCATTCAAATGTTTCAGGATTGGATGTAATGTGCCTTGTTGTAGCACCCCTGGAATGCTCCTATTGAACATGTTCATGCTCTTTCATGCGTTATACAGCTACCAGATTTTTAGACAGTTAGGCAGTTTACCATGGAGATCATCTGTAAAGCCAATGTGCTTTGGAGATACACAGAAGAGCCTTTTATCTAAATATCTGTCATTCACTGAAGGAATGTTTGTGCTGATATTGGTCTGCTATATGCAACAACACCACTGTAAGCTGTTAAATATTTGACTGCTGTATTTCCCATTTAATTTGCTTGTGCCTGTCGACATGTCTTAAAGCTCTCCAAATACTTCTTCTTGAGGCTTCAACAATATTTGTGGTTTTTCTGTACGTTTGACACACAAACAATAAGTCCAACTCCTCAACATGTCAACATATTATGAAAAGGCATGCTTCTTTATAATATATAAAACAGATTTATGACCATTAAATGAAAAATATTTAGAGCAACAAAAAAGAGTTTTGTTTTATTTTTCATGCCATATGTCAGGGTGAATACTGGGTTTCAATTTTAAAATGTTCTTTTCATAAATTCAGGGAGAAAATGCCTAGTGTGACAGGAAATGTAATTCAAAGTATCTCCACTAGTGAAGTGATTTATTCCCGGTAGCATACCACACATTGTGAAACACAGATAAGAACTTACAGTAATCTTTCCTGGGTAAACAACAGTGATATGGCCATCACATGGGATGAGTTATGAGTGATCCTTGTAAGATTTGGAGGTGGAAACTGTGTTTAGCTTGAATCATTAATGCCCATCTGTTTCATATGTCATGTCTTTACGGTTTGTGGAAATGCCATTGTTTATATAATCTGCCAGTAAAATCTCTTACACTATTAATGGAAACATTTTTAATTCTCTGTGGGTGCAAATTGAAAGTTGATATTTCATGAGAATGTTTTAAAGCTTTTAAGAATTTTATAATGCTTAGTATTTTTTGCCTTTTTGGAAAAAAATCAGGGCCCATTATAGTTCACAATTTCTACAAAAAGAAATGGCCCTAACAGTGTCACATCTGTTGATTTTTAACATTTGTACTAATAGAGTGAATAGCGAGTGCCTAGTTTTTATTCTCATTGAAAAATATTTCTCATGTATTTGATTTCCAAATATTAAATGTGGAAATAATGTAATACCAAATTAATATACAAGTTGTGTGACTGATTGTGTAGCCATTTGACTAGAAATACAAATAAATGTGACTCTAAATATTCTACCTTTTTTACACATTATTTTCAGTTCTAAAACAACTGAGCAATTGTTGAACTACACAGATGTGTAAGAACGTCTGACTCACACAGAAATATTAAAAACTGTTTTGACATCTATACACATGAAAATAATCACTAGAGAATTTGTGTTGTACTGCTCTGAAGGTCTGAAGTGTTGATTTCAGTTGGACAACAGTAGACACTACAGGTGATGTCACTTTTGAGTATTTCACACTGCAATAGGAGATTTTGCCTCTGAGCTATTCTTCTAATAGCATGGTTCAAGAGAGTCCCTCCCTTTACATTTTTTAGTTGTCAGGAGCCTGGCAAGGCACTGTGGCTGTTTTTCTCAGCAGTCTGTGCAAAAGTCGTGAAGAGGTGCGCATTCACAACAAGGTTAAGGCTATGATAACAAGAACAAACAAACCTGGGGTGGTGGGGTGAGCACATACCATTGCCTGTTCAGCTGTTCTGAATTAAATGCAGACATTTGGATCATTTAGAATATACTTTTTCTCCAGAAATGAGATGCAGCTTAGGGTAAACAAAGTGCATGACACAAACAAAGAGCTTTAGATACACATAATTATCAAAACAGTTGTCTGATATTATGTTTTGTCAGCATACATTACATAAATAGACCACCAATATAAGTGTCAAATAGGAAATATGAAGATGGTGACCAATGTTGTAAATGGACATGGGTCTGAAAGAAATGGGTCTTAAGACCATTCTTGAATGCTTAAAATTCAACACTTCTGTACTTGAAAAAGTCCAATTATTTTTAATCAAACACATGCCAATTGTAGGAGATATTAATAGCCAGCTGTCAGCATCTGAAGTTATGCACAGAGCTGTCAGACTCTGAACTTCCTGCACCCGAGTAAAGTTTCCAGTTATGATTGGGTTATGTGATTTTTTTTCTTATGAATAGAAAGTACTTTGCCAAAAAAGTTGAGGCTCAACCCACAGCACTACAGTTAGCCAGGTTTTAGTTTTTGAGATAGTTTGTTACATCCATTCTCAGAAACACACTGGTCAGTATTTTTGAATTGTGTATGCAAACAGGGTCATTACAGTCACAGGCCACCTCCACTGTCACAAAAGTCCCATTTTTCCTTACATGCTCCCTGTGTGTGAAACACTACCCTCCTGCTATGGCCTCCTGGGTAATCAGTGTTTTCCTCCCCTTACCTGGTATCAAGTGGCATGTGTAGACGTCTGCTGCACCAAGAGGGCACAGTTGTTTTGCTTTGCTTTGCACAGTAGCCCCACATTACTGAGATGTGGTAACACGACACGCTTGGCATCTCCTTTCATAATGTTTGCTGTGCTGTGCCCTGGTGTTGGACAGTTCCTGGATTTGGGCAAGGAGGCCTTTTCTATTAGTCATCTTTTAACTGGAAGGCCCTGCCCGACAGGTGGAAGTCATCTGATACAAAATAAGGTGGGCCAAAGCAGGTATCATGTCCACACTGTTCTGCAGCGAAGAATCTGCCTTTAGATCTCAGTGACTCTGGTTGGAGCAGAGCATTAAGATAATGGAATGAATAGCATCAGTACATCAGCAGTGCTGTATATAGCCATGTATTGAAACTTTACAGGGTAAAGCTAACTTAATACTAATTTATTCAACCATTTGCATTGTCTACAAAATGTGCTCAACTTCCCTTTGACTTTTTCACTTTTTATTGGGCTACAACATATAGTGCATTTCAGTGAGACTTTTTGGAACTAATCAACACAAGCTAAAAACAGCCAGTTTTGGGTAAATTCATAGCTCTTCTATATTTTCTCATCTTTTTAATTAAGTATTTTAGTATACTTCTTAGTACATTGAATCTTACATCCATACCCTGACTGCTATTTTTCAAAGAACTTTGTGTCAGTTCTACTTGGAATGTTTCTTGGTTTTCATCGTGCAGTGTCCCCTTATAAATGTATTAACTCTCTGAGGAAGCTCCCAGACACAAGTGTATTTATTGTTAAATCATTTAGAACATCTCAACAGCACACAAGTGGACTCCAATCAAATAATTAAGTGAACACTTTTTTATGCTCTGTACATTTATGTTCATTAATTTACCAAATGTTTTTCACCAACATAACATTCGACTCACAGTACACAAAAGTGCATTACACAACAGAATATGATCTTAAAATGCAGACAGATGATTGCTGAAGCTTTGATATTTTTGTCTATTTTTTTGCTAGTGCGCATTACTTGAGTACACGCCTATTGAAATGAGAGTCTGATAGGAAACATGAATATGATGGTGACAGATGGTGTGCTGCAAATTTATGTAGCTTTTAGAATCTGCAGAGAAGTGGGTGTGAAAGAAATGTGTTTTGAGACCCTTCTTGAATGCTGGAAAGGATTCTGCATTTCTGACAAAATGCTAATGATATTAAATACAGATATCTACACAAATGATCATAGATTTGTCTACATGTATAAAATTTACATTTATTCATTTAGCAGACCCTTTTCTCCAAAACAACAGTGACTATTATGTATGCATTTAGCTTACATGTTTATCCAAGGTGGCTTATGATACTAGACATATATTAAACTCCTTACTGTTTCCAGTTGCACACTATAAGAGTGCAATAGTAAAAAATTAAGGACAGATGGAAGCTCTGGTTACATTTAGGTTACGGATTTTCATTGCTTTCTGGACTTTAGGTCTGTGTTGTGTGTATGTTTTCATTTCACCATCTCATATCAAAGTGCCTTAGTTAATATAATTTACCTTAAATTTAATTAACTTTCTTACTACAGTGTATACTTGTGGACTTGAATACATTGTGGACTTGAAAGGCTATGTGGACCTCTAACAGAGAGTGTTCACATGTATGCAGCACAATGATTTCATTTGATTTGGTGTTACAGGCCACTCACATCTTCTTCTTGTGCAAAATCCTCTTAAGGACATGCTTATTTTAAGATGTAGTATGCTCCAGTTGGAACTATGTCATTGTAGCTCATCAGCACTGGTGCATCTGTTCTGCTCACATGGGTAAATCCAGAGATTAAATGAATGCTATAATTGATTTTTTTCCCTTTACGAGTGAGCACATGATATGAGCATTTACACGATGCACAGCATGAGTCCCTTTCACTGATGAGAGATTGCACTATCCTGACCATTTTTCATGAAAGCCTAACTTCAATTTCAATGTGGAAATCATTCATTTCATTGTTCAAATGTATTTAAGTAAATGATACTTGAGTATATTTATAAATAACTGTCAGTTTCTTTAAGACTGTCTCATCTAAGAAGCTTGTAAGAGAAGTGAAAAGGTAAATTTATCTGACATTTACTATTTACATTATTTAGGTAAGTTACTTTGTAGTAAAACTGCTATGTGCAGCTTCTGAGAATCAAGTAAAGCAAAGCTTTTGCCTGCTTATGAAAACAAGGCAGTGTGATTTTTTTCTTCTACAAAATTGCAGAACTTGAGTTAGATATGTTGGTGAGAACTTTCACTAAACAGAGTGTGAAAAAGTTAGACAAGTAGTGTGGTTGCCATGGGAATGCAGCTTCAATGTATACTGCTCTTGCACACTGAGGAGTTGTGCTGGGAATTACAACCACACTGACTTGTCTGTTTCAGAATGAATTCAGGACTTTTTGCTTGAATTGAATTTCTCTGCCACTGGAAATTCAGATTTTAGTAATGTGGCAAGGCATTTATTTCAGTTGGATAATAAAGGCTTAAAAATTGCTGTAATTTTTTTTATAAAGGTAAAATCCAATCACCAGAGTATTTTCAAAACTTTCATTCACTGATACATTTGATTTTTACTACAGTTTTATTTTGGGTTTTTGTATTCGCTTTGACACACCAGCTAAGCACCTAGAAAGCATTCCATAAACCCTTAAATTAAAAAGAGGATTAAGTCCTAAACTATTGAGGAAGTGCTGAGTGGATGAGACAGGAGCTGAAAGGGAAGAATTCTCTCATCATGCTAATAAAGTGCAGGAACATGTAAACATTTTCAAGGAGAGGAGCCAAAAACCTGCTGTTTGTGCCACGAGCAGCCAATTCAAATCCTGGACATGTTGCGCCACCTCCTGCAGGAGGTCTTCTTATCACTTCACTACCCAACTAATTCCAAATAATGTATTATATCTTTTTGCTTGTTATAACCTTTTTGAATGTTGTTGTTAATAACCCAACATTGCAAGTTACCTTGCCGAAATGCATCAGGTGACTAAAGAATACTGCTACCACTACTAGAGATTATACTAATATTAACTATGATTACATGTTTCTTTAGGATCCAAAGCACTATTCTGTTTTCAAGTTAAGTAAAAGAAAAATATTTTTAATGCTGTGAATATCATGTTTTTTTTTTTTGCAAAATAAACAAACACATTTCAGTTTTAAAAATTAAGAAATGTGTGTAGTACTGTATTATAGTAGTGAAAATTAAACAGTATAAGTAGTATCAAAATGACACTGGCACAGTGGTAGAGCTGGTATGGCTCATAGCTCCTGGGCTGTGAGTTTGAATGTGAATTTGAATCCAGATCAGCCTGCTTGAAGTTTCCATGTTCTGCCCCTATTTGCATGTGTTTCGGGTGAATTGTTGACTATAAAACTGTTCTTAGTAGGTGTATGGTGTGTGTGAGATTGTCCTGCAATGTCCCTTCCAGAGTGTACCTGCCTTGCCCGCTATGGTTTTATAAGTTCCCGACTATGGTGACCCTGCACTGGGCCAGCAGTTAGTGATAATGTAAAATATAAGTACAGCAGCTTCGTTTTATCATCACAGATTTCATTATCCTCATGTCCTTCTTCAACCCTACTGAACAAGCGGTTATTAATAGTGGATGGATGTATCAAAATGATAACATTGACGAGAACTGATTTGGAATTCACATACTTGATGACAGACATAAAATGGCTAAATGGACACTTGGTCTGCACTGCTTGCAAATTGCTTCATGTGACGCTGAAATTGCGTGAAAAGGTCTCACGCGACCAGTTAGTGAAAACCAAACATCGTGATAAACACTAGTTTACCATTTACGTCTCTTTGCGCACCAGAAAGCTGGATTACGGTGAACAAAGATAAATGAGGAGCAAATTCCCCGCCTCCCAGCTCTGTGGATTGCATTTCTCAGAGCAGCCTCCGCATAATCCGCAAATTTATAACTCAAAATTGCCAGTATTCGTGCTTTCACTCGCGGCTGCTTTTCGTGAGGATGGGAGTTAGGGGAAACTACACATAAATCGGGAATCGAAGCTCTCATATCTGCGGATTGTAACGACAGATCAACTGGCGATACGGTCGGCGCCGAGTCGCACCCACACACTGAAACAGACGAGACCGCGCGCGCTCCAGCTCCTGGCGTCGCGAACTTGTCGCTTTGTGGTCGCGCGGCAGTTTTTCTCTCCGAGATTATAAACCCGCAGACCTGTTTGAGTTAAACACATTACCGGCGATACTGGACATCCGTAAGTACAAACTTTAACACTTCTGGTCCTTAATTCAGTATTTTCACAGTTTTATAGGAGTAAATGTGGATAGTTCAGCTCTCGGAGCGCCTCGGGGACGTGAGAAAACGCGGTTTAACGGTCTATCTGTCAGTGCAGGACTTAACCGATAAAAATAAATCATTGAAGGGTCGGACTGCTGCACAAGTTTTCCATTCGAGGTAATTAAAAAACTTAGTATGGAGCCGGAAAATAATTTCTCCTTCTTTACAGGCGCGATGTTTGATGTCGACATGAACATAAATTTGCTTTAAAATCAAAACAGAAAACTCTGGCGGACAAGCTCAGTCCGAGCATGAAAATAGAGCAGCAGCTGAAGGAAGGAAGCAGGAGCTTCACACCTGTTTACACCGTCAGGGTGGTTGTGTTTGTGCGTAGCTGTTGTGAAAAGTAGTACTATTTTACCAGTATACTGTGGTGAAGAGCGACTCTGAAGTAGGTGAGCTCTAAATACCACAGAACTTGTGAGCCATAGAGGAGCTGAGCTCCCAGAATCTGGCAGCGCCTCCGGGCTGCGCCATGACACCCTCTAAGTCAGGAAGACCAGCATTGAAGTGCGTGAGTGCAGGATGACTGCGAAGTGTACCATCAAAGCCATAGGGGTTATTCAGCTGTGGTGGAATGTGAAGGTATCTGGCGAGGACCCTTTGGTCACAGTCAATTACAGGTTGAGAGCAGTAATTATGATAAGAGGAAATAATGAGGCACAAATCCTCTCTGGGCTTTTAACACTAACACTGACAGAAAGCTTATATATCTGTGCAATATATAAGCAATAGCATTGTAACACAGAGACATATAATACCACTGCATTCTTGCACAGATATATACGCTTTTCATTAAACTTAACAGTTATG
The DNA here is from genome assembly GCA_900497675.1 of Arapaima gigas. Lineage (NCBI taxonomy): Eukaryota > Metazoa > Chordata > Actinopteri > Osteoglossiformes > Osteoglossidae > Arapaima > Arapaima gigas. Next base: position 342,582 of record UFQX01000251.1, read on the forward strand.
TACACATACAGTGCATTCAGAAAGTATTCAGACCCCTTCACTTTTTTCACGTTTTGTTATGTTGTAGTGGTATGCTAAAATTGTTCAAATTAATCTTTTCATACATCATTCTACACCAAATACTCCATAATATCAAAGTGAAAACAGGATTTTAAAATGTTTTGCAAATTTATTAAAAATAAAAAAGTAAATATCACATTGACAAGTATTGAGACCCTTTGCTATGACACTTGAAATTTAGCTCAGGTGCATTCCACTTCTCTTGATCAACTTTGAGATGTTTCTGCATCTTTATTGGAGTCCATTTGTGGTAAATTCAACTGACTGGACATGATTTGGAAAGACACACATCTATATAAGGTCTCACAGCTGACAATGCATATCGAGCAAAAATGAAGCCATGAGGTCAAAGGAACTACCTGTAGCACTCAGAGACAGGATTGTTTTGAGGCACAGCTCTGGGGAAGGCTAGAAAAAAATTCTGCTGCATTAAAAATTCCCAGGAGTACAGTGGCTTCCATAATTCTTAAATGGAAGATGTTTGGAACAACCAGGAATCTTTCTAGAGTTGGCAACCTAGCCAAACCGAGCAACTGGGGGAGAAGGGCCTTGGTAAGAGAGGTCAGGGTTGAGGCAAAGCTGGATGGAGCAAAGTACAGAGCTGTCCTTAAAGAAAACCTGCTCCAGAGTGCTCATGACCTCACCACTGGACCTTGCAACAGGGCAATGACTGTAAACATACAGTCAAGACAATGCAGGAGTGGCTTAGGGACAACTCTGTGAAGGTCCTTGAGTGGCCCAGCCAGAGTGAGGAGAGACCTGGAAATGGCTGCCCACTGATGGTCCCTATCCAACTTGGCAATGCTTGAGAGGATCTGCAGAGAAGAATGGCAGAAAATCCCCAAATACAGGTGAGCTAAGCTTGTGTCACATCCAAGAAGACTTGAAGCTCTAATTGCTTTGAAAGGTGCTTCATCAAAGTAGAGTTAAGGGTCTGAATACTTATTTCAGTGTGATATTTCAGATTTATTTTTAATAAATTTGCAAAACATTTTAAAATCTTGTTTTCACTTTATTATGGGGTATTGAGTGTAGATTGGTATGTGAAAAGATGAATTTAAACAATATTAGCATAACCCTGCAAGTGTGGAAAAGTGAAGGAGTTTGAATAGTTTCTAAATATAATTTCATTACATTCTTGTATAGATTTTTGACAGCATGCATTCTGAGATGGCAATGCTAATTTCTATTTTATAGAATTTATTTACCCCAGGTTCACTTTTTTGTAGGCACCTAAATATTTAAAATAAAGGATTTTTATGAAGGTTCTATGATGTATTTTTTTCAAATTTTCAAAATTGCAGTTTTTTTAGGTCACAGTAGTCCCACTGGACAGTTACTGGGATATAGGCATGTGTGGGCAGGCATCCAGCATTGAATGAACTCATGATTGTAAGGGTTCAAAGGTTTAAATCCCCCCCCCTTTATGAGTTCAACTGACCCAGTTTTCCTCTGCACATCACAGGGCTAACCTCAGGAGGCAGGAAAGTTATAGAAGACTAAAAGAAGCTGAAGTTCTCTTTAGCTTTGGTCCAGACACATGGAGGATTTGTGGCTGGCTGGGATCAGAGATGCCACAGAAAAGGGAAAGTCAGCAGAGTGATAATGTCACAGTGTGTTTGGGCACTTTTGTCACTGGGTCTCAGCAACATTTGTTTTATGCACGCACTCAGCTGTGGTTGAGTTTTATGTATGCGTGATTATCAGAGTGTCGTCTGCATGCTCAGTATGGATGTTGCTTTTGTGTCCAGCCCCTGCCATATTGTGACTGAGGCTCCGTATTTTGTACTTGCAGCCTCCTCGTTCTAAAATATCAGCAGAGTTCCCTTTGGAACAGATTAGCAGAGTGGTCTCACAAACGGGACTATGAGCACCAGGTGTTTCACAGGCCATTATGGCCCTTAATGGATGTCTACAGAAATTTCCATTAAACATGACACTCCCAGGAGCCCTAAATAATTGGTTGTAAGTTATTAACACTGATTGCTGCTTTGTATCTTCAGTGAGGTTTGTACAGTAGACTTGGCTCATTTTTTTCAAATGGCACCAGTTTTGAAAATTTTAATTTCATATTACTATGAATTGAACCTTGTTGGCAGGTTCATTTAAAGTAAATGAGCTGAAGATGTAATTTATGATTGCAAATTTATTTGTTGGAATAATTAAATTTTTGAATCACTTTCAGTGGGAGTTGTACTTTTGAAAAAATCAGATTTTAACCTGGCCATTAGTCATTATCTGTAGTCTTAAGTAGCATGATGGGGTACTGAGCAGGAGAGTGAATAGCTTGATGGTACTTTTGCCTCACGTGAGCTATAAACCCTCTTTACTAGTGGCTTGAAACAAACTCTTACAGACAACTCTGCCTGTTTAATGTTGGCATATTTGCCCTTTATCTGTTACATGGGTGTTCAAGAGGGATTTTTTTTGTCTTTAGTGGTTTGAAGGAAAATGTCAACAAAGACTTGGAGTTCTGTTTTCAGGGGAGTAGTACAAGCAGCCCTTAGCTGCCAGACTTCATTAAATATTCCATCTGTGCTCAAGTCTGGGAGACAAGACCCACCCTATGCAGTCCCTCACTTAAAGTGAATGTTTGTGTGAACCTTTTGACAAAACTCATGTCTTGGTCTGCATTCTGCCAAGGCAGGAGGAATTCCTGGTGGGACCTCTTGAGGACATCAAGAGCAGGAATCCCTTTCTTTGAGAAATGTAAGCAGCCTTTATGTTCACATGATTTACACAGTGCCTACAAAGAATATCATATATAATGACTGGAATGATCAAAACCTTGAACTATCCAGCAGAGAGGCTCACCAAATCTCTGGAAATTCAGAAATGAGGATGCAGAGCAGTTTGTATTAAGGTAGTTGCAGTGCTGTAGGTCAAAAAAGACAGACCCTCTGCAGTGATTATTAGTAACAACTGGTCTAAAAATGTTCTATATGGTTGAAAATATTGTTTTCCATTGCTCTGGATAGTGTAGGGCCACAAATACCATTGTAGTAAATTATATGACTGATCTATGGATTCGTTTCTCAAATTCTTATGAATGTTGGCTTGCTGGGCATGGAAAGACCACTTAACCTAAATATTTTTGTGGGAAGCATAGAAAAACGTATCATATTTATTTGAGTTATATAAAAATATATTTATTGATAAAATAGATCAAGTTATGCCTATATTCAGTTCAGTGCTGCTATGTGACTGGTGGATTTTTGATTTATCGGAGTAGTTTCATTAGTTCCGGTTACAGATACAGAGTATACACGATATAAGCGACTAGTAAATACCTTGTTTTTGTTTTGTCTCGTGCATAATAAATACATGAAAACCGAGTGGTCTTCAGCAATGGTGGTCCACTTTTTGCGGGTTGTTCACATAAAAGAAACAATGAAGGTAACGCAACATCAGAACAGTAAAAAAGAAAACCAAGTTTCAGTCGAAACTGGGATTCCTCATATATCCAATGTGCGTGTAGTGTGCAGAAATTCTTTTGAACCAGGCAATAAAGCCATAAAAGCTATACACTGTGTAAATTTTTAACAATAAACATTTTTAAACTGAATCATAGATGTTGGAAGTATTTTACGTCATATCATGTCTTGCGTGTGTTAAGGAGATTGACATATTGCTGCCATCTGCTGTCAGCGAAATGTATTGTACTACTGAATGCACGCAAACGTGGTATTTACTACATTACACCTATAGTAATAACTGACTCCCACGGTCTATGAAAAAAATGTATATGTATGCTCCGGTCTGCAGCACAAAAAAGTTGAGAACCACTGCTACCGATTTTATGGGTACTTAGCGAACGACTCATTGCTCACTAATCATCAATCACCTCGTACAGCTGATGAGGCAGAAAGGAGCGTGACGTGGCTGGTTGCAGGCATACAATGCAAGGCAGCTTGTCGCTTTTCCTTATGAGTTGTCCTCATTTGGTCTTAAGCTACGTTATAGCAAATAGACCAAGCCATATAAAGTAAGAAATCTAACCAGCATTACTTACCTACTTGACCAATGGATTATCATATCTTTTGTTAATGATAACCAGGGGAAGTGACATTGTTTTTGAGTAATGATGGAAACTAGTTTTCTTGTAAGCAACTTTGGCCTTAGTATGATAACGTTGAGGGTTTGGGAGCTGAGATGAAATCAGCCAATGTGGATATGAGTCAAAATGTTGTGAGTTCCACTTCCAGAGAGAAAAAAATCACAAACTGCCTGAGATCTTGTGATTGGTGGGGTTAACGTTTTTGTTTAATCTGGTTTTGGCCATTCCTCGACAGGGAGCTATGTGCAGAAAGGCAGATGGCTGGGTTTCAGTAATCCGTGAGGGGTGAAAATCTTTCCCTATGCCACAATCTTTTCCAGCCATCCTACCATAAATCTGATTGCAACATCAAAAGCTACTTTGCACCAAGGCAATTTTTTTATAGCACTATGCTGCATGAAGACAGCCCTTTATATTAAGCCATGAGTGTGTTTTCATTCAAGTGTTACTGTAGTCATATGTAACCTCACTTAGTATCTTAAAAATTTCTACTTTGGTCTTTGAAATAAGGCTTGGAAACGCGCACGTTTGTGTCATGCAGGACGAAGTTACATTACATACAAATCATTCATCATGCTGACATGACTGCAACTGCTAAATGAAAAAAAGTTTAAGGTGATACAGTTTGGTGATACATATATAATTACATATATAATTTATTACACTCTGCACATCACTAAAACTTGTACACATGTCATCTCTGTGGCAGATTTGATTGTGTGTTTGACCGTCTTGGGGGAGTGCATGCAGAATAGACAGGTACATCACGTATTAAATGCAAATGAATGTTTGGAGCAAAGAACTGAACTGGTGAGAAGGCGATGTGAAGGGGGTGTGCTGGAAGAAGGACTTGAACTGGGTCCACGCCATATGTGTGCTCCCCGAGGTCAAATGTGCAGATGTCACAAAGAGCAGCAGGGAAGGGTGATTTAAGTGGTGACATGAGCTAGTAGTTGTAATATGTGCACAAAACACAATTTGTGCAACCTGTGCAAAATGAAAATGTAAAAATTCATACTTTATACACATTTCCACACTAATGAGTTTAGGTTAAAAAAAATTTGGTGATCCATATTTTGTTAATGCTGTTTAGTACCTTTCCGCTGTACTCATTTTAACATTAATAAAGTTTGGTAATATAAAATGTGGAAAGTAATATATATTATTTTCTATCTTTGCACTTTCTGACCCTGGCAATGCCAACCGGCTCAGTTAGTATATCATACTGATATAATCCAATCATAACAAAGCTCTTTATAGGATATACCATGCCTCAATGTACGAACATTAATGCACAAGTCTGTGTGTCTCCCCACCAGGCATTATTCTTAGTTTAAATGCGTTACAGAAAACTACATTTTTGAGCAAATCACCTGTGAGCTACAATACTAAAAGATATTTAAAATGACATGGTCAGTTTGGCATGTGGTATGTATATTTAGGTGCTCTGAGGCAGCTTCCGTGTCCACAGTTCATTCTTACAGAATTACAGCATTATATTTATCTGTGAGATGGACACAAAACAAGGGCCTAAAGTATTCAAGTTCTAAGACTGATTCAAATTGGTGGTCTGAAATTTTGGCACAAATTCCATTCTCTACCCCAGCAATATTAAATAGGGGATGACAGAGTTGTAAAGGTCAGGGAGATAGAACAGAGCTGCAGAAAGACAGGGAACAGGCTGACCCTTAAGATACCCAACATTACCGCTGTGGCTGTCTGGTCTCCAGCACTCCTACTCAGAGTCATAAATCCAGCTAAATCGATGCAGCTCTGATTACCATTACAATGCCATTTCTGTAAACTCAATTATTTTGCTGTAAAAAAAGGCCCTCAGCTGGACAGAAACAGTGTTATTCTGCCTTTCAGCTTTTTTGAAATACCATCTTCAGCTAGATTCTGCTGAGCATTGGGAGGGTATGTCATTTCCCTCTTTGACTCCTGAATTCTAGAAAGATGCTAACAAAGAACCAGTTGCCTAGCTGCACTGAAGAAACCCAGGCTTGCTTTCCTTTGTGTCTATGTGTCTGTGAATAGGACAATAATGGGTATTCTGTTAAAAAATGAAACTGGAAGGAATTTTGTCACTTAATCTCATTCATAACACTTTGGCCACATTCTACAGATGTTAGGTTAACTGCCATTTCATTTATTTTAGGATAAGTTCTGAATAACTATGTAATTACAATTTACTATTAACTATTTGAAAAACTTGAATGTACCAGCCTTCTTTAATTCTCAGCTACACTCTTTGGGAGATTTTTTCAAATGGGGAAACATCTCAAGAAACCACCATGGCTTGAGATGTGTTCCAGATACATATGCATACAAACATATCCTACAAATTAGATTTTTTTAGCTAATATGCTTTTGTTTTATTATCTCAAGATTTCATTATTGCCCAATCATAATTTTTTTCAGATGTTAGCCTCTTGGAAAAAACAATAAAGGCCCTTTAGCTAGTTGGTTTCTATGCTTGTTAGGATAGATGATTAAAAAGTTATAACTGGGTGGAACATTGGAGAAAGTCATTTGTATTTTTGGTGTATTTATAGACTGTAATGGCTTTCGTGCATGTTGTATATTCAATTTCCTCTGCATTCTGCCTGAAGGAAAAAGTACCCTGTGTTTTTCCAAGAATTATAGCTCAAATTTGGTTTTTTTATATCACATTGGAACTTTTATCCTCTGAGTTGAAGTCCTATAATCCTGAAAGCTCGTTCTTAATGAATTACACTGGGAACCATGTTGCACAGCAAGGGAAATTTTGTTGCAATGGAACAAAATCCACACAAAAGCATTAAATGAAATAACCAGGGGCTGACGATAAACCCAGCTCAAGTAACTTAAAGCATTTAATTGCCTTTAACAGTAGTTTCATACTCTTGAGACGTCCAAGTGGTGTTTTTAATAAAAAAGTTCTGTTATTAGGATATCTGTTGTTGTGGATCAGGTTTCAAAGGTCAGTTAGAGCACACCTCCTACCTTCTGGCTTTACGCCTCACAACAGTGGGCAACAGGAAATTGCGTCATGGGATGAGGTTGGTATGTCTTTTACTTCCTGTAAAAACAGTACTGTCTGAACTTGATTGTTTTATCACATGCAAGAAGAAAGCTTGAAAATGTTAAGTTAAAAGTTAACTTTTAATGCTGTGTTGCTAGCACTAAAATTCTTCTCTATACCCATTGATTTAATTTTCTTTTCTTGTGTATCCCTGGTATTACACATGCCAAAGCTCATATTTTTGTGGAATTATACTAACACAAAATATGCACAATGTGTTGGAGTGATTAACATTTAGCCTGTTTTAATTTGTGCTGTTTAATGGATGGTCCAGAGATTAGGAAATATCCTTGTGATGTGAGTATTCATCTAAGTTCTGTTATACAAGATCAGATTTCTGCAATGATCCTGTTAACTGAGGCCACACATTGCACCTTCAGTTACCCAAACAAAAAAGACAGAGATGAAAGGCAAGCTAGGCTACAGAAGGACCTTGCCACACCCACCAGGCCTGACCCTGCATGTTCTTCAAGGCAAACAATTGCCATATGACCTGCCCTTCTCACTGTGCATTCTTTTCTCAACACAAACATGTAAATTATGTCAGAAACACCATTCATAGCAAAATGTGGTGTTTCAAATTGACTGTTGGGGGTTTCACTGCAGGATTTAAGGAGTACTCTTGGGAAAAGATTAGTGTCTAAACCTTATCTTCCAGAGATTCTTTTTAACACTTCATGACCTTTGAAGAAGTGGGAATTGGTAGTAGTAATGTTTAAAATGTATTATTTCTTTTCTTTAAAGCACTTCACCCACATTTGTAATGAACTGGTCCCAGCTGCTTTTATTTATTTATATTTATATTTATATTTATATTTATATTTATTTATTCAATAATGTTGTTTACAGACCTAATATTTTTGGAAAGTCTTGAGGTTACTTGTTACTCAGTTCACCTGTGGAGTCTGACTTCCACAATCTGAACCATAAGGAAGATCTTTCCAGCAAACCTACTCATCCTCTCCACCCCAGTATGGCTGCAACTGTCTGAGTGTTAATACTGCCAAATTTCGAGATTTAGTTGCACCACACTCAATGGAAATATTTGTTACTTGCTGTAATAACTAGTGGATTATTTAATGTTTCCAACTGTATGCTAATAAGTCATACTTCTTTTTCATAGGTTTGAGCTGTAGTCTGAATAACCTTATTATCTGAATAACCTTGGTTATTTCTGATTTACTGTCAGGTATTTATTTTCCCCATTTGCTTTGTTATAGCAGGTTGTTAACACCACATGTGTTTCCTGTTCTCTCAGGGCTCTAGGATGACGTGAAGCCGGGAGACCAGGGACCTGCTACTCACTGACCAGTCCCCAACATTCTACTCGTATTTCTCTGTGATGGACATGAGCTAGTCAGTGTGGTGGGCCTCTCCCAGTGGTGCAACACCCCTAAACACGGCCACTTCTTCACTTCTCCTTCTGATTCATGAGCCAGCAGGATGCTGCGGAGGTGCACGTACTCTCAGAACGCCTCCTCATAGCGTCCCACAAAGGTCAGCCTGACAATGTGGTGCAGCTCATCAACAAGGGTGCCAAAGTAGCCGTAACCAAGGTAATTGGGCTACTGTGATTTCTTTACATTGAAGTGAATCCACAATGAATGACTGTGGTCCATTGTTCCTTTTACAGTAAGAGTTCTTTAGAAAGGGCCAGGCAGGTGGATTTTTGAATTTAAAAAAAAGTCAGTCTTCTATTGTGCTGTTTTGGCATTAAACAAAAGGTGGTGTTAATACCAGCTAAATACTACAAAAATAAGTAAACTAAGTCTAGATAAATTCATTTGAATCAAAGAGAGCCTTACATTAGTAGTTTTAACCAAAATGCTCTGAGTAAAAATCTGACTTGGGCTAGCTGGAGACTCTTATTTATAAGTTAGCTAGTGTAGTGTCTTTTGAGTCTTATCTTTCTGTTTGCATAGCTTTAAATGAATTACTATAGGAATTTAGGTACATTTGCTAGCTCAAAAATGCAGTGGCTAAGTCACATCATTATGCCTCCTGTTCAGTTATTTAACCGCTATGTGACCTTGGTCATAAACAGGTTAATGCACCTGATATATAAAGGTTTTATATTACTAACAAACCTTTGGGCTGATCACTTTCAATGCTTAGGTTTCACTAGCAATAGACATGGCTGACACAAATCAATGATCCCAAAGAAATTGATGATTTGGAGATAACCTTCTTGCCTGATTTATTGTTAACCCTTTAAAATAAAAGGAAGTTTTCTGCATCATATATTAATAAATACCAAGTTTTGGCTTACATTCTACACATCAGAAAATAAATTGCTCTTTAATTCCAGACTAACAGCCTTGATTCAGATCTTTCAGCTGACACATTACATGCACAGTTAATGTACTGAGTATTTTTCCTGAGCTTCATAAAAAAAACTTCTTAAGCACAGCAATACCTCTACTGGGAGTCAGCACTTTATACTATGTGCAGTATAACTTAAAATTAAAAACACTGTTAGACAATAAAACTTTATTTCTCCATCTGCATTGTGGCCTTTGAAGAGCCAAACGGAAATACAGCTTTTTTCAAGTGATACAAAAAACACCTCTCTAGCTTCAAGGAAAGGATTTTGTGCTGGCCTGATTCCAGCCAGAAAATTCAGGCATATCTCATGCATTGTTTTGGATTCAGTAAATGGCCCAATAAAGGCATAATCTAGGAACCTGAAGGATTGAGTTTTGGTTTGAAAACTCCAATTGTTGAAGAAAAGAGAGGGGACACAGAGAAGTGAATGCAGGGAGAAAGGCTGCAAGGGATTAGATATAGAGAGGAAAAACAAAGGGGTTGTAGGTAAAGTTAGTTAGAGCAAAGGTGAAGGAAAGGGGGAAGGGTGGAGTGAGAGATCAGAGAGGACATTGGCCAGAACCTCAACGACTTTTTGTGGTTGCCTGGGAGACAGTGGCCTCATAAATGGGTTCACCTGAAGTGTGTTAATGGCACCTCTCCAAGCAGCACTGCGGGAAACACAACTCCAGGCTTTGGTCCAGACAAGGCCATGCTCTTGATGGCACATCCCCAAATGCCAGCAAACCCCTCTTAATGCTTCAGCTGTAGATAAGAGCACAGTAAAAAAAAAGGAGCTTTAACACAAAAAAACTCCTGCTCTGAAAGAGCATATTACTCTATTATGTCACTTATTGGTGACTAAATATTTTTTTGGCAGCTGTGTGTAAAGGCAGTACTGTGGCTCACCGAATAGTGCTGTTGTCTCACAGTGCCTGGGCTGGTTAGGCCTCAGTTCAAATCCTGCTCTATATGTATGGAGTTTGTGTTTTCTTCTTATGTCTGTGTGGATTTCTGTCCACAATCCAAAGAATCAGGTTATTTGATCCCATTAAATTGCAAGTTGTGTGTGTATGGTTACCCTATGATGGAGTGGTGTCCTATCCAGGGGCTGTTTCGTAGGCTAGTGCCCTTCTACTTCCAGGATAGGCTCTGGACTACCATGACCCTCCTCAGGATAAGCAGTTAATGAATATGGATGGATACTTTGTATCAAGAACAACCATGGTTTTTTCCCCTACATACACTGTTTCCTACAAGTATTGGAAGGCAAGACTAGTGCTGTGTGCATTATCATTTATCATATAAGAAACTCAAAACATCAGGTATACGTTCTACTGTGATTGTTTGATTCTCCACTCTTTCTACATAGTCAGGAAACAAAGTATCAAAGTTTCAAACTAAAGGCAACTAGGCTTGCTACTTTCTTTAGCATTGGAAATTCTAATAAATACTTCATTATGCCTGTGCCTCAACAGCCTTGACAACTGTATTTTTTGAATAGATATGCATGTGGTGGGCTGTTTCCGCATTAGAGCATATTTTGAGCCATTCCCTGGGGTCAGGTTTCTGACACGCTTCCTCCATTAACATCTGCATGTGCTTTTGCGGTCTCAGTATTGTAGCGCTATCGTAGCACCAAATGGGATACTGAAAATGAAGTTGAAATATTTCAGTAACCCACGGGCAAACCTCCTCTGTATGGTTCAACCGGTTTCTGCAGCAAGGCTTGCTGTTTATGTAACATGAGCCCTGACACACCAATTTATGTCATTCAGATCACTGTAGAGAGTCTGACTACGAAGAAAGCAGATACTCCAGTGATTTGAGCTTTTGTTCCCATGTGTCAGGTTAATTGGAGGTGATATGCAAAACACAGGGCTATGCAAAAACTGGGCCAAAGTAAATCCAAGGTATTCTGAGAAAGTTAAATGTTAAAAAGCCTGTAGTGTGCTGGCCTTTAACACATTATATAAATATTTTGAAAGTTATTTTTAACCTAAAAGCTCTCCGGGTTTATGTTGTCCATACAATAACTGGCAGCCTATTTTTTCCCTACTCTTTTACCTATGGATTACGCGACCCCCCATTAGTATTTCATTACGCCAGTGGAATCTGTAGAGGCAGATTGCAGCCCAGCTGTCCCACTGTGTTGTGTATGCTGCCTTAATGACCCTTTGTGTCACTGTCAAGCAGATGACTTGAATGTGACAGTATGCTCTGTGTGTGTGTGCGTTTTTCATCCCTAGTACGGCCGTACTGCCTTGCATCTGGCCTCCTACAAAGGCCATCTTGAGGTTGTGCGCATTCTGCTGAAGGCCGGCTGCGATCTGGACATCCAGGATGATGTAAGTGCAGAGAGATGTCATCTTGAACAGGCATTTCTTTCTCTATTTCATGTTCCAGTCTTTCTGATATATTTTTGTCTTTCTTAACATGTCAGTTTTCACAGACATTAAAACTTTTAGAAAGCAAACACAAATACACGTCTTACTAGTTACTAATGCCAAAGTTACTAAAGTCATCATCTTTTCATTTTACATAACCTGCCTTGGAAACAACAACACCCTTTCCATGAATATAACCAGATCTTTCTGAATGTCTGGTTCTCCCCTGTGGACATGTTTATGTTTAGTTTTGAAAAGGACTAAGATTACAATGCCCTCCAGTGGCCTGGAGTGAGATTATTATGATTGCCCATTCTATGGTGCCAGCTCTCCACCAACTACCAGTTCAGAGCTCAGGCTTCCCTTCCTGAAGTTGTTCACCTCCCAGACTATCTCTGACTGGACACTGAGTTCTCCAGCCCCTGCCAGATCTTCCCATGTGACTGAAGAGTCACTGGCCAGACTGTGTTAGGGGGAGCTGACAGAGGGCAGAGGAGAGAGCCTAGGAGAAGGCCGAGAAGATCAGAGGGAGTCAAGGAGGTTAGAGAGCCCACACTGAGTGGCATGGTCCCCAGTTCTTAGCTCTTCTGTTCTCTCATCTGGACCAGCCAACTGGCTTGCAGCTTTTTCCTGCCACTGTATTTCTCTGGCCTGCTAAATGTCTCCTTACCAGAAAAGGATTTTTGTGTGGGCAGGTATGTTGCTTTGAAGTGGTCCCTAAGGCATCAGTGCTTATTTGTACCCTTTCACTTTCACTTTCTTTATAGCCTTGCATTGTTGACACTCCCTATAAAAACCAACAGTGAATGTAATTTATTTGTGTTACGGAGCTGCGAAAGGCCATATAGCTTAGTAACAGCTGTCATTTGTCTAACGTTGTTGTTTGTTGACTCAATAATGTCTGTTTAGCGGTTAAACAGTCCCTTAAGTCATCCATGCTCTAATTCAGGTTAACGTGACCATAAAAATTAGGACACATTTTACTGTTCCACAGTCTTCTTTCTCTACACCACATTTGACTAACATTATGGAGGACTGATTTATTTTTAACAGAAAAATATTCATCAATAATTTGAATAAGCATGTTACAGAAATGTCTAATTCACACTTTTCATGCTACATACAGTTAACCATTTATCAGTCAGTGTCATTATTGCCAAGTTAACTTAATTTGGAGCAGAAACCCTTGATATTTATAACATAACTGAGCTGCGTTTTGTTATGATGGTGTTTCCAGGGTGACCAGACTGCTCTGCACCGGGCAGCTGTGGTGGGAAACAGTGATATCATCTCAGCTCTTATCCAGGAAGGGTGTGCTTTGGACAGACAAGACAAGGTACATGCCAAAACACACTGTCAAGCCACAAAGCTAACCACAATGCACCATCTTAATGATTAGCACCAATGTTAAAAGCCACTTTGAATCCTGTCTTTCAGTGTTAATTTTCATTTGAGGTATTATATTTGCATTTAAGAACAAGAGCACGGAAAGGCATGACAAAGGCTTAAATCAGCTGTTCATCACACTGTTGTGGCAAATCCAGAAAACGAACTGGCTGATAGATAACAGCTTGCAAGCTGGACATTCTGTATCTCTTCGTGACGTGGTTGTTGCTGTGCGCTTCCATGACTGTTTAATTGCAGGATGGCAATACAGCCCTGCATGAGGTCTCTTGGCATGGATTCAGCCAGTCTGCCAAACTGCTTGTCAAGGCTGGAGCCAACGTGCATGCAAAAAACAAGGTAGGTCAGATGACGGAATGGCGAGTGATGGCCGGAAGGACACCAAAATGTGAAAGCATCCTGACCTCCTTTCACCAGCATGGAAAGGGACTTTGGGGGCAGGAGTGATTTGGACAGGTTTTCCAGGGATAAAGGGGCAGTGTAGTATGAAATAGTGAAATGATTATCATGTCTTCCTTTATCCACCCGATAGTAGGTTTCGATTTGAGGACTTCCTTAGGTGAGTACTGATTTTGAATCCCCTTTCATCTGTTGTTCCTGCACAGGCTGGCAACACGGCCCTCCACCTGGCATGTCAAAATGGCCACGCTCAGAGCTCCCGGATACTCTTGCTGGGAGGGTCTAGGCCTGACAGCAAGAACAATGTGAGTTGCCCGTCTGTCTATTAGCCAGCTTCTGTAAGAACAACATTAATTTTTCCTGCAGCACTTCACCCTTCTGTGCACTTTGTATTGTCTTATGCCTTATGACCAGCACAATACAGAACTTGGAAACATAAAACCTAAAATGCCATGAATTATTGACATGAATAACTAAATATCAAAATAAAGAAACAGAGTTTGACTAAGCAGTGCATTAATCCTTTATATATAGACCACCTCAGGTATATTAAAACAGACTATTTTTCATAATAACATGGAAAAAAAGCCTTCTGTTTCATAACAATTCCACCTGCTATTAGGCTAGCCTGTGGCAGAAGTGTCACAAGAGATATTTTGTCATGTAACCAAAGTATTACATTTGAATCTCTGTTGTACCAAGATGGTCTGTTTTTACCACCAATCCTGTCTAATTCAGCACTAGCAAACATGACCTCCTCTTTCTTTCGTATTTCAGGTTGGTGACACGTGTTTGCATGTAGCAGCACGTTACAATCATGTGGCCATGATTCGGATTCTCCTGGGCACATTCTGCTCTGTGACTGAGAAGAATCAGGTCAGTGCATGTGGTGAGCACACAGCATGCTCCACTGTTAATGGAATTTAAGGAGGATTTTAAGGTAGTATGTAAAAAGCTAAAAAAAGGAACTTGAAACAGTACTGTTAGTCCAACAGTGTACATTGTGTCTACACTCAAAAACTCAATAAAATTAATGCATACTGAATTTCCAGTTTATTAGGTACACCTAACACCTTCACACAAATTGTACATTCCAAAAAGTCATGTTACTTGACTGCAGTGTGTGGTATAAAACAGGCAGACCTGCGTTTATAGCAGAAATTAGTGTTGAATCGAGTGTTGGAATGGGCAAAACGAGTGACCTTAGTGAATTTGAATGTGGTATGATAGTTGATGCTAGGTGTGCTGATTTAGGGCATCTCCCAAAAGTTGTCCTGGACTTTTCACACACAACCATTTCAAGGGTTTACTAAGAATGGTGTGAAAACTACAAAAGTAGCATTGATCAGTGATCCTGTGGACAAAAACTGCTTGTGGATCAGAGGGGTCAAAAGAGAAAGGACAAACCCATGCAAGCAAATACATAGGCCACAAGTAGACAAATCTAATTTGAATTCAACATTTTTGTATAGAATGTCATCTCAGACTGCTTCCCCTATAGGATTTTGTCTTGAATGGGTTACAACAGCCAAAGACCATGTTGGGTATCAATGCTGTCAGCAAAGAATATGAAAACGTCTCCACAGGAGTATCACAACTGGACCGTTGATGAGTGGAAAAAGGTTATTTGGGTGGATGAATCCACAGTCCTTTTGCATCCTGCTGATGGAATTATCAGAACTGGTTTAGTGTCAACAGTACAGGACAATAATGGCAGTGTGATGGTGTGGGAATAGTTTTCCTGGCACAAATTAGGGTTCCTGATACTGACTGAAGAAAGTCTGAAATGCATGGCATATTTGAGCATCATTGCTTTCTTACTAAAGTTTATCCACATTTGGATGGACTCTTCCAGCATGATAATATACCATATCACATATTGTATCTTAATGGTGCAAGGACCTTGGCAGTGGGTTTTCAATGATTCAGTGGCCTGTACAGTCCTTGGATCTCAGTCATATCAAGAATCTTTTGGATGAAAAGGGCAGAAAAGGGCAGCAAGACTCAGCTGTCCAATTTGCAGCAGCTATGCAATACAGTCAACAACATACCTGGACAAAATATCCACAATTTTGTATAGTTCACGCACAGGTGAATTCATGTTGCTCAGAAGACCAAAAGAGGTGCAGCATGCTAATAGATGGGTGTATCTAATGAATTGGCAACTTAGTGTAGAATTATACTTAAAGGTTGTTTTTTGTTAAGAAACTTTAACTTGGTATGAGTAACATGGGGTCCACTTTATGGTCCTGCTGTGAGTGAATTTGCACATAACGACAGTGGTTGAAAGTGCATCTTTAAAATAGGCAGGAGACACTCCCCTCCATGTTGCAGCTACTCTGAACCACAAGAAGACAGCGAGACTGCTGCTGGAAGCAGGTGCAGATGGCTCAATTCGCAACAGTGTGAGTGACACCAGGGACAGCCTCCTGTCTCTAAATTACCCTCCATGTGGGGAAATGCATTTCTCTCTGTTTGGCATAAACTGACAGGAGTATAAAAGAAGTACATTCAGATCTTTATAGTACTATCAGAGGTTCTTGTACTGCCCTGCCTCTTACACCATCTGTGCAAACTTCATATTGTCTGAGACTGCAGTGAAGTCCTTGCTTTTAATTAGAAAATAGACGAAAAATTACACAATTTAATTCTTTTAATTTATTTGTCAAATTTTAAGGGCAGGTAGCACATTAGATACCTATTATTATATGGGTGTTCAGAAGAATTGATACTGCTCTTGTTTGTGTATGTATGTGTGTGTCCAAAGGTTGGCTAATCTCTCGCTTGCTGACCCTCTGCTCTCTGCGTGTAGGCTGGCAAAACACCACTGGATTTAGCCCGGGAGTATAACAGCCCTGATGTGGCCCTGCTTCTCACCAAAGCTCCTCAGGTCGGTGACCCAGAAGTGCTTATTCACACTACCATTTCCTTGCAAGTGGATCCATTGCATGTTAGCTGTAATGACCTCCTCTGGTGTCCAGTCACATCATGCTCAACCTGGAGACACACTAGATTTTGGGTCCTTGCTGTGTAACTGTACTATTAAACTTTTGATACTGTGCGCTGATGTCAGTGTTCACCTTCTCTCTTGAAGAGCACTGATTTAAGTCTGCAGTTTTCAATTCAACCTATGAATGTAGCAGTTACAGAGCAGCTTGATTCTCAGTCCTAATTTCAGGCTTGTTAGAAAATGTCTTAAATATATCTTGGGATCAGAAGAACATACAAGACAACTCAGTTGCCTATTGGGGTCATCCTTAATCTCCTATCCTCATGACCTGTGATGTTTTTGTCTCTCTGGTGACCAGGTGCAGAGCTTCACTCGAGGCAGGAGCGTGAGAAAACAACGAGATAAGCTGAAAGCAGAGAGGCGAGCACAGTCGGTTCCCAGGGATGAAATGCTGCCCAGTAAGGTAAAGGACAGATTTAGTCACTGCAACACAAAATGACCAGCCTGTTCCTGTGAGGGTATCATCCATAAACAGTGGTTGTGAAACCTGCTGTGACTAGTTAAGAGTCCTGTAAGTTATATTACTCATTAAAAATCCTTAACAACAGCTGTCAGTGAATTATACTGGGAGCTCATGTTATGCATGTTCAGCCTAATAATTTAGTTTAGTTAATAATTGGGGATATGGACTCCATTTCATTTACTTAAATGACATTTTCTTCCCTATTGTCCAAAATTTCTGTCTACTATAGAGCAAAAACAACTACCATTTATAATTGGTGTTATTAGATGGCAGCAAAATTGACGCATAAGGTAGAGGAATGCATTAATTACAGCCTCCCCCAGTGTTCCTGATTTTAGTTATCAACAAGGAGATGAGGAATATTGCACATATTTATAGGATGCATTGTTCAACAGTCTTCATACAATGAGTTTGTAGAGAGAATGTATTTTTTTTTACATTTTTAGACATTTTAAGTTCGTTTTAATAATGCTCAGCTCAAAATGTATTTTCTATACTGATATCCTAGATACAGAACCTTATCCCTAAATAAATTGAGATGTCTGTTTTATTATGCTTTTACTGAGCCAGTCAACAGCATTAAATTGGAGGTTATAGAGAGGACATTTATTTTCATAAATTTTAATTTGCTTTAATAGTTTGAAGTTAATAATTGTACACTGTGCTGTACTACCTTGTGCTGGGAGGTGTATCCTGTTTTTACAGCCTGTTTCCAGAATAGGCTACAGACATCATGACACTGCATTGCACAAGTGACTTTTGATAATGGATAGATGGAATGACACTATTTATTGATTTATTATAACTGTCTATTTTTGAGGTTTGTACAGAACCTAACCTGCTGGAAAGTAGACATGCTATGTAGTCAGATTTTATTGATTGCAACATGGTAAAACTGAGTTTGGAACAGATTTCCAGTTCTAATTGCACAATGCGCTATTTAAATGTTTGTTTAAACCTTACAGTTACTATAGCAGGAATGCTCACTGGGAATTAAAAGCACAACTACATCTGACCTTAAAGTCTCTGTAATCCATGTAAACAAACTTTCTTAGCAGTAGAAGGAAACTGGCTTTCCTTCTACTGCTGTTGGCACTGTGCAGAACTCAATAAACAAAGTACGTGCTTCTGTTAACTGCTTCACACGCTGCCCTGTCAACAGGAAAGTGCGTCTGCAGCAGATGACACCCATAGCAGCGATGTTGTAAGTCCCAGGAGGGGGGACAGCAGGAATGAAGCAGCTGACAGCATGGTGGATGCTTGTGCCAAGAGGAACCAGAAAACGCTGAAAGAGAAGGTGGGTGACAAAGCATTGGGCTGCCATCCACTTTTACTCAGGGTTAAGCTGCAACACAGCAAATCTCCAAAATTCCAGGCAAAAGTTCATTAGCAGTGTAAGAGGAAAAATGAAAACTAGGAAATGACTCAATATTCAGTTATGCATTTGTCAGACGTTCTTCACCAAAACAATGTATGGCTTAGAGTAAACACTAGTGCATCCCACACTAGATAGAGGACTTAGGTACATACACACAGTTGAAGCACATAGCTTGTTTGCTCAGCATGGCTATTTTTCTACTGCACATATTCCAGTATTCCAGCTACCGACTGATGTGACACGACTAGGAAAAAGGCAGAAAAAGTAGCGAGTGGTGAAAGACTAACGTACAGAAGTTTCAGGAGCTCGGGAGGGAAATGGGTCTGAAAGAGATAAGTTTTAAAACTCTTCTTGAATGCTTCAAGAGAAGAGTGTGGATCTGAGGGATGGGGGTTACATTCCACTACATCGATTCATCTGAGATCTGATGGGATTTATATGTCAGACTCTGTGTGAGGGCAAGTTAAGCAGGTGGCTAGAGATGTAGGAGCATGTGAGGAAAAAAGACACATGGGAACTCTCTTTCGGGCTTCAACATGTGCCACAGCATTATGCATCATTCTTTAAAAAGGCTTTAGTGCAGATGCTAGAAAATAACACAGCTTGAACCAGGATCTGTGTTAATGTTGAGGACTGATGGATTTGATGGGTGTTGAAGAGGATGTCGGCAAGTGTTAGCTCTCACACCTGAGAACTCTGGATGGAAATATGTAACATCTCAAATCAGTAGAACTTTTGGTGTGTTACTGCCTTAAGACAAAATATTCCTTTGATCTTGTAGGGATGGAGGATCTCAATCTGTTTTCTCCTTTTGAGGTTTGCAATAGCAGACAATAGCTGTTGTGTGTTCTTGCAGCCTTCACTGTCTGACCCACTCTCACGAAGAGAGAATAAACGTGGCGAAACAGCACACCGGAAGAGAAATAAGCTGCCTGGCTCCTCTCCACCCCTCCCACCACCACTGCCGCCACACAGCTACAAGGCCTATCAGCTGTACACACTCTATCGTGACAAAGATGGGAAAATCATGCAGGTGAGCCCTTAGTTGCAGTGTTGTAATTTTGCTTCCTTGCCTATATTTGAAACTAATGTTTTAAAAACTGGACTCCGTTGTAGCCATAACCTCACATGTAGCTACTCCCCTACCACCAAAGGCTCCACTGAATGGCTGCCGCTGTGAGCCTCTCATCAACAAACTAGAGAACCAGCTAGAGGCTACCAAAGAGGAAATTAAGTCTGAGATTCAAACAGTCCAGGAACAAATCAACTGCAAACTGGGACAACTTGACCGTAAGAACAAACACCAGGTACAGCAAAAACAAAACTCCATAGTTGTTCAGTTGCTATTCTTGCTTGTTAAGATGATGCTTTGTACTAATGGGGGGGGGGGGGGGTTGTGCATTTGCATATAGAACAAAANCCTGGGGGGGGGGGGGGGGCGGGGGGGGGGGGGGGGGGGGGGGGGGGGGGGGGGGGTTGTGCATTTGCATATAGAACAAAAGATGTTTCTGGTGTTAGATTGGCAAGTAAGGATTCCATTTTTTAACGTGTAAAGATCAAAGCCCTGGATAAGATAACCCTGGAGCGTGTGTCAGCAGAGCGGATGGAGTGCCTTCAGCGCATCGAGCAGAGAGCCAGCATGGATCGGCAGGAGATGGAGAAGAGACAGGTGAAGCATACCTTGGATACTCGCTCATCATCTTGCTGGACAAATCTCTGAGATGGACCTCTGTGTCACACCTCTATTCACAGCAAGGTGATGTATGAGCGTCAACGTGTCATCAATTCCTTGTTCACATTGGTGTGACCCATTCCCCCTTGATCCTCCACACAGGCATCAGTAGTCAGTGAGCTCAAGAACTGGTGCAAGACTAAGATCCATAACATTGAGGTGCGCTTCACTGGGGACACCCGAAGTGCCAAACTGCGTCAGTCTCCATCCCTTCCAGAGAACCTTCTAGAGTCGGATTCCGAGGGCCTCACAGTGCTACCACCAGGAAGAATTCCAGATGAGGAAGCTGGGGCCACTGCCAGTAGCACTGCCCCCATTGAGGAGGTCCCCAGCAATCATTACTTTGTGGTTCAGGTGGACAGCTCCCCAGGTAGTTTCAGTATCACAGGGCCTGGATCACTTCATTTGTCTAAAGAACCAGAGATTAGCCTGTTTACTCACAACCCTATAGTTACACAATCAACATAATCAGCACCAGTTATTCTACACCTTTGTTTTGTCACTGAATACAAGAAAACTAGATGTAACCTGGATTGCATTCATTATAGATACTTGTAAATTTATCTTATACCATTGCAAGATAACAAGGTAACCAAAACCAATAACATCAGTAATAATTTAATGCTACGTTGTTTTACTTTGCTTGTAGATGACAAACAGAATATTCCAAAAGTTTCAAGTCCCATACCAGTCAAGTCCCTACCGTCATCTCCCCAAGTTGTCCGCCCGAAAAAACGGATGTGGAACACTGGGGACACACGCAGGCCACGACGGGAACTGCAGGAATCTGACATGGGGGACCTCGGGCTCTGTCACTCTCAGGCCAGCAGAGCCAGCAGTTTATCTCCCGCTGTGGAGCGGCGCAGTGGCGGCAGGCATAGCCGTGACTGTGACAGGAGTCACCACCACAAGAAGCACTACCAGGGCCGGACCAAGGCTCGGGCAGCCGCTGTGCAGACACTAGAGGTCTTTGATCGGCCATCAGAGCCCTCCTTCGCGCAGGAGCGGGACAACATGCACGCACTGGAGGTGACCCAGTACTTCTTTGAGGCAGTTTCCACGCAAATGGAGCGATGGTATGAGAGGAAGATCCAGGAGGCCCAACGGCAGGCAAACCAGCAGGCTCAGCAGGACCAGGCAGCCCTGCTGGAACGCATCAGCTTGTTAGAGGAAGAGCTGCGGTTGCTCAGGTTGAATGCGCATGAGGACAGCTAGTACACAGCCAGTAGCCGGGCTCCACTTCACTTTATTAAAGCGAAACAGACTTCATTTTCTGCCTTTCTCACTCAAGCTGAATTTGTGGTAGAAATGCCATGTGTAACACTAAAACCATAGTCACATGGACAGATGTCATTACACTGCCAGTGTCACAAGCCTGCTGATAACCTGTTAGTGTTTAGTCTTTAGCCACAATTAAGCTAAACTCTCTTTGTGGTCAACTACTGAATGTCACAGTGGGCAGCAGAACGTTTATAAGAACACCGTAAGTCCTACATAAATGACCATGGAAGAGTATCACTGAACACGGCAGCTGCTCCTTCCACAGCTAACACACTGCAGTTGACTTTTGTAAAAATTCACACACTCCTCCACCCTGAGATATAAGCTAGTCTAAACTGCTGTACGTGTCGTATGTACTGTATTGTGAATAAGTATTCAGTGAGCAAAGGACTCCCAAAAGCAGCTTTCGGGAAGAACTGTAGGTGTAATACTGTGTCTTAAATGTTACTAACCTGACCCTCAGGACATGTGCATTTTAAATTCAACTATCTTCACGTTCCCTTTTTTTAAAAACTGTTTTCATTTTTTTACCTTTGGGTGCTGAATCCTAAAAAAGTTTTCTAAAATCAGACACATGTGCCACTGCCAAAACAGACTTTAATTCAAGGCGACCAACTGCTTACATGCTTGTGATTAAGCACCATGGTGATCGACAGTAATCTTTATAAAGAACCTGACCTTATTTCAGAATTGTTTCTGTGATTGTGCCTAATAACAGTACGTCTCGTTGCATGCTTATGTATATTGACACCAGAAACACTGTACACAGCAATTTTTTTTGGTGTGTATTAAAGACATGTTTAACTACTCTTTTGTTAATAAAACTAATATACACAAACACACAAATGAAAGTGCAAGTATATTATTATTTAAAACAGTCATGAACTTTAGTTTTCAAACTGCTGATTTCATATACTGTTGGCTTTTGGAAGATTTTAGTTTTATGAATAATAGCACCGATGCAGCTCACCTTCATATCCTTGCAGTTGTTTCAGGATGTATGTAGATAGAGGACTGTGCCCACATTTTACTTTAATATGACCCAAGAAATACAATAACTTAAAAGAACTGGATGTAAGAAATCCAAATGTTACTTTCAACAAAAAGCTTGTTTTCAGTGCATCACTTTTTAATAGCCACAAGAAATGTGCTCTGATGAAAATAAATTCTAACGAAATATGTAATATACAGTAGACATGGCATAATAATTCTACAGGTTTTGGTTTAAATTTACAAACTTTTTTGGTATGGAAATACAGTGCATATACAGTAACTGTATGTGAGAGAGAGAGCCAGAGAACTACAGCAGCTGATCAGAACTGTCACAGCAGAAGAACCTGTGATCAGTTCAACATCTCTCACCATGAACAGGTCACAGATCACCTGACTGTGGGACAGCCTGCTTCCTCGTGGTCCACAGCCTCAATTCCATAACAGGACACTTATACTGCAGTACCATATGGGCATGGGATTGTGACAGAAGAGTCTGTGTGCTTTTAGCTTCTGGCCAATGCCAGGCTTTTCTGCAGCTCCTCAAGGTGCATGTTGGCCTGAGTGATCATCATACGAACGACATCCTGCATAAAACATCAAGAAATTACAATAAAGTGATACAGTAAAAATCGTGACAGTGTTAAATTTAGCTTGTCACTTGAAGTTTGCTGATTTCAGTGGGTTGGAGTTAAAGGACTGAAAAACTCACACAGCTTTTAGGACCAAATACTTCCATCACCACATTTATATTTCAGTTACTTTTATGTACACAATGCTATTTTTCATTATTTTGCATTAATGATTTAATACATAACATATGTAGCACAGCTATCTGACTTGTGTAATTTCTTGTGATGCTACAAGTACACTATAGCAACAGTGAACTGAAGGCAGTGATAAAGGAGGCAAAACATTAAAAATCATACTATTAAAAATCAGTTTTAAAAAAACATTATCTCTGTAACAGTTTCTTCAAAAACAACTTTACAATAAGAAATTTTTTCATAAAAAGTCGAAAAATATAGTTTTCATGTAAAGTTAAAATGCGTTGCTCTGCCGTATCTGGTGATGTGTCTGGTTCTAAGTGTTCTATAACGGGACATGTTCGCCAATCAGGAGCCACATATCAGTGGAGCGCTAAGAGGAGGGCGCCGTCTGGCGGGGAACCATTGGCACTTTCAACCATCCAAACCATTAAGCGCCAAAG
Organism: Arapaima gigas; assembly: GCA_900497675.1. Taxonomy (NCBI): domain Eukaryota; kingdom Metazoa; phylum Chordata; class Actinopteri; order Osteoglossiformes; family Osteoglossidae; genus Arapaima; species Arapaima gigas. The sequence continues at coordinate 366,321 of UFQX01000251.1, forward strand.
ACCGAGAAACGCAGCACACGATTTACCGCGCTGGAAACTGACCACCTTCACACAAAGTGCTGCAACACACAGCAGCAATGTTACTTTCATCTATTTTTTTAAGTTAAGTTTTCTTCAGTCAGCGGCACTAAAAACTCGAAGCTGTGCGAAAGGGTAAAAAACGGCAAGGGACTCCGCATAACGAGCGTAGTATAACAGCGATTGATTAAAACAATAAAAATATTGTCAAATCAAAAATAAGAACGATCAGGGCCTGGAATACAGACTAAATCGAGGAGGATGTTCCGTGTGTGTGAGAGTGTATCAGACTCGGGGGGCGGTTCTGTACGTTTAAGCACGTGCACACGCACCGGGTTCGAGGCCTCCTTGTTCCTCCGGAACTCATCGCGCGCCCAGTCGCGCAGGTAGCGGCGGTCCGCCTCGTCCGGCACCTGGCCGATCGTCCTCAGGATGCGCCGGTACACGGCGAGCACGCGCTGCCGCTGCAGAAACTGTCACAGCGCGAGGTTGGTTAGACAGACAGACCCAGACACGAGACGGTATAGCGCTGCCTTACCTGTTTGAGGCTGAGCGCGGAAGGAGGCAGCCGCGAAGCTGACATGGCCACTTCACTAAAGGCGATCTAAAATACAAACTTTGTAGTCTCTACACCCTGCAGCGCAGCGGAGTGTTTGTACGCACAGCGCCCTCTGTCAGCACGGAGAACTACGCACAAGTAGACGCACATAATACACAGCGCCCTCTACCGGCAAAGTGCATTAACATATATACACACGTACACTACATGCGCGACACTTAACCAGCGCTCTCTGCTGGACCGAGGGTTGAAACCGCACCTGTTCTAATGAAACACTGACAGTATTCGAATACAAAATACTTTATTCCGAAAGCAAATTAATAACGATTAATCTCTCTCTGGATGTGTTCTTTAGAAACGGAGAGCTTAATGAAAGACCTATAAGGTGTCATTAATGCTGTATATTTTATAAATTGAGTTTTAACTGCACATATGCAACATAATACAAAAGTAATAGAAGAATCGTTTATTGTCGAACACCCTTAAACAGCAGTTATACAAGGAAGCACGAAATGAAGCTCCTCGGTGTAATTTGAAAAATAATTTTTTTAAAATAAATAAAAAGATAACTATTAAAAAATACACATTAGTTTATCTTGTATATAAATACTAATGTACATACTTATCAGTTTTATATTTATTATATTTAATTCAGCTATACCTCATTTCAACTGGATATATACATTAATATTTATCTATCACATCTATGTTGTTCTGTTCTGCATAAGCCTGAACCCCCTTGGCCAGAACATCAGAAGGAGTTATAGATTAAGGATACAGATCTGAGATGCTGGAGTTCAGCAGCCTGTGGTAGAAAGCTGTGCTGCACCTGGTGATTTTGGCCCTCAGGTTGCAACAGTATCCTTCAGACACCAGTGGTGAAAACAAATGTTGGAGTTCAAAATAACTTGCCTTATTTCACCATTTTGCAAAGCAAGGTTTTTTTTTTTTTACTGGAGTAATTCGGGATATTTCTCAGGATCACGGGTACTGCAGGCTCCTACAGCAGTAGGAAAATAATGGGACTTAGCTTAGACCGTTGAGGTTACAACTTTGAGCCTTTCAACATCATGCTGCCCAAAACCTCTAACACAAGTGCTCAGCCAAAAAAACCTTCGACAATACAGGTAGGAACAGTTCAAAAAGTTTATTGGTATCATACTTACCAACATTAAATTTTAATAGTACCTGGATTATTTTTCATAAAGGTGCAAAAACAGTGATGAACTATCGCTGATCTTTATAGACCAATAGTTTTCACTATACAAAAGGTTTAAATACTTAAATACTACTAAATCCAGTCATCTAAAAATACTGATATCCACTTAAATCTAGGCCTCTTACAAGTCCACATACAACTGCTACATCAGGCATTAATATTAATCCTCGGCAGAGCTCCAGGAAAAGATCTACATTAATTCTGTGGACACTGGCATTATATCAAAGGGTAACAACTGTGTAAAAGGCACATTTTCAGTTCTCCTCTTTAAATGGCTCAAACTAACATGCATTTTTACCAGACATCAGTGGCATAGATTTTATCAAGAAAAAAAATCTGTCAGCATCACTGTCCTCTGTTTTCTTCATTAACTCTTTTAATAAACGTGTGCATTGCTTGGTAATTCTTCAACAGACCCGAGCACCACAGAAATATTCCAATGCTCCCCGTATCCACACATCACATTTTTCATCTCCCACTTCGTTCATTCATGTAGTGTTGAAAAGTTGGTAGTCACTTTATTCTCTGTGTATGAAAAAAATGAAACCAAACGAGCCTTTCAACGCAACAAGTCTCATTTCAGCAAAGGGGAACTTGGGATCAGAGGAGACTATAAAACACCGAAATCTAATGAGTCTAGGGGTAAAGGCACATATACACAGCTTTAGTTGGCGTGTCTGGTCTCTCCATGTTTGAGGGATAGCAGCAGTGCAACATGGTGTAGCTCTGAGTTTATGGTGGTCTCCTGCAGGCCCCTCTGAGGCTTACTGATCAGATGCTGTGACGAGTTCAAACCACTGCCTCAGCGCATCGCTCAGGGTCTCAGGGAGAGCATTGATATCCCGAAGGATGATGTAGAAAGGGAAAGGGAACTCCTCCATGTAGGAGCGGATCTCTGGCATCTCTCCTGGCCCTTTGAAGATGGGCACCTTGATGTCCAGGATGGAGTCCTGAGGACCAGTAACATTCACTTTCAGTGAAACAATAGTTCCTGTATCCCCCCCCACCCCACCACATACAGAAGACTGGATGACCAAAATATAATAAACAAACACCTGGCAGTTTTTTTCTACTGGAAATAAAAAAAATATCTACACAATAAGTACACTGTTTCCTCAGCTTACAAATAAGATTGGAAATGGAACACATTTTGTTTATAACTCCAAAGTAATTTTTACTGCTAGTCACAATCAATAAAAGCTTCTGAACTTGGTTTCATCTCTCTAATTATTTATGGGTTATGCTCGCTCTCGCTCTCTCTCTCTATATATATATATATATATATATATATATATATATAGCAATAATAAAAAATACTAAATACTAAGGCTAAGGTGGTAATAATAAAAAATACTAAAAGAAATTATGATTTATTTGTATTTCTGAGCTATGTTAAATTTAGAACTTAAATTGTAATGAGAAAAATATGTTGTCTCCAAAAACTCCTATTCAGGCCTCTGCAACATTCCTCATTTTGCTATTGATCACAAACACGTTTTAACACCAGACAGGAGCTGTAAACACTGTGTAAATTAGTTGAGTTCTGGTGGTCCCGAACTCTAGTCTGTCAGCATGTGTTTTACTGACACCTACTAGGCATGAATGTAACTAATGGTTATGTTTGCTCCATGACAGACAAAGTTTACAAAACAGGTAAGTGTAATTAAAGTTTTTTTAAAAATTGAAAATGTGTGACAATTCTTTTCTCCACTGTTCCTTACATGAGGAGCCAATGAAACTGTTTTGGTTAATGTCAGGAAGACTTAAAAGGTTTACTTTATTCATAGGGAATAAGTGGTGGTATATTAATACACTTTATGGCATCTTCCAATGCTGGAAGAGCTGGAAAACAATATGATCTTACCCTTGAATTGGGGTTGTCCAACACGACAAAGATAACGAAGATACCGTCGCTGCGTGCAGCCTGCACGGCTGCCATGACACGCTCTTTTCCCTCCAGGAAGAGCCCCCTGCCATCAGACACAATCAGCAGCAGTTGCGCCGTCTCTGTGGACAAAAAAACCTTTTCAGTGTTCAGGCAGCCACAATGGCTGCTGGGGCCCCCCATTGCAACATGACTGCCTGTGTTGAGCAGAAGCTGTCAAATCCCAACAACCCCATCAATGAGAGAACCAGTGCAGTGAGAAAGCACTGTGTTTGTTTCGCATGGATCAGGATTCTCAGAACAGAGTGCTGCCTTTGAATGGTGGACTGTGACCTATTGTTGGTCTCACAATAACACACACGGCATGTTTGATGGGCTTTGGGAACAAGAAGCCTTGCAAACAAAGGACTTGGGTTTGAAACCCCACTTCTGCTGCAGTACCACTGATCAAAGTACTTACTCCAAATTTGGACTATAAAAATTATCCAGATGTATCAAGGGGTAAATGATTTTAAATAGCTTAGAGCACATATCTGAAATTTTAAGGCACTTTGAAGAAAGGTGACAGGAGTTATAAAACCTGAATCAGGGCCTGTAAATGACTAGTGCACTGTCCTAACATGCAGACTAACACAGTTCTGTGGACACAGACAGATAGAAGATGACTGTCCAGTCTGCTCTAATAGCTACTGTCAGCTCAGATAGACTTTTCTCTCTCCCATCAACCCACAACTCACCTGTTGTGCTGGGGCCATTGGTCTGCTGCCGTGCAGAGAAAAACATGCTTGCAGAGGCCTCCAAAAACTGCAAGGAGTGGAAATTATAATGAACAGGAGTATCAGTGTAACAAATGTAGATCAGTCAGCAGCATGAGATCAGTAAACCAACAGGTAGACCAACAATACACGAGGAATGAGGACCTATGTCAACAGCAAGTGAAAGAATACATCGTGAAAGAACTTGTGCTCTTACTTGTGCTATTCTGGTTTTCTTCTGTTGGAACTGGCAGAGCCTCAGGATTCGGGCCCCTGATTGGTCATTGAACTGCTCGTGAAAAGGGTGAAGCAGCTGGACCGTTTCTCCAAAGCTAAAAAGGATTGGAGAGCCAAGAGCATGGTTAGTGCTTCTGATCCAGCTGCCAGGGTTTATGTTATATTACAGTTGTGCTCTAAAAGCTCACCTGCACACAGACACATGTCCGACCTCGAGGAGAGTGAGAGCGTTGGCGATGACAGACAGAGACTCGAATGCCAGCTGGTCAACACAGCAGAGGGGTGAGAGTGAAAAGTCGTGAACTGTAGCGATTTTGCATTAGCTGCGAAAACTAGGTGCCTATTACCCATCATGTGCTCAAGAAGTTCTCCAAAAATTAATTTGACACAGTCCATTTCAGGGATTATGCTGGATTGTTCCCCCTGCTGGGTAAAGGCGTAAAACCAGAAAGTTGCTTAAACTGAAGTGTTAACTAATTAATGTCATTTGCCCTCTGGTCCAACAGAGAATGCTGTGTATTATGTGAATGATAAAACCTGAATCACAATATACAAACTGAAAGTAGAAGTTCCAGAAGTGGCTCCATGAATGTCGTACCTGTTTAGAATGGTTGTCAATCATACTGGATGAATCGTCTATAGCGAGACATATCTGATACTCTCTCTTGCTGGGCTTCGTCCTTCTCAGCCAGATTTTATCCTTGCGGAACTGGCTGGCGATGTAGGGAATGACCTTGCGCATGTTCAGCCTCTTTCCTGTGCGGTAGTCACCTCTGTCAAAAGAGGACACCATCACCAAGGTCAGAGCTCAGACAGTCAAGTTCTCAACTGATCCCCCTGGGCGAGGCAGGGTGGTGTGGTGTTTCTGACAGACCCACTTACTTGAGCTTAGCTGCCTGTGTGGGTTCCAAGATGAGCCGCAGCTGTTCGCACAGCTGCTGGGACAGCGGGGATGTCAACAGTTGGTACTGGTGCCACATGGTTGTGGCGGCACTTTCCTGAGGGAAGGGGAAATCGTGGTTATTGGTAATCTCACAGGTGGCAGCACATAAGCATAGTAACACAGTGACTGGAGAGAAACTGGGCTTGTGATGAAAAAAAATTACTATGGGATCCTACTGGTCAGTTCTAATTTAGCCCAAGAATAATTTTAGAATGAGCTTTGGCAGGAATTCTGTATGTTTCATTAGAGAGGTGACTGTAGGGTTTTCCTTTCTGTCTCCTTGTGCCATCACAGTGAGGTGACCACCTGGGTTATGACATTACCTCTTCCTGTGTACCAAGAGGCTGCTTCTGCCAGGCTTCCAGCTGCTGTTCCAGCTCCTTCCTTAACTCCTCCAGGTCCCTGACTGTGTTCTGTGACATATGCACATCATATCAACAAAATCTTCAGCACTCATACCTCAGTGAACACAATTAAATGCTAACATTCTGGCAATAGAGGGCACAGGGGAGTCTCACAGCAATGAATAAGACTCATTTCATCTACAGTAAGGTGAAAGAACATTCTAGAATTCAGGCACCTCAGAGAAATAATGCAGAAGAGGAAGGGTGGAGTGAGTGGTGTCCATGTGAGAAGTTTCTCCTAATGGCTCGTCTCTAGTTGGAGCTGGTATTCTAAGTAAGTTGAGTTACCTGCTGCAAGTTCATCAGCAGCTCAGGCATGGTGTGGATGCTGGACTCCAAGGTTCTCTCTGGACGCGCTTCATCACTTTCTTCCTCTGCACGTTCCGACCTGTTCTCCTCCTCCTCATTCTGTTGCCTCTGAGCCTCCAAATCTCCACCCTCCAGTCCTGGAACACACAAGATACCCACAATTCCTATCTTTCCCACAGATGCACACACAGTTCTCTTGCCCCCCTGTTGTTCTAGTACCTTTCTGTGAAGGCTTAGTGGTATCCAGCTTCTCTGGCTTCAGCTCTTGTGTGTCAACCATCTGCAGATCCTCTTCCTGCTCCTCTGTTTCCACGGTGACATCCTCTTCTTTCTCTTTCTCTATCTCCTCCTGTGCTCCAGCTGGTTTCTGTTGGTCAGCACTGGCAACATCTGTCAATGACAGAAACATGGGTTTCACAGAAGTCCCGGTAGCAAGATGGCTGATCTGGAAGGCTCTGTCTCTGAGACCATGGTATACCATAGGCCTGGGCGTCATGGTCCTGCTCGCCCTCCATCATATGCTCATAGAGGTCCGACTCCTGCTGGGCACGGGAGTGGTCCTGCTGCCTCTCGCCATCGCTCTCTACCATGCGCAGCCGCTTGTTGACCCGGTCGCTGTCATCGCCGGTGGACCGCTCATTATCTGCCTGTCCCGGCTTTCGCTTAAAGCTCTGAAACAGATTGACAGGACACACAGGCACACACAGTTTTGAAATCTGAAATGGACCAGGATTCAAGTTCTCAAGGGGTGACCAGATGAATATGAACCTGTGTCTTGCTCTGACTCTGTTTCAGAGAGGAGATGCGTGCCATCAGTTTTGACTCGTGGCCCTCGGACTGATTGGCGTCAGCTGCCCCTGTCCCATGTTCCTGTGGGGTGGGGGGGGGGGAGGTGGGAAGGTGCAGTGTTAGGTTTTACTTAGAGAAATGCTGGATGTAAAAAGTGTGTTTCTTTCAGGTACTCTAATTTCTTCCCACATTTCCAAAATACACATTTCATAAGAACCGCACACTTTAAATTGCCGAAAGCGTGTGTGTGAATGTGTTCGCTTACGTATAAATAGGTGAATGAATGCAGGGAGCTTAGTGTTATGTATCCAGAACTGTAAGTTATACTGGATAAAGCTGTCATCTAAATACTATTTAATAAATACTGCAAATTGCTTTGGAGAAGTGCATCTGCTAAATAAATGTATGTAAATAAAAATGTAGGTGGTGACAATATGATGGGATCAGGCCACCCAAGAACTGGATACCTCCTTAGCTTTGTCCTGCTCTGAGGCATCTCCAGCCAGCTCCACTGCAGTGTCGCTCTGCACGTTCTCTTCTCCAGTCTGCCCATCAGTATTGTACTCCTTCCTTTCAGCTGATTCTGGTTGTTCCTCATCTTCCTTTGCATCTTGTTCTTCCTCCTGTGAATTAAATCATCAAATTCAACTCCTACATGAAGGACTTGAACTTCTCACCCAGATGTTTCAACCCAGGACTTGTGCACCATTGCCTCATGGACATGCATAAATTTTAAGACAACCAGACAGACCTTTGGTTGGTGGCCTTGGTCAGTCGGCATGGCCTTGTCTTCCTCTTTCCCTTTGTCATTTAGGTTGTCTTTCTCATCTCCACTGGATGCCTCCTCCTCTTTCTCAGTGTTCTCACTGCTCTCTGGTTCTTTGTCACCCTCTGTTGTTTCTTCAGTGTCCTCATCAGGTTTGTCCTCCTCTTGGCCTGCTTCTTTGCTCTGGTCATGCTGCTGCTGGTCAGGCAACCCCTCAGATCCCTCCTCCTTTTCCTCCTCTTTACACTCATTCTCCATCCCTTCCTTCTCATCCACTTCCATGGGCATCTTGTCTATGTCAAAAGGGTTGTCTTCTGCAAAGACAAATATTTTCTTAGTGTAATTGTTCATTATATATTCAATAGCATCTCACTCATCCCCAGTGTTCTCATTTGCCTGTTTGCTGCCTAATGGCCAAAATGTACATTTCTCTTTATGTACAACTTTACTGTGCACCTCTCCCCCCTTTCTTCACCTTCTCCTTCCTGCTCTTCCCCAGTCTTCTCTTCTTTCTCATCCAGGTTGACATCCTCTGGCAGGTCCATGGCCTCAGTGTCTGGTTTCTTCTCCTGCTTCCCGTGGTATGGGTCTACCTCATTCTCATCAAACTCGCGCTAGAGTACCAAACAAACAGTCAAAATGGTATCAATTCTACCACACAACCATCTGGGGAAAGTGCCGATTTACATCTGTCTAGCAGCATTTACATCAGCTTGTACTAGGTGTGTGAAAATTTCACCCAAAAACAACACACATTACCTCATCAATTTGTTCATGAATCTTTTCTTGTCCTTCCTCTTTGTCCTCTAGATTTTCATCTTTCTCCTGCTTCTTCTTTTCATCTTTGTTGGTGTCCCCAGCATCCAGGTTGTCATCCTTTGCAACCAGCTCTGACTCACCCTGCAACATTACCCATCATCAACAGTGGTACTCTGTTACTTATTCCTTTTTTAGAAATGCAGGGAAGTTGGCATGGATATCGAGAGAATTCTTGTGTGTGGTCACGTGTTTAGATATGTGGAGGTGTGCTAATACTTCATCCATTCCTGGACCGGACTCCTCTTTGTCACTGGTGTCAAGGTCATCCTCATCTTCGCCACCCCACATTCTTTCATCCAGTGTTTCTGTCTGGCCATCTCCAAGGTCGCCCATCTTCTTGTCCAGCTCTTCATCATCCTCTTTGTCCGAGTCTTCATCATTGTCGTCTCCTGCAAAGATGTGTTGATATTGGGCACGAGAGATGGTACCTTTGTATATACACTAGAAACATACAGTTGTCCACTTCTGTTCAGTAAAAGGTTTTTGCAGCTCCCTATGCAACATGTACAGACCAGGTTCCCCATCGTGCATCTTGCCATCAAAGTCCTCTGACATCTCTATGGCATTGTCCTCCTCTTTAATGTCTCCCTTGGCCTGTTCTTCTTCTGTTTTCTCTTGTCCTTCCTGGAACTTATCCTCAACCTATAGCAGACAACATAGGGAAAACATCAGACACTAAGCACAGATCGTGTTTACCAGACCGAAAAATTTCATGGGGTTCCATTCCAACTCCTAAAAGTCTGCACCTGCTCTTCATTTTCAATCTTGTCACTGACATCTTTGTTGCCCTCGCCCTCTCCGATGCCACCACCTTCGTAGTCGTGGAACTGAGTAGCACCCTCTCCATTGCCACTGCTCATGAGGTCCTGGGGTAAGCAAAAGCCCTAAATATAATGGGAGAGGGATAATCAAGATGTGATGATTAATAAATTTATCATTCTTTTTGTCACAAAGCAAGGATATTAAAAACACAAAAACAACATTTCTTGTCTGAACACTACAAACTAGCTGCTCATCTTTAGAAACAACTTGAACCAGAAATCTGTTCATAACTTGCTTGTTCCCAACAGCAAAAACCACTTTTACTACTAAGTCACAATTAATAAAAGCTTAATATGCCCCTTGATTTATTTACAATTTCTTTAAAGGTCTCACATGTAACTAATACAAGTAAAAACACTTTTTGTTAATTTTTGTTTTAATATATAACTGAGCTACATTAAAACTAACTTAAAATGTTGGAAAATAAAAATATACAATCCCCACAAGAATCCTGATCAATGCGAATTGTAGACAGAATCATCCGACAAACATATTCAACATTCATTATCTTGTTATTGAGCAGCAGCACTAAGAAGTACTAGATGCAACCTGCAAACACTGAAAGCAATCTGAATAATGGAGATCCCACACTTCTTTTTTGTTTTGGTATGCTTTACTGCTTTTGTGCAAAAATTGGCTCCATTCGCTCCATATAAAACAGAAATTTTATAAAAACATCAACTTAAAATGTAATTTAAAATTTTGCCACGTGAGATTCAACACTTTTAGGCTCTTTCCAGCAGTGACACAAGAATACCCCTCTAAAAACTGCATTTTCATGAAAAATAATAAGGCTAAGTGAGCAGTGGAGAACTGTGATAGGGTACCTTCTGGGCCAGTTCTGTGAAGATGCTGGCCAGGACGGAGAGAAGCTTGCCTGTGCTCCTGTGGGCTCCGAGGGAAACAGCCAAATAATGAAGTACAAGTTCTGAATACACACCCATCAGGGGCTGCAGTCGTACCAGCAGCCTGCAGGCATCACTCAGCTCCTGCACCAGGATACCCAAAGGAACATTTCATGAACAATATCAGAATAGGGTGGCTTACAAGACTCCAGCACTTGCAATTCAGTGAGATGTATATTTGGAGTGGTCTGTACTGTACTTGGAGTTGCTGAGGAGAGCACGCATCCCTGTGTGCTCCAAGTCCTCCCAGAAGTTCCTCTATGGAAGCATTGACCTCTTGCAGTGACAGGAATGAGACTTCTTCACTTAGATCCTCCTCCAAGAGTTTGGTGAGGTGTCCAGTCTTCAGAAGGTCCTCTGTTGGCTCCTCCTTACCATCTGTAACAATGAGAGATTATTCTACCTCATTTCCCCAAAGTTTTAAAACATGGTTTTCAAAAAGATGTCCAGCAGCATTTACGGTTTAAAAAAAAAAAAATAAATAAAAGGCTGAAGAACTAGCCCTAGGTGTAAAAAAGAGATTCACAGTTTAAATACAGTGGTATCCTTGCCTTTGCTGGTTTCTCTTAGGTTCAGCTCTTGCTCCCCATCCCCATTCCTTCTCTTGACCAGGGTCTGCACTGCACATAACACTTTGCTGATGACCTTCTCCAGCTGCTCAAAGAATCTGGAGGAGAATGTCTGTGGAAGCTCTGGAGAAGAAGCAACAAAGAAGCAGAGATGTCACCTTGTTGTAGAAATACAGCACCAGCTCCTGATACTTTCTGCTGAATGTCTATGGGTCACAGCAATGTCTGTATTCCATCCTAGTGCCCTCCAGAAGAATTTGGTAAAATCTACAATCACCTTGATGAATTTGGCCAATGGACAGCAGTTGCGTCTTCCAAGAAGTGAATTCCAAGAGGGTGGTTTCCACCTTTCCTTGCAAGTGCTGCAGGCTGCGGATCAATGCAGGCTGACTGTGGCCATGCACTGCTCCCTTGGGTAGGACAGGGGAGAAGAGTTCCTCTATCGCTATCATCTGAGCTGTCACTTTACTGAGACTCTCCAATCCAAGGGAGCACACTGTGAAGTGGGTCCTACAGAGCCAAAAAGCAGGGCTGGGTCAAAACTGAGACAGATCTCAGATCTTCTCTCAGATGTATTTCATTTTATCATTTAAATTCTATATATATTTAAATAAATTACACATTTCTTGTTCATCTATGTACTGTCTGTTATTTGATTTGTTCATTTATTCATTTGTTCATTTAACTAACACTTTTCTCTAAATCTGCTGACTACTATGTTACATCCAATAATTTACCAATCTGCACAGCTGCGTAATTTTTCCTGAAGGTATTCATAGTTTGCACCTTGATTAAGGATACTGTATCAGCAGATAGACTTCACCCTACCCTAACCCTATCTGCCACTGACCACAGTAAAAGCTAAACAGATTTCATGTAATATGCAGTTTTACCTGTCTGTTTTAAAATCACCCATACATTTTAGCTTTATTTGCAGATACCTGATTTTACTGTTATACTTTAACCCAAAATTAGATTAAAAGTATTGGTTATTATTACTTGTATAGTCACTTAACTGATGTCAAACTCAAAAACATCACACAACATCAAGAGAAGATAAAAATACAATGTAGACAGTAACAGGAGAACCTCAACATATAGGGGTCTTATTTTGGTCATGTTGACTCACCAGGTCTGCAGGGTCATCGTAGAGGACTGCAGCATCAACTCGTCGAGCTTAGCCTTCAGTGCCTTGGTCTCAGCTAACATCCCAGTCACGTTTTGCATCGCCTGATCCCACGATGGGTCTCCTCTCCTCATCTGACAACCTGGCGGCTGGGAATACTTGTCCAGGGGAGATGGGTATCTCAGGGTAGTACTCTGTGGACCCTCAGCCGCATCTGTTCCATTGGGACAGCAGCGGAGCACCATAGAAAGCTGGTCTAAGACCAGGGTGCACTGTGCTGCCAGGGACTGAGCCCGACATATCCACCCCTTCAGAGCCTCCTGTGGAGGAAGAACACTTCCTCTCTGTCCAGCAGCAGCTAGGTGGGACTGCATCCCCTGCAGGCTTCCAATGAGTTGCCTGTATTTTAAGAGCGACAAAGTACACGTATGGGGTTATGAAGGCCTGGGTGAGTGGAGAGTTTACCAATTAGAAGCGCCGCGGGAGGGGAACAGCGCTGGGTGTGGTACCTGAGCTGGACCCACTGCTCTGTAAGTCCAGTGAGACGGTGCCTCTGCGTGAGCAGCAGCTTCAGCAAATGGGAGGAAAAGCCCCTGAGGCGCTCCACATTGCTCAGGCCCAGCTCCTGAAGGAAATACGTATGCAGATTTGATCTCCTCAGATACACATGCAGGCACACACATTCTTCACTGGGCTGCTCACCTTGGCCGCACTCTGGAGAGCAGTCTGCAGTGCATTCCTCCGGGCCCACGAGCGATAAAAGTACTTCTGACAACCATCCCACACCACTGCCATCTCCTCAAAGAGCCTGGAGGTATTAGTACATGCTTACTTGTTAGCTGCAGTCTTGAACAGATTCAAAATATCTCCAATGAAAAGCCTCTGAGTGTAAACACTATATCCTGGAAAAAGATAGTGAATGCGAGATTTGAATAATCTTGTACATCTTGTATGTTCCTTACATTTGCTCTGTCTCCTTGGTAGCCCTGATGGTGGACAGTGCGGTGGCAACATCCAGGGGTTGCAGACACAGTGTCTCCTCTTGGTTAACACTGCGTGCCCATGTCAGGCCTTTGCGGTAAGACAGACCTACCAAAGAAAAAGGGAAGATTTACTGGTGATCCCTTGATGAGTTTCTACTGTATTTACAAATGAATGTGTCTAAGCCAGTTTTCAAAGTAAAGTGTCCAGAAGAAATTTCCTCAGCAACTACACGGCATACCGATCTGTGCCAGCATCTTGAAAAGGTCGGAAAGTGCTCTCTGCTTCTGCTGTAGGATGTGCTTGGCTTCAGACTTCTGCTTCTCCTTTTCTGCAGACGGGTCCACGACCAAACTCTGGAGCTTGTGCGTGTTCCTGATGACTTCGGCTAGAGGGGACAGTAAAACATCAGGTCAGAGGTTGACAGCACGTAAAAACATGAGTGTATAATAGCAAAGTATCGATGTGAATTGCCGCTGTCAAGTTCATGACAAAGGTGATGCAGTCTTACTAGTGAACTGATCCAGGTCTTCTGACAGCTCGGGCAAAGGGCTCTTCTTTGTGAGCTGCATGCACAATTTCCTCATCCTCCTAGTGAGGAAGAGCAGGCGGCCCTGCAGTGATGAGGAACCGAATTCGGGCGCAGCTTCCTCAAAGACATCAACCTGCCACACATGCACGTCAACACTGTAACTTCTTACAAATGTCCAAATCAGCACAACACAGGTTCAATCCCCATATGTGACAAATACCTGTAGTTCTTCACCAGTGTGGGTGCTCTTCAGCACATGGTGCAGCCTGTGGAGGGGTGTCTCCTCGACACTGGGGTCTGTGCTGTCCAGGCTGGCGCTGCTACCCTGCTCTACTAGCTCTGGGGCACATGGGGTGCTCAGCGCTGCTTCAAACTTCTTCACAAACTTGAACAGGGTCCTAAGCATGTCCCACGTGCACACACACACACAGACTCAGATTCAATGCACAATGCTAAGGGAGAGAACATGACATTTGGCACTACATTCCCATGATGTGATAATACTGTTTTTAAAACAAACCGGTGGGTCTTCTCGACCGACTGCTTTATGGACCAGAAACTGACATCATTCCACCGGGAGATCTTGACAAAGTCCTGCAAATGACAAGAAATGTTGTCAATTAGGAAAGTAAAGTGGAACAAAGAGCAGCTTTCACTGAAAAAATGAGACAGCCATACCTTGAGCTCTTTCTCAATGGGCTGCCGCAGCTGGGCTATTTTGACCTGGACACACACTGAAAACTGAGAGTAATACTTATACAGATTCCAGAAGAGGCCACTCAAAGAAGCTGTAAAAGCAGGAAGACAGTGTAATTTTATTCAAATATCATTATCCTTGAGGAATACAATAACTGCTGAGCATAATTAAAACTCTTGTAACTGGTCTGCAGTCAACACATTGTACACCTCATTCTGGCCATGGATGGGAAATCACATGCACAGGATGTGAGGTTAAGAACTCACCCTGAGTTTCATATGAAGGAGCTAGCAGCAAGTGGCAGTGGAAGGTGAGTAACATGTTCAGGCGACTCTGGAACTCCCCCAGTGTGGAGCCCTCTATAAAGGCCTGCAGCGTAGAGGACACCGAGGAGATGGATAAAGTGTCCACAGCATCTCCTGCTGAAGAAAAAAAGAATAAATCTAAGAAAAGGTGTACAAGGGGTGTAAGGAGGATGTGCCCCCTTCAATGTCAAAACAAGCTTAATGTCGCCCTGAATATCTGTGTAAAACTCCATTAAGAAACATTTTTATTTGTTACAACCTTCAGCCTTTAGGGTGTTAACCATGAGACTCATTAAGTTCTAACACTTTCTAATTTCTCCCCAAAAAACTTTCTAAACAGACGTTAGCTTATGCAGCCACTTAGAGGCAGCAGGAAGTGTGACAGTAAAAATTGCCACCATGCATCTGAAGGCCCTTGGTTCAAATTCCACCTCCAGCTAACGTTCTTGAGTAAAGTACTTATCCTGAATTGATACAGTAAACATTACACAGGTCTACAAATGGGTAAATAATTCTTAACGGCTTAACATTGTGAGGTGCTTTGGGGAAAACTATGAGCTAAATAAAAAAAGACATAAAATTCAGACCTCCAGCCAAAAAGCAGAAAAGGATCCTCACCCATCGCAGCATCTGCTCCGTGTTCCTGGAGGTATCTCTCTGTGAGCTGGTAGATGGAGAACCAGTGCTTTGTTGACCTCTCTGTATGGCACTGCATGGCATTATCCAGACTGCTGGACCAGCAGCTGCAAAAAACAGAGGGATCAGCTTTTCATAAAGGGAGAAAAACAAATTGTTCTTTACAAAAACCTTCATCAGAAGCTTTGGTGTTAAAATAATTAATACTAAGCTGTATTAAGAATTTTATGTAACTACTATTATGTCTGTTAAGACAGTGACCAGAAAACAAAGGGAACTCCCAGAAGTCCCAGGCTTTACTTGAGTTCCAGCTTGCGCCACCGAATGATGAGCTGTGTGATGGTCTCTAGTTCGTTCCTCAGGGACACAGCTTGGCTGGCGTTGTTCTCCCAGTCCTGAGGGCAAAGGAGGGAGACTGAAGAAAGGTGTAGATAAGGTAGTGCAAAGTGTGAAAGCTGGGACATGGTAGCTGAACCATGGAAAAGAGGGAGTAGCCTAACGTGGGGGATGCTGAGAGTAAAGGTGGCCTGACCTGCTGAGCAACAGGGTTGTGAGATGGCGTGCCAGCACCATATTAAAGACAGTGTACGGGGTAAGAATATGAGCAGACACTGGGCCTCACCTGTGCTTTGCTCAATAGAATCTCTAGACCATTTAGGAACTTCGCTAATGGGCTGGACAGACTGAAGCCCATGATTCGCTCCATCACCACGATGAGCTGAAACAGAGGACAGAGAACACAGTCAAACACACTCACTGTTCTAACACCATTCATTATCCAGCTCCTGTGTATCCCAGCATGCCCTTTGTTGATCCTCATGAATTCACAGCACTGTCTGCCATTAAAGTCCTCAGTCCCACCTGCATGAGGGCAGGGTGCTCTGGCCATTCCTCCAGCCGCTGTCCCACAGCAGCCACCATTTGCTCCAAGACAGGCAGGCAGTGGCGAGCCTCACTCATGTTGGGGTGCTGATAGAAGTTATAGGGTCCTTGGGAATGGAGGTGCAGGTCACCCTCCCCAATGGCACCCTGCACCATGTTCTGAAGGAGGGTGCTGAGCACAAGTTGAGACCCAACCAGCTCCTGGTTCATCTCAGAGCCTAAGGGGAAAGGCAAGAAGCACAATTAATTGTAACATATCATTAAGAATAAAGACACTTCAGAGTACCACAGCCATCATTTCACACTGTTTATATAGTTATGGTTTATTATATTTTTCAAAACTCAATTTTAGACTACTTGCATGTGTCATGTATTAAATTATAACAAGAGTCATGTTATCTGTGCACCCTTAAACACGTGAGAGGAGCAGCATACCCAACAGGTGATAGAAGCGTGACATGAGAGGGGTTGCTATTTGATAGGATGACACCAGAGGTTCAATGTGATCTCTGCTGCATCTGGCTAGGGAGCTGTTCTGGTACCAGAGTGATCTGGCAAAGCCGAGACACAGCCGTCGATGGACCTGCACCACCAAGTTCATGCAGGCCGGTGACAGAGAGTCATCTTCGCCAGATTCTGCCTCCAGGTTGAACTCCATCTCTCCTATGGAGTCTGCTGGCTGCTCCAAGCTTGGCTGGGTAGTGATGTCTGCAAAGTCCTGAAAAACATGAGGAGGTTTTTTGTTTATATTTATACCCAAAAATTTCACAGACTGTAACCAGTATACAAATTAAGTGATGTTTGTGTTATTTTTATTGATTGCAACTTAATGGTGAACGTGACTTTGGAGTAAGAAACAGAAGCAATTAAATGACTTATAGTGTCATAGTGACTTATAGTGTTAATTAAATTGGCAGCAAATACAATTTAATGAACAAAAACCAACGTTAACCCTGATGATTGTCTGAGTTTCAGTGGTAATACTGCTATAGCCCAGCAACAGGTGCTTGTGGACAGGTAATTAATACAGGCTGCCATACGTGATATCACCTTATCAAACTGGGGGAAGCTTTGTCTAAACTCCCTCTCCTCCTGCTCCTCCTCGCTCAACCCCATCCCATGAAGCCTGCTATAGGTGCAACTGCGGTACATGCTGGCCTCCAGTTCCTCCTTCTCCCTAGCATGTTGTTCATGTTCGTCCCATGTGTTCACCAGAGCCTGGAGGTATCAAACAACCCAAAACATCCAAGATGAGCTGAAATGCAATCCGTAAAATGGAGCTTGAGGCATCATGTACATTTTAAGCAGTCTTAAAAAAGCAGTGCTCTTCTGTTCAGGAGCTCCCAGTGAATGAAATATGAACTATTCAACATGTGCATGCTCATGTATGTGAATGGATGAGTTATTAAGGTATCAATTAGATATCAAAGCCAAATGTATTAAAGCATAGACACTATAAATTAGTATAGAATGGGAGTAGGCTGGATAACACCAAGCCTAGAATACTTACCTGACAGATATGTCTGAAGAGTTTCAGGGCATCTTGCTCCAGACTACCCACAGAGAGGGTGTGGCACTGCACATATAAGAGTGCATTTATCAGCATGGTGGAAGCCTTTGGAAGCACCTGTTCTGGTTCTGACTCTGGTAGCAGCTTCTTTAGGCCCTGCAGGGTGTCCATGCAGGCCTGGGAACAGAGGTAGTTGGCACGACCCAGGTAGGAAGGCAGGCTGGAAGAGGCTAAGGGGAAGGCCAGCAGGCAGGAGATGAGCCCCTGCAAGCCTGGTGAAGTGGATATGGAGGCGGAAAGCTGTGATGCCACCAGCCGCATGCCATGTTGCATCTGCAGCACAGCGGCCTGTAGGGGCCCCACTACATCTGGGTACAGAGGGTACTCCTCCAACAGCCGGTCCAAGAAGCGGCACTGTGAGATCTGCCACACCTCCTCCTCCTTCAGTAGACCCCGGATCCCTGACTTTTTTTGGGACGTGGACCCCGAAAGTGCCTCCACCAGCTGGGAGAGCAGGCCCTGGACAGCAGCAGGCTGCCCAATGCTGCCCAGAAAGTGCTGTAGCTCTTGGTGCAGCTTGCTATACTGGGCCTCTCTGGGGCGGTATGCCTGCTTCCTGGACAGCTCAGCAATTTGTTCTTTTACCTGCTGCATCCTGATCCACAAATACCTGTAACCATGACACACAGGTGATCGCTGTTTATGAAGCTCACCATCATCATCCCAATGGGTGTTATAACTAAAGTTAAACAAGTAACTAGCACTCAGGAGGATAAGGAGTTTGATGCCTGAAGTATGAACACAACAACACACACCTGATGCGAGGATGCTGGAAGCAATCTGTGGCACTGCTCTCCTCCAGCTCTGCTCCTGTGAGCAGCTCAGAGGACAAACTGCGAGCCCTCCACTCCTCCTCAAGCAAGGACAGCTGAGACCCAGAAAAGTGGACAGCAGAGACACAGTTAGTGGTTACAGTTCATCCCATTTGTGGTCAGTGAAGCAGGAAGAAGAAGATGGCTTCACAATCAAAAGGTAAAGTTTATTCCTATATTTTGTTAACAATTCTCTAACTGACATCTTTGTCCAATGCAACTTAAAAGTGTAAAATTGATATATTAAGCTACTTATAATATTTTACTCATTTATACTCATTTTATTTTTACTGGATAAACTGTAAAAAAAGCAGCTTGCTCAAGGGTACTACAGGAAAAGCAGGATTCAAACGGTTGCTTGATTTCTTTGACTGCAAGGTGACATCTGTAAGTATTAATGTGTAACAGGGTCTCCTTTGCATTAATGATAGTACACCCTCAAATCCAAGTATGTGCATACACACAGTAAACATGCAGGAGAGTGCCTCCTGAAGCTGGATGTGACCCACCTCTTCTCGTGCATAGTTGAGTTTGTAGACACGCTTCACTGCTGGGTCAAAGATGGTCTGGGGTGTCCATACTTGGACCTGCAGCAGACCCATATTAACCCAGAATACTCCAGAGTGCACCAGCTGTGCTAGCTCCTCACCCCAGTTTTGGACATACTGCTCCAGGCAGGTGGTCATCATGGTAATGAAATCTTTGGGCAGTGTGTTGGAAGGCACTCCTTCTCCGAGGGCAGCGAGCAGTTGCTGTGCAGCCACCACAGGATTTACTCCCTCAGTGAGGCTCTCACAGTGCTGTGTGTAGACCTCCTGGAGGCCAGGGGACAGCAGCTCAGTCAGGGACTGGAGCAGCATGCGCAACACAAGACCCTGCAGACGGTAGTCAGATGTCCTGCCAAACAGGGACATACATCTCTCAGAAATTTGTTTTTTGAAAAACTTTATATTGAATTTTTATTGTGATTGCTGGCATTCATTACTGAACTATATGCCAAGTTTGCAGTATGACCACAAATATGTCACAAGGTTTCCTCTCACCGGAGGTCAGCCTGGGCACACAGGCTCATGTTGTCCCAGAGTAATGCACTGAGGTCCTGCAACTGGCCCATCCGCTCTCGCCACTTTCCCAGGGTCACGTGGGAGGTGGCTAGCAGATCACTGCCTATGGGGTCCCATGCGGTCCCTACCTCCCTGCTGCTCAGGATCCCCTGTACGCAGCGGGACCGTACTGCACTATATAACATAGCGGGGCCCTGAAGGGATGCACACATACCGGGCTGAGTAATTCAGGCAAAAACAGAGGCATACGCATACACTATCCATCCACAATATTTTGCTTTACTTCAGGTCTAAGGATTGGATGTAATGTTTTTAAATCTAGCAAAAGAAGAGCAAAACTATCCTATGACTTGACCAGATCACCTACAGTTTAAAAATCAGTTTCTGTAAACAGTACACCTCTTAAGAACACAACAGTCATTGAAACACCATAGTCACATACTATGTCTGCAGGACTCAGCAGCGATTTAGAGGCTTTCTCCTCTTCTGAACATAGGGGACTCCACTTTAGCCAGCGCTCAGGGTCAAAGGTCACACTGCTGTGCCAACAAGCACCCAGGGCCTCAGATAGCAGCTCATAGCCAACAAACTGCAGCTCCTCTGCAGGCTGGAAGGAATTATTGTGATAAGGTTATACAATGGAGGTTTAGTACATCTGGTAAGTCAGCACCATAGGTTCTAGGGGTTGAACTACTGACCCTCTCACTGGCTAGAAGAAAGCAAAGAGGCACTAGCCGTTTCACATTCATGGGTGTTGACTGCAGACAGAACCGCTGGTGCTGACAGATGCGCTGTCTCAAGTTGCCTTCCATATCTGTGGCTCTGTGAGAAATGAGACATTTGGGCCAGGTGAAACCTCTAAAGGCAAGTGGTAAAGAGCACCGAAGAATTTCTTCAAATAAAGTAAAAATACACATCTCAGTATTCTAAGGTTAAAAATGCATCAGTCCTGTCTGCTCAGAAGTTTATCTATATTCTAAAAGGGCAAAGGTCTCCCCACAAAACTGCAGTCCTTCATACCCTTGCTGGAGTGGGAGCTGCAACAGATCTGCGGTCAATGTCAGCTGATTCAGCAAAGCAAGCTCCTCCAACAAAGGCCACAACTGCACCCTGCGCTGAAGCCCTTGGATGGTTGCCCTTTTAGGCATGGGGCTGGTCTCAGGGTCAACAACTTTGCTTGGTCCAGGTAGATGGCTGACCAGCAGGCCAGAGGATGTCAGGTGACTGTGCTGCTGCTCTACAGAGGACAAAAGCCTCTTAAGAGCACCTGGAATGATAGAGAACCAATGGAAGAAGAAACTAACTGTTGGGAACTCCCACCCAGTCCATGTATCTTTCCATTCTAACACAAGCACTCCTCATAGTCGAAAAATATATTAAAATTACTATACAACATTACTCAGCCAAAAATTTTTCTCCACTGAAGCTTACACTGTTTATGTGTTTTGGTTTAGGTTTATGTGTCAAGCTAGTACATACAATGATTTACCCATTTATGCAGCAGGATGGTTTTTACTGGAGCAATCCAAGATAGGCACTTCATTCAACTACTAAAGCTGGAGGTGAGAGTCAAGCCATTGCAAGCCAAGGGCTCTTTACACTATGCTACCTGATGGAAGTCCCCAAGTGACTTGGCAGTGAGTTTTGTTAATAAGTCACTGTGACGATGAACCTCAGGAGTGTAGCAGCTACTTTGTTTTTTGCTTGATTCTCTACTGAATTTATAGTTTACCAGAACTATGTGGCTCTAGTTGATGGTTGATCTGTAGAACCAGTCTCCAGGCTTCTAGCAGCCCTTCCTTGGCATCTATGCCAAAAGCGGCACATTCAAGCCGGAGGACTTCCTGTCTCCAGAGAGCTTCTGTCTGGCCCAGCCACAGGCCTTCCACATCCAGTGTCTTGTTCAAAGCCTTCAACTGAACCATGCATTCAGCCACAGTTTCCAGCTGGTGGAGGGACAGAGGAGAGATGTCTTCCACAAACACTATCTTAAGAATAGCACCATAAACAAGAAATTCTATATTAAGAGGATGCTCTGTTCACCTTGTATGGCAATGGCTTTCCTGCAGTCTTCTGGATCCTCTTCAAAGCAGGAGCTACAAAACCTGAGCTGGACAGACAGTTCTGGATGCTGTTGGACACTGCCTGCAGCTCCTGTTGACAGCTGTCACCAATAAATAAACAGACTTTGAATTCTGACAAAGCAGTGATTTGGACTCGTGAACCCAAACATGTAAAGGATAAATGTGATATTCATCACAAGATAGACCAGAAGCTCAATCAATCAAACAGTTGATGCAAAGAATGGAATCGGTGTTCTGGTAATGCAATACTCACTCGTGGCTGCGATCTCCCAGTAACAGCTGAGGCATCCTGTAGATGAGGTGCTTCTGCACCCACTGCCAGTGCAGGGAGAAGATAGACAGTCCTCTAGCATCAGCAGCCAGGGAGCTGCACACTCCCCAGAACCGGTCTCGCCATTGCAGTAGCTGCAGGACCTGGGGATAAAGAGGGTAGCATTCAGTCTTAGCCTAATCAAACCTTGGGGAGAAATGAGGTCTTTAAAAAATGTAACCCCAGCTGACCTCAAACATTAGGTGATCTGAGATGTATGGCTGTCCCATCTCCACGGCCTGCAGTACAAAGGAGTCCCACAACTCAAAGAAGGGCCGCAGGTGGGCCACCACAGGGTGGGGTAGGCAACCAAAGTCCACTGTTCCTATTACAAGAAAGACAAAATTATAGTTTGCCATTTTACTGCCAACAAAAATATGAGCACGGTCCTCATACAAAACACTTATATGTATCATCCTGCAGATTTTCACAAAATTATTTATTCACCTGAGGCTTTTCGAAAAAATCTATGTATATTGTGAGGTCTGTACAAAAAGCTACTTACAACTGTTGCCCCATTTCTACAGTAAATTTCACTGAATCAGTTCAGTATAAGCACCTTGCTCAACATGTAGCACCCAACTGAGTTTACACGAACTGTGAGAACATGGTGGCACTGTGTACCTTTAGAGAAAGCTGTAGCTAGTTTCAGGGCACCATTGTAGGGTGATGTCTTGACAGCAGCAGAGCCAACAACAGCCTGTTCCTCCCTGTCCATCAGCAGTATTATCCTGCAACATGATGATTCCACATGTATGTATTCAAGGGCAAGTTCTTTTTTGCACACATCTCCACTCATCCTTGAGTGGAGACCTTCATCTGAATACATACCGGTTAGCTACAGCATTCAAAGCATCCATGAACTCCATGTATCGTTCTTCATCCTCAAAGTTACAGGTGTTGGCTAAAATGTCCAGGTACTGTTTGTTCCAGCGCATGTCCACCAAGATTCTGTAATCATCTGTCAATGGGATGTACAGTAATTAATGATACCTATTAGAGATAGGTCCTTCCAAAATATCAGAGAAATCACCAGGCCTGCTTGTTGGTACTGAAGCCACAAGTCCCAGGGGCTTTAAGGGCTGGAATTTCACGTACAGGGGTGGTGTTACCTGTGCTGTGGGGTTGCAGGAGTTCAGTTAGGTTCTTGCCCTTGATTGCCAACTTGCTGCTGAACACTGCCTTCAAGGCTTGAGTTCCAGCTTCCAAACGGACAAGAGCCTCTTCTAAAAAACAAAAACATCCTAAGTAGTGGAGCATCTAATGCTATTTCGACAATAAAACTAAGGAGTCCTCTTGTGGAGCCACACTGACATCAAGAAACAAAGGGTAAAGCCACAAAGATAGCATTATAGAAATTTGATTTTTCCATGGCCTCTCGGCTGCAGAGCGAAACCCACCTGGTACTTGTTCATAAGTCTTGGCCAGGTGGGTGAGCCAACTGGTTCTGAGGACCCAGTCGCTATGGGATGCCTTCTCTGTCACTAGCTGTACTGCAGTGGGCAGCAAGCGGAGCATTGCACTGGACCCCTCCACCTCCCTGACGCTAGCAAACAGCTGACCTTCCAGTGAAAGGCCACCCTGCAGGACCACCTGGAGATCACTCAGGCTCAGTGGATGACTCCTGGACACACAAGCATGCACATACACTCAGATGCTGGTGATGACATTACTCAAGACATTCTGAAATAGACTTTTTTCCTCATTAATACACAAAATAAAGGCACATGCAGCAGAAAAAAGTTCCTAGACTCAGTGCACCATCATTCTGCTTCTCCCAGGTTAACAGAACAGACTAAAGGTCCTCAGGTCTCACATTTACCTCTTGCCTTGCAGGCTAAGGGCATTGAGGCAGAATGACAGCACCTGTCCATCCCTCAGGACAGTGGAAAAGCAGGAATCTTCTGCAGACAACAGAGCAGAAGGGAGTGGACAGGGCCAGACCCCGGCACAAAGAAGGTTGCTTCCCCAGTCCTCTGCATCTAATGCAGATAGATGCTTGTTGATCATCTCAAGGGTTTGCTGAAGGAAAAATTGAGAAATTTTGAATATGTTTCTAGTGAGATGTATTTTTTTTATAAAGCAACTATAATTATACACAACTATCCTACAATGAATAAGCTAAGAACCCATCCAGTGGTATTAAAGAGTTGCCACTGCTGACACAGTACCTTCTGGTTAGCAGCTGTGCGTTGGCACACAGAGTACACTTCCACACAGGCATGCTGGAGAGCACTGGAAAGCTCCACACCTCTCTGCAGCTGGCTGGACAGCAGGGCAGCAACATGGAGCAGAGACAGGACTGAGGAGGCTGGGGAATCTGTACAGAGAGAAGACCTTATTAAAAGTAGAACTTTTTCCCTTAATCTTCTAGGGTTGTGATCTCATGTGTGAGAGATTACACTATTTCTGCTTACCCCAGATCGTATCCTTGATGTCCATATGAATGGCAATCAGCAGGTCGCAGATGCAATCTCCGGTCACTCCAGCTGCATGCAGTGTGGTTTTTATGTCAAGCAAGTCCCAGCAAGTGCCCTCTTGCTCCCCAGAAATGTAGATCTCCACTCCCCTGTTCCGCATGGCTCTGGAAATCTCTCCACGGGCAGGGTCCATGGTCAGAAATAGCCTGGGGGTCAAGGGGTGATTAAGGAAAAACACATCTGGGCTGATCAAGATGTTTGTATGTAGTTTAGATATGCCATAAGGCAAACCTGAAGTTAGGGTGAGGGGTGATGCTGGGGGTCGTGCCGTCAATGACCCCTCGCTCACTAATGGTTAGAGTCCCTCCAGGCTCCAAGACAGCATTCAAACGGTCCAACACAGAAGGGCTTCAAAAGGAGCAAGGCACAGAACATCACACAGTGCATGGCACATGATAAAAACATTTTTTGTACAAGTAATAAGTAAAGGTACCAAAAACTGTACTTCTAATCCTGTATTTCAAATTAAACTGTGAAATGTATTTTCTCCCATACACAAGGCACACCTGCAGAAGTTGACATTATCCATGAGTAGCCAGTCGCCAGTCTGAAGGGCCTGGACCAGCATGCCATCTAGCCACTCGAACCCTCCCTGACTTTGACCATCCTGCACTTGAGCCAGCCTCTCCCTGAGCAACGTGAAATCCAGCAGCAGCTTGGACATGTCTGCAAGAAACCACATAGAGAATCATTACTGAGAGACTTTGGCATCTACAATATTTCTTTATTACAAGATACACCCATCACATTAATCACCCATGCGTTTAATTTCTGTACACTTTACCTGCAAAAACTCTGAGCTTGGTGTTGAGTTTCTGCAGCAGTGAGATGATGACCTCCAATTTGTTGACTGCCTCAAATGTGACTCCTCCATCTGGACCCACCAGCCTCTCCTCCTTCAACCACCTGCGGAACACGCTCCAATTTCTCAGCAGGAATTCTGTGTCCTGAACTGCCCCATCCAGAGTCATGAGGCCACGTCGTGTCACCATGGCCACCACATAGTCCACACTCTCCAGAAGCTGCTGCCACGGTCGCATGATGTCCACCTGGTAAGAAGGTGCAACATAAATTCCTGAACTGTGTAAAACATCACTTGCTCAGCTTAGACTGAAAGACAGGGTTTCTTAAAATGAAGACAATGGTTAGATTGGTTCAAAGATGGAGCAGAGGCAATAAGAGAGAACATGAACAAGAACGTCACTCATTTAAAACAGCAAGAGAAGAAAGATCTCCGTGAGCTAGAAGAACTGACCTGCTCAAAGCCTCCAAGCAGCTCAGTGGTGTCCATGGCGCTGTTCATGGCCATCACCCTGAGGCGATGCCCAGACAGCAAGGACAACAAACGAACCAAGCTGGTCTTCCCACTGGCTGTGGGTCCTACCAGTATTGCCATCCAGCCCATTTCCACGCACTTCATTAGTGACTCTAGTGGCCTCAGAGCCTGGTGCATCACAGATAGTGGGGGTTCCAGAGCAACAAGGGGACCACCACTACGTGGCAGGACTGAGTATCCAACCTGGAAAAAAAAATCATGGAAGGAGAAAGCTGTAAAACCAAATAGAGCATCTGGGGCTTCCAGTTGTGATGATATTAAGTCAAACTCAAGACTCCAACTAAAATAACCCTGGTGTGTTGATGTAAGTACTGGAGAATGGCAGGGAATACTGATTTTATTCTGGCTCAGCTATTAACTATTTAATTAAGAAACTTAAACCCTTTCATTAAAATTGTGGAAAAGGACAAACAAACAATTATACAATCGATCTGTTGTCGAAACTAATTTTGTTTAGTATGAGTTGTATGTATAATGAATTAAATCTAAATGTTAGATACTTTTTGATTTGTCTTAGCACAAAAGATAAAGAGCTTTTCACAGACCTGAAGATTAAGAGGTGTGATGTGGAACTGCCGAGAGCCAGTGTAAGGTTCAAAATCTTCGCCGAAAATTTTTCTGAATACAGAGAAGACCTGAAAACAATGAAAAAGGATTCACGTTTGTGAAAATCAAAAGCATACAAAGACAATACTATTACCTGAGTTCTCAAGATAGGGTGACAGATAACTGCAGCACGAGACCAGTACCTGTGCCTTGTCTGCCTCAGTCCGCATCCGATCAGCATACACAAGACCTACGTGCTGGCCAGGGTTGTAGAAGCCTGGGGATTGGTCAGCTTGCATCAGCTGACACCAGCGGAACATGTCACGCAGATTGAACTCCCATGGGCCTCCTTTCTGGCCCCACCTCCGTTCATTGGCTACTTCTTGCACAAGCTGGAAACAGAAATAAAACCAATCAGAAGAGATGATCTTGCATTCCTTAGTAGCGTGGAATCCAAAACTTCATCCTCTCAGAATTTTTGAACATGAACACACCAACTCTTAATACTGTACACAGTTCAACTGCAAATTTTCAAAGATAAAGTTGTTTTCCCAGTTTGTTTATTTTTAATAGTTTTCTTCCCTTGTCAATTTTCTAAAATTTCTCCTTTAACAGTGAAAGCGACCTGTTTTAACACACCAAGTCAACAGATGGCAGTAAAGTACACATAAAGAAAGAACAGCAGCGGGAGAACAACTCCTGAGTGGTGTTTTTTAGTGTGGACGGTCAGTAATAAAATGTAAAATCCTGTACATATTTATGGGATGAATCGGTCAACAATGAGATAAAATAAATATGTTAAAAATGTTAAAATAACTGAAAGGTAAGACGTTTTTTATTTCTTACCCCTATAACCTACAACTGCACTGTTAAATTTTCATAAACTGTGACTTAGTTGGTAAAAGTGAATTCAGACTTACAAACAAATTACAAATAGATTTACAGTCCCAACTACAAGTTGAGATTCCAAACTATAGTTAATTTCAATTTCTCAAACATCATAAAGAGCAGGAGCTCAGTATTTACCAATTTGTTCCAAGAACGCCAACACTATCATCCTAAAGTACCAGAGTACTGCAAAAAAGTGTTTGGAAATTTCCCCAAATACATATATGACTCCTCTATAACTTTGCTGTCAGAATGTCAGGACGCATTATCCCTTGGGGATGCTGACCAGACATGTCCTTGTTTGACACGTGGAGGCTGATCGGATGTGACCTGACTACCCCACAGAACAAGAAAAGATTCCCTCAATGCTCTTCTGAAATTTTAAATAAGACAAAAAAATTGATCTAAATTTAATTGTCTTTATTTAATAAATAAACAAAATTGTCAGTGCATTGCTGATGGCAAGCTTTACATACCCGATTGTTGAACTGCACCATTTTAGAAATGATCTGGTCATCTATGGATGGAAAGATGGAACTGCCAATAAACTCCATGTCTTCGGTAGAGAGTTGGTCTATGTACACCTGCACACAGAAGGGCAGAAATGTTGAAACCAGAGGCCTGGTGAACAAACGCAACCACAAAACACTGACTGTGAAACAGAGAAGCACTTGTTTTTTCTGAGTTCTACGTCACTTTTAGAGGAAAGCATCTGCTAAATAAATA
This sequence comes from Arapaima gigas, assembly GCA_900497675.1. Classification (NCBI taxonomy): domain Eukaryota; kingdom Metazoa; phylum Chordata; class Actinopteri; order Osteoglossiformes; family Osteoglossidae; genus Arapaima; species Arapaima gigas. The sequence goes on from UFQX01000251.1 coordinate 394,295, forward strand.
AAAGACCCACCTGAGTGAATCTGTTGAGGAATGACTTGGGGAGTCCCTTGCGACCTCCACCCTGAGTGAAGGGGTTCTGACACCCAAAGATCTTAGTTTTCTCATGCTGTACTTGGAAGCTCATGCCCAATTCTGGGATGTAGATCTCAGCACGGTGGTCAAAGCATGCATTCAACCCTTCCAGAACTGACTGTGAAGCCAGATTCAGCTGGAGAAGTAGAAAAAACAGATAAAGTCACAACCAAAATTTAAAACACAGATCAGATTTAATTATACAAAATTAAAAAATTTTAGCTATATAACAGGAAGTGGAACCTCATCCAGGACAATCCAGTGACCAGCTTTCAATGCTGCCAGGAGAGGGCCATCCCGCCATGCAAACTCTCCACCTTTTCCTCCCTCCACAGGCAGATCCGTCCCAAAGAGATCCGTCACATCCTGCTCATACCAAAAGCAACAACAGCTTTGAGGAAAATCTTCCACGAGTGGTTTTCAGATGAGTGTGTATAATTCAGTGTACAGGGTTATCACACTCGCTATTCACAAATTAAATACCATGTCCATTATTCTTGCATGGAATATTTTAGGCCACAGTTGGATCATGGGCCGCTAAGATTCAGTCTTACGGTTTGCTCCGAGAGGTTGATCCTGACGAGGTGGTGACCTGAGGCTTTGGCTAAGGCTGCCACCAGGCTGGTCTTGCCAACGCCAGGTGATCCCTCCAGGAGTACTGGTCGTTGGAGCTTCATTGCCCGGAGGAGTCGCTGAGCATTCATGGCTGTAGTACCAGCTGCCAGGGCATAGTCGGCTAGATTCCGAGACTCACTCTCAGGACCTGAACAGATAGACCTGCACACTAAATTCAACTTTTCAATCCCCAGTTCTTGCAGAATTTAACTATATTTACATGTAGTTTAAGAAGACATACTTAGTGTTGAGAATGAGAATATGACAAGTTACAAAGATCTGCATGACACACAGTTTGACTCCTAGAATGTGTGGTTTCACCTGTGGCAATGTAGAATGGGTCGATGCCAAAGTAATCTCCCCCCCAACGGGGCTCTCTGGGGACCCTGATGTCATACATCTGAAGAGCACCGGCCACATCCTTGTCGTCTTTCAGGCAGGCCACACCTTGTAGTGCCTTCCGGAGGAAGCTAAGACAAGCTCTGCGGACTATCAGGGCATTCTCTGCCGCAGACACAGTGGTGCCTGGGTAGAAGAAAGCAGTTCAGGGCTAAAACAACAGTCAGCTAGTACAGGTCCCAGGATCCAGTTCTCTGTTCTGCTTTACCCTCTTTCTCTAAGGTTGAGATGTATACCCTTTCACTATTCAATTCAATTCAACTAGAAATGTTCCATATTAAAATGTATGCTAAATATCCATTGCATCAATGATGTGGGCAAGTATTTTCACAGGAGTCCATGTAATCTTTAAAGAACTATGGGCTCCAGATTCTGATAAAGGTGCAAAAGTAAAAAAAGGTATTTAAATTGTACAATGCATTCTCTTCTTTCATAATTTGACAACATTTTCAGGACTTTCTTCTCCAGTGTCTTAAAAGAACCAGCTCTGACCCACTTACTCACCTGAACCGATTCCATCAATATATACGAGGCAAGCTGCATGTACAAATGCTGTGACCGAGCCCAACTGGCAGTCCTGTGTGACCCCCTCCTCCACTGTCAATGCAGGAGAACCGCAGGCTGCGTTCATAAAGTGTACCCAGGACAAGATGTCTCGCACGCTCAAGATGCAACGACGCCCAAAATCCTGGCCGGTCAACCAGTCGATGAAGTCCAGCATGAGGTCAGCAATGTCCTTCCCTACAGCGAGGATTAAATTAAAAATGACCATCCAAACTACACAAATAAAGGTGCTTAAAATCTTTAGAAACAAAAACATAATAAATGACAATGAAAAGGAATTGAAAAAAACAGACATTTATAAAACTTGTATAAAACCTGTATAAAACCATAAAGAAATGGAATATAAAGACAACTCAAATATGAATGTGGTATACAGTGGCTAAGACCTTTGTGGTTTTGGGGACCTAGTGAGAGCCCAGGCTGCAGGTTGTGCTGAATGATATGGATCAGGTCGTTCCGGCTGTTACTCTGGGGGCACCAGATCTCAGTGAACCGGTTCCTCAAGGCTGGTGAGAGCTGGGGACACACATCAGGTATGATGGAAACAGAACACACAACCCAAGAGGGATATTCTAAAAGGCACTTTGGAGGAATGTGTCCAAAGAACGTCTGTAAAATTATAAAGTATGTTGTACCTAATATAAATTATAATGAATCACTTGATATTATATAGACATAAATTTAAAACTGGATATTTTAAAAAAAGGTTAAATAATTTTTAAATTTAGACATTTAAAATTCAGTATGTCATTTATTATGGTTTTTATACATGTGACCAAGGAACCAGTTTACAATAATGATTATGGCACTTAGGTCAGAAAGGTTGGACACCCTTGACCTGTAGTTTACTTGAAATGGTAATCCAGACAATTTGTGAACCATAGCACTGTCACTGAACTTACTTCCTTCTTCCCAAAATCCCCACCAGGGTTCATGGTAGCTAGGAGGCGGAAATCAGGCCTTGCTGTGATGAGTTCAACATTGTCGTTGTCACCGCTGCCCTTCTCAGCAAGCACTAAGGTTTTCTCAGTCTCCAGTACACTGTCGGTACAAACAGCCAAATCAGGATACAGTTGTCCCCCCTTATCTGCGGTTTCAGGTCTGAACATATTAAATGAAAAATTCCAGAAAAAAACAGTTCCTAAGTTTTAAATTGCATGCTGTTTTGATGAAATCTCATGCCATCCCACTCGGGATGCGAATCATCCCTTTGTCCAGCGTGTCCATGCTGTATACGCTACCCGCCTGTTAGTCACTTAATAGCCGTCTCAGTTAACAGATTAACCGTTGCGGTATCAATCTAAGAGAGACCACATTCACATTTTATTACAGTATACTGTTGTAATTGTTCTATTTTATTATTAGTTATTGTTGTTAATCTCTTATTGTGCCTAATTTAAAAATGAAAATTTATCATAGGTATGTATGTATAGGAAAAACATAGTATGCTGTATATAGGGTTTGGTACTATCCGCGGTTTCAGGCATCCGCTGGGGGTCTTGGAACATATCCCCACGGATAAAGGGGAACTACTGTACATACAAAACTAGAAAAGCTACAAACAAATTAGGAATTCAATAACTGCAAAAGCTGCTCACTAGTGACAATAAGACTTCAAAAATATCTATTGAAAGTCAATCTTTATCTTAGCTGCTCATGTTCTATGATGTTCTCAGAAAAACAGAAGTGCTTTTTTTTGGAGAATTCTTTATACATAAAGAACCAGTCAAAATTGTAAGTACACCTGGGTAACCCGGACAACACTTGTATGTTAAGAATTAGACACAAGAGTAAGCAATGGAACAAATAAGTGCCCTACATCTTTGGAGACTGCTGCAGAAGAGATTGGACAACATTTCGCCTGATTTTCTACTCAAACTTTAACATTGAATGGCTTGTTTCCAGCAACAATATTCAAATTTTTCACTGGTACTGCAATTGGGAACCAGCACTGACAAATACACATATCCACCTGTTGAGTCTCTCCAGCACAGAGTCATCAGCCAGTGAGATCTCATCCATCAGAAAGATGCCACCCTCCTTCATGGCCTGGACCAGCGGACCATCATGCCACTCAAAGAGCCTTCCATCTTCAGCATCCACCTGTGGAAGTAAAAGCATGTTTCGCAGCTGGAGATAAACAGTAACAGTGGACAGAACTGTGTAAACAAACCTCGTGAGCAGCAACAGACTGTACCTCTTCTATCCCTGTGCGTCTGACTGGTCGCAGTCCCCCTAGGAAGTCTGATGTCTCCATGTGTAAATGACAATTTAGAGAAAAGAACTTCTGTCCCATCATGGCAGCAAACAGCTGGCAAATTGTGGTTTTCCCACAGCTGAAAAATAATGACACCCATAGATAAGTGTTGTTATGTCAAGCATTTCTGTTTCTCAGTGTTGATGATAAAATGATATAGTTATCTGTCTTGACTTGTTATTGCATAGTTGGAGATGTAATGTAATATTAGACAAAGGGAACCTGAATAAACACATGTACTGTTTTTAAATTATTAATTTAAGGAACAAAGTTATCAAATACCTGTATTACCCATATTAAATTGCTGCTAAAGGTGCTGCAATTATTTAAATTTAAAAGGGAATTACTTTTTCACATGGGTGATATGTTGCCATATTTGTACCTTAAACAAATAAAGTAATAATTTTAAAACTTATGTGTTCACTCAGATTCCCTTTTGCTAAAGATTTGAAATCATTCAGTGTGACAAGCAATAACAGTAGAAATAAAGAAGGGGTAAATACTTTTTCACAGTACTGTGAAGTCTGGCAGTGTGTGTACTGAGAACTTACCCAGTGTCCCCCACCAGCAAAACAGACTCCCCAAAATGCAGGGCCCGTCCCACCAGCACTGCCAGCCTCCTCATGCCCTGCGTCCATACCACATGTCGGAAATCCTCTGGCACCTCTCCCATGTTCTCCGCAAAAGGACCTGCCAATCACAGAGCCACACCCCTGTGAGGACAAGTAAACTGGCCAGTGAGAGCAGGTGAGAAAACATGCTGACCGCTCACACCAGAAAAGGAAATTCTTCACATTCTCTGCCACAGCATGACACAGAGGTCCTGATACAACCTAATGATTCATTCATTTGACACTCAATATTCATATTGTGTAATGCTGACAATGCCCAAGTCTGACCTTATGAGCAGCCAACAAAATCACATTTCACATGAGCGGCTATACGGCCAGTTGAGGTCTCATTAAGGACCCTATAACAGCATCCTTCTGGATCACTCCAGAAGGTTCAGCATCAGTTTAAAGAGCTTTTATGTTGTGAAAAATTTATATTAAAAAGTTTTTTTGTATTTTGCATTTTTTTTGTTTTATGTTTGTTCAGTTTGCTTGTACTATGCAACATAAAAACAGGACACATTAAATATAAACAAATGATCACCTAAGCACAGTTTGTCTAATACCACCATTACTAAAGGTGCATTATAAAAGTTAAAAGGCAAAGACGTAGATAATCACAGCACTGTGGAGACTGGGACAGAAATGGGTTCAAAAAGGTGGGTTCTGAAACCCTGCTTCTATGGCGGGAGGGTTTCAGCAGTTGTCAGGGATAGGAGACCATTCAACCATATTAGAGCCAGGACTTTGAAGTGTTGAGCCGTTCATTTCCATCCCTTGTGAGATGCACCACCATGCAGCCAGAAGTGGAGGAGTTTTATAAAATCTACATGTATAAAGGCAGTTTTCTTGACATAGGTTAAATTTAACATTACTCCAAAAAAATTTTCTGTGCAGAAAATGGAGGATCACTAAGTTCAAAGACAATGGGTGGCATCCTTCAGTCTATAACAAACAGCTTTAGAGGTACAAGAGAAAACGAATGTCTTGTTTTCACTCACTGAACTGCAAGGTGATTCTCTGCTTTGAGAAAAGTCCATCAGGGTCAACCTTTCTTTTAAAGTGCTTCTCCAGGATTCTCTGAATGGTTTCCGCCTCTTCTGTCTTCCTCACCCGACCTGCCAGCAGCATGTACCCTGCACAAATTTTTTTTTTCCTCTTACTCTCTCATCTTCTCTTCATAAGGCAGCACAATAGGTTAAGTAACGTTTTGTGAGGGGGAAGATTTCAGGGAATAAATCCTGAAAGACCCTTTTGTGGTTGGATCTTACCATCATCAGCCAAGTGCTGCAGCCAATCACGGGAGGAATCTGTCTCTTCCTCCAGTTGATATCGTTCAGCCCAGCGGAACAGATCCCTCAGAGTGATGAAGCCGTGCTTTCCAGCAAACACTGTGGACCCCCTGCGTAGGGACTTGGGAAAGACAGACAGTCAATAGTACACTGTAGTCTATGAACAGTCACATACACAAATTATAATGAAGTGGATGAAAATGGACTTTACCTGCAGGTCCTGCATGACCTTGACAAGCTTGGTGCAATAAGAAGGGGGTAAGTTGCACCTCTTGTGAAGAATTGTCTCCAACTCTTTACTTGGAAGCTCATCAAAGTGTAGCTCCACAAAGCGGTTCCTGAAGGCCCTGGACAGCACCTGCACATGACAGGTGGAGCTGTCTGAACTCCTCTGAACTAGATCTGGCTACTGGACCAACAACCAACTCTGATCAAGAGAAATGGATACCTTTCTACCTCCATAGAGGCCAGGAGGATTCTGAGTAGCAAACAGCATGAACCTTGAATGGGCTTTCACCACTTCCTGTGTCTCAGCAACAAAGAGCTCTCGGTTGTCATCCAGGAGCCGGTTAAGGGCCTCCAGAACGTCTGTGGGAGCCAGATTTAACTCATCTAGAATGATCCAATAGCCTTTCCGCATGGCGTCGATGAGCACACCTGTTGAGAAGACACTTGACTCACACTCAGGCCATTTCTACACAGTAAAAAGGTAGTCTGATCAAGTTTTTAGTGGCCACCTTCTCTGAAGACCAGCTTTCCCCTGCTGTCAGATGAGTAGCAGCCAATGTACTCCTGGATGTCAGTGTGCTCATGATTGTTGATTCTCACGCACTGGTTCCCTGTAGCTGCTGCCAGCCATCTGATAAGACTTGTTTTCCCTACAGAAGTCTCTCCCTGGACCAGCACTGGGTGGGTTCTAAATCAAAAGGAGGAGTCACAAAATTCTAAAACATTATGGTCAAAACTTTCTACAATACTGAAATATGTTCAACATTTTCTTAATATGCTCATTTTTTACCTTTGTTTCTGTAGATTAATCCTTTATTCTGATTTACTGTCTTTTGTATGAACATACAAATTCCTATTTATATTTATTACCTTTTAAATTAAAGTAGTAGTAATCCTGTAAATGACAAAGTTAACATTGCAAGCACACACACACACACACACATACACACACACACACACACATATATATATATATATATATATATAAAAAAATATAAACTTTCCTACCCAGCTGACACTGCTCTAGCCAGGTCCAGCAGGTTGAGCTTCACTGATGGGGTGAGGATGTAACTTTGGTCCTCTGCAGGTTCCATGTCCCCCTTGGACACCCAGTATCCCTCCACCTCAACACACTGCCTGCCGGTGGGTACTGGGATTGGCTGCATTTGAAAAGAGAAAACTCATATTCATCAGCGTGTCTTTTACAGACTTTAGCAAAAAGATGCTGCATCACACATTGTCGATCTTGAATACCTGCTTGAGACACTTGATATGTCCTCCTAAGATGTGCTGACAGATTAGTTTTTGGACCACTGGGTGAGAGCTTCTGTCCAGCTGGGTAAGGAAGCTCAAACAAAAGCCCTAAAAAGTGAAAAACAAACAGATCAATTATTTACACCGATGACTATCCAGTATGGTATTAACCTTTGAATAGGTCTTGTGATCAACCCCTCTTTTGTAATTACCTCATAGAGTGAGCGCTGAGCGCTATGACAGGGATTGGCTGCAGCATACTTCAGTGCCCTGCACAGCGTCCTTAGGCTATAATGTGGCCGGTGGCCTGTCCCGTCCTCCAGGTGCGACAGGGCTTCACGCCGTACTGCTAGGTAAAAGCTGATAGACAGTAGAAGGTGACAGGAGTCAGAGCATGAAAACATAAACACACCAGGTTAGCCTGGAAAACCCCTTACCTTATAATTCCAGATACAACACTCTTGTTGATACTCAAGCTTTTCAAATAGTCTATGACAAGTGTCCGCAAATCCCTTTCATTTTCCAGTTCTTCCACATACAACTCTGTGAACCTGCAGATCACAGGAGACCATATATTTAATACTGGTGAAGAAAAATTTTCACATCAAATACACACTATGACCCCAACTGTCTTTTGTGTTCTTCCTCTAAAACTGGCTTCACCTGTTTCTGATACCGAGGGGCAGATTACGTTTCCCCACATCTGTGGCTGGATTCATGCAGGCGAACAGGCGGAAGTCCGGATGGCGAAAGAGGGGTTCTATGCACAAAAAACAACCCATGGAGAGACCAGTGAAAGAAAAGCAACCCACAACAGTGAATTGAGAACTGCTGCTGAAGAATTGGGAAGACATGCTGGTTGATATCCTGCTCAAACTTTACAACCAAATGCTTTTGAAAATAAACTATTCTCCAGCAGGTGCACTCAAACTTTTTAATGGTACTATTTGTACAGACCAAACAACAAAATCAATGCATACTTGCTCTACAGTCCACGGTTTTTCATTCTCGCCATTACGGACGTCACAGTGTAAAATTTTGATGGTACAATTATAGTCGCAGGAAATATTTTGGTTTAACATTTTTATATATTTTTTTACTTATGAGACACAAAGCATGGTACAAATAAATATTATATTGGTTTTTCCATTATTTTATTCTGATCCTGAAAATAAAACATGCAAGTACATTGTATTAAAAAAAATGATAGGAGAAATAGGCATTTAAGTTTGCGTGGCTGCCTTTAGAAACCAAAATATGGCATCTACCTTTTGAATATATAAAAATAAATGATAGTATATCTATTATAGTTAAAGCATATAAATAAAGTGAAATTAAAAAAAAAAATCTATCTGCTTTTTGAATAAAACAGCAAACAGCATTTTGTCTGGTATGGGAGATCCCACCTGTGTCTCCCCGGTCCAGCAGCACAAGTGAACCCCCACTACCCTCTAGCAGGCCACTTAGACATTCCAGGGTCTCAGCAGCTGCGAGGTTGATCTCATCCAGCAGAATCCACTCGCCCTTCTTCACTGCCTGGGCCAAAGTTCCCTGTGGAAGGCACACATGGCCTTGCCGTTTCATCCTCACTGTACATTATCTTTGCAGTCAATATCAGACAGATGGCTTCAACTAAAAATAGCCAAATTGCGTTACGGCTGAAAACCAACTGGACTGGACTCTCTAGGGCCAGACCTTGATATCTGTGTCCCAGACAGTGTCCCAGTAAGGAGCACAAATTCACATGATGTACATCAAACATACTGAAAGGTCTTACCTCTACAAAGGCGAAGACCAGTGCTGACTCACAAGCTCTGATCTGCTGCTGGGTTTGGCTCAATCTCAGGGCTAGAGCTTCCCACTGCTCCTTCAAAAATGCTGCTGCAAAAAAACACAGACCAACAGACACAGACATACACAAAGAGGCTTAATAGATCAATCACCAACTTCACAAACACCCCCTGCCCAAATCATATGGTCCCATACTGTTGGGCTTCTCGTGCAGCTCCTTGGTAAGGGCTGACTTGCAGACGTGGTCCATTAGCTTGAGCAGGTCCTGCCAACGCTTGCCCCGGAAGCAGGTCTGCACATGCCCCAAAAAGGTGAGGTTCTGCTTGCGCGAGTATGTCTGAGAGAAGAGGTCTTCAAAGGCCTCACGCAGCGGTAGCAAGATCAGCTTGTGATCCACTGGTTTATATCTGCAGAACATATTGGGAACAGGGCGCATAAGGCTTTTTCTCTACCTCAACTAAGAGTGAGACAGCAAGCATCATTATTGGAGATTTGCTACGGCACTCAGGAAGTTGACTTCTGATGTTATGCTCTTTGATTATAAACTTAAGGATACAGAATAAGGGCTTTTTTTGTGAGGAGCATCTTTGAGTTATATGAGTAATTGCATTCCACTACTGGTGAAAAGTTTGAGTACACTTCCTGGAAACTATCTTGCTTACATGAGATCTTTGGTGAAAAAGGTTTGACCAGAAAATGAGCGAACATGTCATCACAGTCCTTCTGCAGCAATTCTCAGAGATGCAGGACACTTGTGGATTGCTTCACTTTCAGTCTTCTATCCAGTTCATCCTATACAAATACTGCCCAGTTTGCCCAGGTATACACACACTTTTCATTGGTACTGTGTTTAAGCACCCAGCACCCAGTCAAATCCCACTTTCTCCTTCCTCTTATTGCCTTACCCTCCAAGGAGATCAGCTGCGTCACTCTGCTGGTTCATGTTAACTACTCTTAGTTTGTGTCCTGTGTGAAAAGGGGAGGAAACTGTCAGGTATCAGTGTGGAGTAGACTCCAGTCATGCTTCTGCAGACAGAGGTCATGTGACTTACCTGTCAGGGAGGCCAGGTGCTGCACGGTGGAAGTCTTGCCAGTACCTGTCTCCCCCACCAGAAGGACAGATTCGCCTTTGTTCACGCAGACTGCCAGCTGCTCAAGGAGCACAGAAGATGGCCGTGTGGCAGCAAATATCTGCTTCTCCCTGGACAAACACATTAATCATTAAGATGCAGACAAACCTCAAAATACCATAGTCCATCCTCAGCAGTCTGTATAGGAGGAAATTAGACTCTGCACTTTCACTAATTGTAATAGTTTCATTTAATCCTTAATTGATTAATTAATTAACCCATCACTTACTACTTACACTTGTATAATGCAAGCTTGCAGAACTTCTAGTATTTATGTCTGTTAAATATTATCAGTGAAGTATTGGGCTTGCATAGATTTTGTATTACAGTTAAATATCGGTGGCACAACATGTAACACTGGTGCTGCCTGACTCCTGAACTACAGATTCTAGTGTGGTTTTGAATTCAGCTCAGTCTGTGCAGTGTTTGCTTGTTCTCACTATTTGTGTGGGTTTTCCAAAGTCATTTTCCAGGTGAACTGATTATATTAAATTGCTCTCAGCATGTGTATGTGTGTACGTGAGATTGCCCTGTGACCCAGGCTGTAATCTGCCTCATACAGGCAACGTGACTGACCCTACACTGGACAAATGTTATTTGATAATGAATGACTAATGAATGGATTTTAAATTAGATTATGTTCATCAAATGGGAATAGTGGTTTAAGTGGTATTGTCCCAATAGTCCTTCCAATGTTTCACCTCAGGGAAAATGGAACAAACTGTTCAGATGCATGCAGAAGAAATAAGTCGATATGTACTCTTGTTAACGTGAATCCAATGTTTACTGAACTTCCAGCAGGGAATTACTACTGATGCCATAAACTGAGAGTGTTGGGCTGGTAACAGCTTACATGCAGAATCGGACAGCTTCGCCCTGGTTTCTTTGCACTACTGCTCGCCCCACAATGGCCTCTATCTCCGTGACACTGATCCCCGGCTGATACGAGCGGCAGAAATGATGGGCCTGGAAGAAACGTTGCACCCTTTCAAACCCCTTGAATATCAACATTGGACTGCTAAATTATGCCTGTCAGACCATCACTGCAGCCAAAAAGAAAATAAAACATTTTTCAATGCCTTGGTTTTAAACCATGGAGATCAGATGCTGTCAGTCTGACCCATTTAGAGGAAACCCCACGGACGACGATGCTCTACCTTTTCTTTGGAGATGTTGAGCTTGCTGCCGATTGCCTCGGCCATTCTTAACCTGGTTTCTGGGCTGGACAACATTGCAGTGAAGCAGTCAAGGGCCTGGAGACGTGTAAAGTTATTGTACATTAGCATACAATGTGTAATATAAACCCCACTTCACTGCTGTCAGAAAAACACACTCCTGGATTAACACATATACATATTGCCTATAATTATTTCAAGAGAACCCTAGTTTTTTGCAGTTCCAGAAGTGTATGAGGACCTATCACAGAACTGGGAATATAACCTCAGTTATAAATAAGAAGAGCATCATCCTTTACATGGATGAGTGCAGATTAGTGATTTCAGGCTGGATTTGATGCAAGAACCCTTCACCAAAAGGTGAAACATGGTCTCTGATCCAGTTGCAGTGGGGGTTTACTGCTGAAAAGAGACCCACCTCGAGGAAGACCCTCTGTGCTGTATCTGAAGAGGCACCATTAAAGTTGTGTGCAATTCTTTCACACCATTTCAGTAAGTCCCTGCCAGAAATGAAGACAGAAAACATTTCAGATGCACACACACTAGAAATGATGAAGTCTGCTAAAAGTTCCAGAAAATAGTTCTTTGTGGATGAAAATACTGCATTACACTGTGTCCTTATATTACAAACGTTTGAATTACAAAGCATGGAAAATGCCAATATTTTTCAGTTTTTATTTTTGGGTGTTTACTGTTCATTCTCTAAATTTTCTTTCCAATTCTTATGTGCACTGTGGACCCGAGGGTCTTCATTTCATGTTCCCTTGTATACCTGTTGTCTAAGAGTGTTCAGTAATAAATGATTCTTCGTTCTTGAGCCGTATTTTCATCACTTATATATTTTCAAATATTTGCTGAACGACACGTGAGCTTCTGCAAAGAAACATTAGCTTGCAGTACACATTTCCTAGCAAACAATTTGTGTTCCTAAAAGATTGGTAACAAGATGAAAAATGTTGCATGTATTTATGCTCAACAGTTGGCATTTAATAGTAGTTTGAGGAGTTTTAACTTTAATGTAGCTATAAGTTAATAAAAAGTTAAGTAGTAGTAAATGTTTTATTTATTGTGGCTATATAGAAGACTTAAAACGAAAGAAATAAAGAAAAAAGATAGATATCAGAATTGAAGATCTGTGAAGGCATCCCACTGAAGGTGTGCACTGCTTTGTGCACAATGTTTACCAAGATATTTTCTGGCTCACCACTGTGAGAGTCACTACTCTACATAGAATGTGCTCCAAACATCTAGGCCCACTTCTGTTTGTAAGTTGAAGGCAATGTGTACCATGAATATACACATACTGAAATTAATGATCTATTCTTGCAACACAGTAGATGAGAAAATGTGATATAGCATTGTTCTGTGCAAACTGGTCGTTGACATTAATAATACAAGAATTACCATATTAACTCTATTGATTCTTCCAGAAGTGTGATGGGTACTGCAGTAACAGGAAAAAGTGACAAATAAAAAAAGTTTGAAATATCATCTCAACTAAGTGCCACCTTTTAATTTTTTAGATATCATGCCTGGACCATATCCATTAAAGGTGTTGATAAGTGGCAGTATAAACAGGCCACAGGTCCTGTGGATTGACAGGCAAAGCTGTTATCTAACATATCATGTCCCCGTTTGACACCTGCACTTATAGGGGTGGGGCCACATTTGGAGGACAATAAAATCAATGGCCCATTGATTGGGGCAGAGTCCAGTGGAAACGTAATTAAACAGCCAGGGGCCAGTTAGCTGTCCATCAGGGTATCGCATATGATGGTCATCTGCTTGTCTAGTTGAGCCCTGTTTGTGTGCTTTGTAGTTAACTCATTAAATATGTCATGGCAGGGTAAATATAAATGCTGTCATCAATTTATTAAAATTAAAACAGCACCTACAACGAGTACTTTTATTGCCTGTATGTTAGGTTATGTTCATTTGTTTTACATTATTCTGCAATGATTTTTAACTTCCATTTGAAGACTCCTTTCACCCAGTCACTCACTGGATGAAGTCATAACCTATGAATCATTTAAGTAAACCATGGTTCCGTTAGATAGTAAATTCTCCTAAATTCTTTCTACGTTTACATAAAAGGTTGTCTGTAGCAGACTGCTTCATAAAACTGTACATGATTAATAAAAAATGATTAAGCACAGAGGCCACAATTTCCTACCTGAGGGACAGGTCTCTCCACTCCAGACCTGCCGCTCTGTCTGCCACACTGTGTGGATTTCCATGCTGACAGGTCAGGCTTGAATCACTGCCCTGATGTTTATCACCAGTCAGCTGACAGTAGATGTCCAACAGACGTTCCACAACCATGTTCAGAACTGGGTACCTTTCCAGCAGCACCTTTATAGAAAGAATGTCAACATATTTAAAAACTGAGGAAGAGAAAATACAGGTTAAACATCCCTTTAAAGATTTGTCACTGATGTCTTCACCCTCTTGGCCCTATGATGTCACCTGCTTCAGTTCCTCTCTTGACATGTTTCCCATCTGCAATTTGGTCCAATATTTGTCCAAAAGTGCTGCATGAGTATTCTGCGGGCGGTACCAGACTCCACCACTGGAAAACAGCCTAACACCAGAGAGAGCAATATAAAGCAAGTCGCAGATCTACTTTTAATGAAACCGTTTAATTAATTTAAAAGGTAATTTATAAATTTATTACAGAATATTACACAGGTTAAAATAGATGCATATTAGTACAAGATTCACTATTTCAAACCTTCTTGTGGCAAAGAGCTGAAATCCAGGTGCCACTTCAATGCAGTCATCCCGCCCAGGGATCATCAGCTTATGGTTCTCCATGAGGGGTAGCAGCACAGAGATCTGCAACATGGTTATTACAACTCTGTCCATGACTCTGTACATTACTGCAAATATGAATTGCATATGTATCAGTCTGATCATTGATGTGACAAATGTAGCTCTTGACATCCCTAGGAGCTGGTGTATTAGTAAGCAAAGGCATTTCACACCAGCATCATTCAAACTGGCTGACAGCACCTACCACATCCAGTGGTGCATGATCAATGTCTTCCAGGATGATCCAGTGGCCCTTCGACACAGCCTGTGTGAGAGTGCCTGGCTGCCACACAAACTTCCCAGGAATGTCAGTGCACCGATACATTCCCAGGAGCATCTGAGGTGGTAAAGACAGGGTGCAGTAGGTGTTGCATTAGTTAGAGTTACTGCCTCACATTCAGAACACCTGGTTTCATATTATTGTTCTCACTATAGTATCTTTGATCAATGTTTTTCTCTAAATTGCTCCAAAAAAATTACCCAGGTATATAAATGGGTAAATCACTGCAACGTGCTTTGGAGAAAGGCATCTGCTAAATATATCTAAGAAAAAAATATAAAAGTAAAGTGCAGTTCCATATCTGAAAGCCTTTACAAAAGTTTTTGTGACAAATCAAACATACAAGGTCATTTGCCTAGTAGCAATTATGCAACCATAAAACTTCAATTCAAATAACAAACCTTCCAATTAAAAAAAAAAAACAAAAAAGTTTGAAAAGTTGATTTTAATTAGCTTGTTAAGTTTTGTGAAAGCATACAAATTCTAAGAAAAACATGTACAAAAGTCACAATTAAAGCACAAAGATGGAGCACACCTTGCTGTCAGTCTGATCTCCCAGTTGAACCTTTAAAATTTCTGGAGCTTTCACATGTCCAGTAACTGCAGCAAGGTACTCCACAAGAGTTGTTTTACCACACCCAACAGGGCCCTCCAACAGAACGGCCTTCTCGGAGGCCACAGCCAAAGCAAGCCTACGGAGGTTCTTGCAGGTGGAATCCACCATCACCAGTGGCTTTTGGTAATCCTGTGAGGGCAGAGAATTACACACAGTCATCAATTTAAGGACTGCTAATTAAATATATTATTGTATTTCAAACTACAGGACTCTTTTAAAGATTGCACTGAGGGTTTAGCTAAAAAGGTATCATCTCAAGTCTTACAAGCTTAAATTGTCTGAGTGTCTTCCGGGGCAAAACCACACCACAGACAGCAACAACGTTCTGGGAAAGGTCATTTGACACAACTTGGCCCCTTGTGAACTTGTTGACTTTCTCCTTGCACCATGTCACTGAGGCCTGATTAGCCAACACCAAGGCTTTCTCCACCTCCAGCTGCTTTACTTCTTCAAGTGACCTAAGTGGCAGAAGACATCACAAAATATAAAATTGATAATGGTTGTTCCATTTAAGTATAATAATAAAAGGGAACCATTTTACAATAGATGGTGACCATACTTGATTTTAAGATGCAGGATTTCTTCACTTGACAGGACCTTCCTCAGAAATATTGTTTTTTGATTATCTGTCATGTGTGACACCAAGGCAAGGCAATGAGCTGTATACCTAAAAGACAAAAATCCAGGATTATAAAGATCTTTCAGGATACAGACAACTGTGAGCACTACAGTTTACAAAATTTACTGCTTTAGTATCATTGGTTGAGATTCTTACCCTGAAATGAAAAAAAAGAAAAATTACCCAGCTAGACAAATGGGTAAATATCTTTAAGCAGCTTAACACTGTAGGTCACCTAACATTAAGCCATCAGATATGTGAAAAAATAATAACCATAATATATTTAAAAGGGCTCATTCAGTTGAAAACAGCTACAAAATTCTGAGACAAAAGTTGGAAGATGAGGAGCACAAACCATCGAACGACAACATCACTGGTCAGCAGCTGAGAGACACAGGCACTCCAGTCCCAAAGTTCTCTGTACTTGGTGCAGTCACTCTGTAGGAAACGCAGCGTAGCCTCCATCAGGTCACGAAGCTTCATACGCCTTGGTCCATACTGGACAGAAAAGGACTCAGTACTGGTGAAAAAAAGCCTCTGGAAGACTGGAGGAGCATCGCTAAAATACCTAGAAGCAAACCTGCAAGGACGGCACAAATGAAATGAGAACAACTCTCACCTGACATGTGACAATACGTAAGTAGGATCAAGAGCATGACTGAAATAATCACAGACCACTTCACAATAAGACAACTGTCATAGCTGTAGTGAACTCACAGTTGTGCATCTGGGCTGATGCTTAGGAGCTTGCTAAGGGCCACACACAGTCGCTCGTGTTGGTCATGGTTTATCCTGCCATCCACTTTGATTCTTTCTGCATTCCTCTCCAACAGATCCAGAATGAGGGGCCGAAAATGACGGGCAATCAGCAGTGTGTAGTCCTTCTCTAGCAGGAGCTTAGCCAGGCATGTTAGGATGGCTTGCCGGTCCTGCTGACTCCAAATCTACACAGACACACACAAGATTAGTGGAACATGCTCTGACCAGGTGCAAACTGCTGTTCTGTCCCTCTAAGGAAAACCTACAAGATATACTAATGATCAATAGTATAATTACAGTAGAAATAAGAACATAAAATCCCAGCATCAATACGTGAAGTTTTGATTAATATCATTGAAGGCCCAGCTATTACTCAGTGATGTCAGGTAACAATTTTTGAAATATTTTTAAATAACACATAGATACTGACGTGTGTTTTGATCAATAATCTGTAATATATTGATAATGTACCACGTGTGCGGTCAGGATTAGTACCCCAAGCTGGAGTAATTGTTTAGGAGGACGTCTGCCTAGTGCTACGCTAAGAGGAGTTGCAGACACAGGGAGAAACTCAGGGAAACTGAGAAAACATGAGGGCTGCAGTGACCCTACCTGCTTGGCCAAGTACTTCCCTAACTCGCTGCGGCTCTTCTCTACATGCCTCGAAATGATGCTCAGCGACGACAAGTTCAGGTCCAAATGCTCCATTGTTTTATGTGATTCTTTTGCAGAGGTCGTCGCTCTCGAGCACGGAGTCTCGCGGCAATGTTTAGCGTATGATCCGAGTCCGTGTTCTAACTCCAGAGTGTCATAATCTCACGATTCGAGCTGTTTTTCTAGGACCACAACACGACGAACACGTTTTGTTCGTGTTACAACCCCACAGTCCACATGTGGGAGCGAAAAAAACATTTCCGGGTCAGTATTAAAACGCCACAGTTCACATGTGGACGCCTGAGAATACTTCCGGGTCAACTTTAAAACCGTACTGTCAACATATGGGAGTGGTTTTGGGACTTTCTGACGACGTTTTTCCACCGATAACCAAGCAGTTTAATATAGTTGCTTTTGCCTCTTTAATAGCTAGGTGTAGAATATTGTTAACATAGAAATCTCGTAATCCTCCCTTTTTCTACCTTTGGCTCAAAACACCAGTTAGAGATCCTTTATAGAATACTTTGATGCCTTAGATGACTTGACCTTGCAATGACTGTGGAGCCTTGGAATAGCTAGGATTCACCTCAGTGAATTTGTTCTGCGGTGACTCTGCACATCAAATAACTGGGAACCCTGGCCCCACTCCTTTTTGTTTTCGCGCATATTTGTTTAGGTACACCTGTTCATAATTCTTGTTCTTATCTGTGCATCTCCTTGTTTGTTTGTTGCTTCATTTATCCTTTTATTTACCTATCTACCAGCATACTTATTTCTGGAAACGTTACTTGGATTTGTGGAATAGGGGAGGGGGGTGTTGCTGTTATTGCTTTCTCTTGCTATTATGGCTGTTACTGTTATTAGGGTTATAACATAAAAAGTAATTAAAACATAGGGAAGCGACAAAAAATTGCTTCCGATTAAGGGAGCTGTCTTCCGCAGTACTATTCGGCAATGTGTGCTGCTGCCCCAGAACACTGGACTGTGTCGAGGATACTAAGCTGCCAAATAACATTTGCAGTTAGTCTCAGGTTCTTATTTATTATAGAGTTTTAGAAATTATTAAAATAAATTATTGGTATTTGGTATCTATGACATTATCTAGAATTATGTACGTATAGAATGGTAGCAAAGTACATGGAAAACGAATGAATAGCAGAAGGAACATCACTGGATCGTTTTAACTGCAAACAATTGTACCTGTTTTATGCCGGCGAAACATGTAAATTTTGAGGTTTTATTTTTGTTCGATCATTGTTATCTAATCGTTTTCCCTTATTATGGATGTACTGTCTTTTTAGCGTTTTTCTGTAATGAATAATGATACATTATTTTGTTCAAAATGCCCATTTTAGAAAAGATAATCTAAAATTTATTTTTAAAAACTTTAATATTTTTTGCGTTTATGTTTCCCCTTTTAAGTAGAGGTAACCAGACATGGTGACAAACAGAAAGTATGTATCTAGGAAGCAACGCACAACCGAGAACCTTTTGAAGCATAAGTACCTTTCTTAAGTGAGACGGCGGGTAAAGTGTCATCACTTCCGGTTTGCAACCCGTACCAGAAGCGCCTTTCGCAGGGGAGACCGCGGGAAAATGTCGTCATTTCCTGTTTCTTACCGTGGAGGTCCCGGTTGGCGCGCCCGTGTCCAGCTAGCTGTGTGGTAGTGATGAGTGTGAGAAGACGGCGAACTCGCCGCATTCGAACAGTAAATACGAATTGTATTCATCATTTCATACTTCTAGTGCTAAACAAAAGTAGGAGTGTGGCAGTGGGGCGTGGAGTGACGCTGCAAGAGTTGGTCATCTCTCTGGCTCGGAGGAAAATGCTGTAAAGTTAGTATGGTGTCAACTTGAAATGTTGTATCGCCTTATTTTTATTTACATCTAGACAATAGACCTGTATAAATGTAAAGCATTTTTAAAAAATATACATTGAATGCTGGAGACAACGGTCGTGAGCCTTTCACGCAGACTTAACACAGTGACAGGGAGCTCTTTAGATGGCTTACTTAGAAAACAGTCGTTTGTATCAGTTGTCTATTGTTCTGTTCACTGTTTAATTAAAAAAGTAATTTCGATAGTTTACCGGTTTTATATATGCTTTATGCTTTCAATTTATTAATGCTTTTGTGTGAAAGCATTTGCTTCCTGATCATATTTATTTGTTGTTTAATTGAAAAGTAATACATGTTTTTTACATGTAAATATTAAAAGTGACCTGGGCTTCACGTCTGTTATTTAAATTCCCATATTAACTGTGTCTCCAATGACCTGACTAGAGCTTCTTGATATTTAGTTTATTTCCTGGTTTTTCTGCATGTGTAGGTGTGAACATGGAGCTGAGTTTCTCGAAGGAGATGTATAGGGATCTTGGTGGAAGTCGCAGTGGTGAGTCCCCTAGTGTTTAAAATTAGCTTTTTTCCATGTTTTCTGCCTGATGTCAACATTTCCTACTCTTCATGTTATTGAAAAACATTTTAATTATCCAGTGCTGATAAAACATGCTCCAGATTGGTACTGAAAAAAACTTGAAGATTTGATGTTGTCAGTTTCATAGCACAGCTGCATAATATACTGTACTGAATTAAACGCTAAACAATTGGGCCTTGTTTACAAATGAGAGAAACATTAAATCTAGTGTCTTGTTTCAGACTCTCCGGTTGTCCATGATGAGGACTCGGTGGACATTTACTCTGGATTAGACTGCAGTCCTGGGAAAAATGAACATGCAGGTAGTGTTAAAAAACATGTGGACTATAGCATTCAAGTGAAGCGAAAGTATGAGGCTTTGAGCTGATCATTGGTTTTAAAGCTCATTAGAGAAATCCTTCACTACAATTTACCTTTGAAAATCTCAGTGTAGATAGGGAATATGCGTTATACTGAAGCTTAAACTATATTTCTACCTGAGAGGTACTACATTTAAAATTACTTAATACTGTAGCTGAGATTTGGAATTTTTTTCTCTGGATTTAGACAAACTGAGTACCCACATTTCTCCTGGGAAGCTTAAAGATTCAATGGATTTATATGAAGAAATCATCAAAGAGGAGCAGCAAGAAAGAGAAGCTACATACAATGAGGTTTGAGCCTTTAAAATATGATTTCTCATTACCGTTTTCACTTCGGGTTGTACATAAGTATGCATTCTTTTAATTGACCCTTTGAACTATTGCCACTGCTTACTTTTCCTTTAATCATAGATGAAGACCAAGTTGGATGCAACAGAAAATAAGGTTAAAGAATTGTTGTGCAAACTACAGCAAGTACAGGCAAAGGTTAGTCATGATTTTCTTATTCTGAAATTTTGAAAAAATGTTGTAGAATCATGAATATGTTTATTTTAACTGTGGTGCCTGAGTTAATTTCCAATCTGTGATAAAAATAAATGGAGTAGAGATTTTTCATGTTTTGATAATAATTCAAACTTGTGTGTACTTATATGACTGAAGGGCATTTTATTGTTTCCTATTTTGTATCCTGAATTGCACAGCCCCTGGACTTAGCTTAGCTATCCAGAGAATAATGCAAATAAACAGCATTGAATCCTTCTCAAGGTGTGCTGCAGTTTACCAGTGCAGCTCTGGGGTTTCTTCATAGTGCACTTAAGTTTTGAGTGGAGAAATATGATTTGCATTTTATTCTGGATCTGCCAAATTGTGCAAGTTGTCACAAAACTCTCCTTTGAGCTGAAGTTGTCCTAAAGTGTACAAGTCTGACATGGGCACATAAGAAGACATAGAGGAGGTGTTTGTGTTGTATTTGGTTTAACTTTCGGTTTATTTTTTTCAAGAACACCACTTTGCATACAGAGAACGTACTTCTCAAGAAAAACATTTGTGCACTTATTAAAACAGCCAGGATGGAGATACTACGTAAAGACGAGGAGATCAGCAGGTTGAATCAAAGGCAAGTTCTTTTTTTCTTTGCATAAAGACTTTAAATAAACAACATTCTGATGGATGTTTTTCTCCTGTAAATTTGGCTAAAGATAAAATTTGCAGTATGAATTTGGTTATTAATTATTTCTGAATGCCCATTAACAGGTCTGCTCGGGGCCCTCCTCAAATGCAGCACAACATTCAGAGACACCAGACTACTAGACCAGATGCTTCAGGGACCTGCAGTGCACCAGCAGTGGTACAAACACAAGACTCGAGAGTTAACTATCCCTCCAAGGAGCTATATCAGCACCCTTTAAAGGACAAAAATTGTTTTATAAAGCACCCTGGAAATTCATGCATTAACAGCTCACCTGTAACTGTTACACCACTTTATAATGACAGATGCATTAGTATAAACCCTGAAAAAACCGGCAGTCGCGATACCTCGGCACTTATGAAAAGTAGTAGAGATGCTAGAACACTGCTTCCTGTTGCTAGGGCAGGAATGGTACAGTCTGTCAAAGTTTGCATAGGAGATGACACACAGCAGAAAACTACTGTAATGCAAGAAGAGGTTTCCCAGAATGTCAAAGATGGGAAACAGCACAACACAGAAAAAAGAGACGCTCCTAATCATGATGAATTTGGGGGAAACAAGCAAAAAGAAAAAGACAGAGAGGAACGAAACAGGGACCGTAAGGAGTCAAATAAGGATTATACTAAACATAGTAGAAGTACACACCAGCATCATGATAGTGACTTACCCAGGAGACCAGAGTGGGGTAACAGTCCATCTTATCAAAAGAACTCGAATGCAACATTGGACATGTTGCATCGGACTGGTTTTGGTTCTCATACAAAAAGTGACAGACAAAGAGACTCAAGAGAAAAGCGGCACAAAAGCAGCAGTCAGGAAAGACAATGCAGCAAACATCGGAATGGGAGTGACAAAAGTGCACCAGAACCAAGCTGCAAGGATGGGAAGCAGCCCAATTCAAGCCAAAGCAATAGTGAGAGCAGGGCAAGACATTCATCCAGCTACAGGGGTCAGAGAAGTCCTGTGAGGGACTTGCAGAGGAAGGAAAGGTGGCGTCGAGAGGAGGAAAATAACAGCAGGTCAGAAAGAGGCAGAAAGGCAGAGAAGCGTGACGAATGTCAGAAGAGGAAAAGTGGCAAAAGTGAAAAGGACAGCCATTGGAAGAATGACAAGAGTGAAAAGGTCAGAGAGTCAGAGAGTCGAGGCAGTTTGAGGGATGACAAGCGAAATGCTCCTCGCAATGACTACAGTACTGGCATTGAGAGCCTTAGGAACTCCAGGAAAGATTCTGCTGAAGGTGTGACTTTACTCAGTCAGAAGGACCATGGGAAAAGGAGTGTGATGTCAGGGATGAGCAGTGTTGAGTGTGAAGCTGGCAAAGAAAAGGTTCCTCAAGCAAACAGCCAGAACAAAAAGCTAAGTTTCATGGAAACACTGAACCTCACTCTGTCCCCAGTTAAAAAGCCAAGGCTGTGCTCTGATGGTGGAGAGGCAGAGGACAGAGGATCTGTTGAAAACCTTCATAATGGTCAAGAAGAGAGTGATCGTTATGACTTTGGAGCGGATTACTGTGTCATAGATGAGGTGAATAACAGCCATGACTTTTTGCATGAGGAACACAAAATCTGCAAAACACCAGCAGTACCTGACTCAGTGAGTTATGTGTCAGGAGACACACTAGAGCCAAAACAAAAATGTGATAATAACCGCTGTGGTAAAGAAAGTGAACAGAACAGAGAGAGTCCAAACCAGATGTGCTTAACTGAGAAACTGATTTCTGATTCAGAAGTATTAACCCACAGTGAAGACCCTGGTGTCCAAAGTGGAGAATGCAAACAGTCTGTTTTCTTGGAAAATCAAGAGTCCACATGTACTGTAGCCCAAAATGACTGTGGTACAACTTCTGAAATGAGTGATGGTGATAGTGCTGTGAAGACCACATCCTCTGTCGAAACTTTAGAAAATAGAGCTAAAGAGTATGTTTTAAATTCTGCCATTCAGATTGATACACTTAGAAATGGTAGTGTGTCCGTGTTGGAAAAGGATAATGGTTCTTCAGTGTCTGAGACCCTGCATACTGAACCTGCCGTGACTGTGTCCCAAAATGATTCAGCATGCATGAAGATTTCTGTTGACCATACCCGTGTTAACTGTGCCAAATCTAATAGTCCACTTCCTGTCCAGCCTGAAGAAGTGTGTCCTCCTGTTGCTGTGGAAATAAGCCACAATCACATGGTCTTAAGGGCAGAAGCTTGTGATACTTCTGCAGATGATGTCTCCAGTACTGTCAACATAGAGGTGCTGCTGGAGAGCTGCGGCAAGCCTGACATTACTCCTGAGGGCTCAGAAACTGTTATTTCGACCACAGAGTTGGAAAGTAATGCTGAAAAAGCAGACCATTGTGACAGCCAGCTGAAGGAAAACCCTGTGGAGGATCCTGAGTCAGAGAAGACATTGGAAGAAAGAAGTGTGTCTGAACAGGAAGCTAGTAATTCAGTGCTCTTGCCCAAGAACTGCTCTGAACCAGATTCCACCAAAGATGAGGAGCAGAACCCCATTCCCTCAAGTTCAGTACCACTGTACCAGGATGAGGACTCTATGATGCTTGCTTTCAAGAACATCCATCTCATTCCAAATGCCATTAGTCCTCTCACCAGCCCTGTCCGCCCTGAGAAAAGTCAACCCCTCACTTCAGGCAAGGCACCACATGTCAAAAGTCTGAATAAAGGTGTGTATAAGAAATGAACTTTTTATGATATTTTAACTTTTTGATCTACTATATTTCAGATGTAAATGGTAGTGAATTGTGAAAGCCATTGAAAAGCCAGGTAAAACCATAACTGCTTCATATTGACCTTATAATACAGTCTTAAATTTGTGGCATATTGGTCACTTGGTGGTGCCACTCGCAATGATTCCAAAATGAAATGTTTATAGGTTCCGTTTTGGTTCCAGTGTGGTAGATGTGATGAATTCCCTCTCACTCTAAGAACTCCTGAATCTCTTTCAGCATTGATGAAGGGTCTGAAAGCACATTTCTTTCATGCTCGCATTTCTCCTGAATGCTGACACAAATGTGCATAACATCATGTTTTATGACTATTTTTGTATTTTGTATCAATTCTGTAAGCAGCTGTCTCAGAAATGTGTACCACCAGAACTACAGCATTAGAATGTGTACATAATCGTGATCCTGTGTAAGGCTCTTTGTTATTGAATGCACTTTTGTTGAATTATATGTTGCTTTAGAGAAAAGCATCTACTAAATGCATATAGTCAAAATAGAAGAAGCATAATGCTTGTTAATGGCTTATATTCCATGTTTATAATTTTGATACCTAAGTCAAATATTTCCTTTTCCCCAGATTTTTCCAATGTGGCCATAAAGGTGGATTTAAATAAGGAGAATGAGAAGCCTGACTGTAGCTCCACACGGAGGCCAAAGAAGGACCAGATTGCCCCTGCTTCCTTGTCATCCTCCAGCTCATCAGAGGATGAAAATGAGCTGGAGGAGGGAGAGATTGTGAGTGACAGTGATAATGGCAGTACTCCAGTTCTTCCTAGTTCTACAAAAAATAAAAGTAGTCTGGCAACAGCCCGGAAGAATTGGTCCAGTCCAAGGTCTCCGGCTAGGAGACGAGTCCAGAACATGCCAGTGGTTTCTCGGGGAAATTCTGGAGCAGGAAGTAAAACTGCAGGCACACCTTCAAAAAGTTTACTGTCAAACAAAAGGCATTTTAAAACCATTATGCCATTTTTGCCCAAAACCAGTCCTTCCACAGTCCATGAAGTCATGGAAATGTTCAAGTTGATTCGCAGTCTGATGAGGAAAAAGTACATGAAACTTCACAAAACCTTTCCAAAGAAGTCATTCTACAATATAATTGACATGTCTCTATTCTCTTTCATGGACTTTGTGAGTAATGCCAACTTCAGTAAATTGTGTGGCAGAGAGATCAATCCAAAACCGAAGCTGAGTAACATCATTTCTGTCTGTATGAATAAGATTTCCAATAATGGCATTGTCAAGCGCATCTTTGAACAGCAGTCTCCTAGTCTAAAGAAAAAACTGTGGACTTTTGTTGAAGGTCAGTTTGACTTCTTATTCAAGGAAATCAAGGTGGCTCTTACAAGTCTGTGCAAACCTGTAAAGACAAGAAACTCATTCAAGAATGAAAGGAAATTGCAGCAATCAAGAGATAAAGAGGTGACTTCAGCTAGGTCTTTGGTAACTTCAGTCCTAGAGCCTAACAGAAAGGCAGAGGAAACTGCACCCAAAGATCAAGAGAAGACTGTGGTACCAACTCTTGTCTCCTACAGAACAGGTTTGGGTAGCAGAGGAAAAAATCTAAGAATCACTATGGAAGAGGATGACAAGGTACCAGAAGGTAAAAAGCAAGACTTGCCTCCAGTCTGTTCCCAGTCTGCAGTCATGACAAATAAAAGTGACAGTATTACAGAAAAATCTTCTCTCCGCCCTTTCCACAATACTTCACTGTCTGATAAATCTGATTTTGACATCCTCACTGAGCAGCAGGCATCCAGCTTGACCTTTAACCTTGTTGCAGACTCCCAGATGGGGGAAATTTTCAAGTGTCTTTTGCAAGGATCAGATCTGTTGGAGAACAGTGTATCTACAGGAGATGCTGGCAACTGGCCTGTGAGCACACCTCGAAAAGATGTTCCATTTGGGGAGAGCTTTGTGAGTGTGACATCTCCAAATAAGATTGTAACACCTTCAAAGTTAGTTACTGCATGGTCAGCCATTTCACCATGCAAGTTCACATCTCCAAATACAAAAATTCGAATACCTTTGAGTCCAGCTGTGTTTGATGAAAGCTGCATGTTGGAGGTTCCCCCAAGCCTATCTGTCAATAGAAGTACGTCATCATCTGCTACAATTTCACAAAGGTCCTACTCCATTTTGTCAGAGGATCTAGCAGTCTCCCTCACAATCCCTTCACCACTGAAGTCTGACAGCCACCTGAGCTTCTTGAACCCAGTGGGTGTGGAGCAGGTCTCTACTCCGGACTGCTTAATCAGTGCACACTTTAGTGAAGATGCCTTGCTGGATGGAGAGGATGCTACAGAGCAAGACATCCATCTAGCTTTGGACTCTGATAACTCAAGTGGTGGGTCTACTAGAGGAGATTCCAGGGATGTCATTGCTGTGCCTCAAACATTTCAGTTCAAGCCACAAGTGCCCATGCAGGCAGTGGTCATGGAGAAGTCCAATGACCACTTCATTGTCAAAATTAGGCACACATCCACCAGTGTGGCTTCTAGTCCCAGTGGCATAGATGGAGCTCAAGGATCATCAACATTCACAGCAGCCCCAGATGAGATGTTTAATGATGACAGCTACAGAGTGTCACAGTCTGTGGCTGTCTGCGATTCCACTGACACCCAACTTATGGACAAAGGCAACACTCATGATACCAGTGGGGAACCTTTGTCCAGAGAGTCTGCGCAAGAGCCATCAGGCTACACTGTGGTAGAATCCACTTTGTCACATATTGAACCCACACCAAAAACTGTCCAAAGCACCATTTCAAAATTTAAAACCGAGGATGACAGTGTCAGCAAAAAGAGAAAGAAATACCATCATGAACAGAAGACAAAGAAAGCAAGAATTGAAGTTTCCAAGGAGGAAACAAAGAAAAAATCTAAGAAAATGGAACCAGTAACTCCCCCCAAGAAGAAGAGTCGTACTGCATCTTTTCCCTTGTCACCCAACAGCTTGTCTGCTGAGAATGTTGTTAGAAGGAAAGGAGAGGTGGTGGTGACATGGACCAGGTGAGTTGTGTACACACTTTGATCACTGATGTAATTGAGTGTCTGCTGTAAGATGTCATACATTTTAATCACGACAGGGTTTAGATTCTAATCAGCTATTTTCTTCTGAAGGGAGGAGGACCGAGACATTCTTGTTGGCCTGAAGACACACGGTGCCTCTGCAGAGACATTTTTAAATCTGTCTGCAAAGTTGAAAAAATCACCGTCTAAGGTAGCGTTTTAAATGTGTTTTGTGCTGAAGCGTGTGAAGGCATCTTAAGCATCTTTTTATTTTTTTATATTTCTATATGATACATAAATGAAGACTAATGTAATGTGTTTATGGGATGTTGTCCTTCTCTGCAGATTGCTGACAGGTTTTCACAGCTGATGAAACTGTTCAAGAAGAAGGAAAAAATGAAATGCTGATCTGTCAGGAGCAGGGCACCGTGTTTGTATTCCCCCTGTGTTACAGAAGGGCTGTGAGCCTGGGATGCTGCCATGTTGGGGTGTCACCCTACTGCGAGTAAAGCACTGGTGTGGAGCAGTTGGCAAGCAAACCAGTAGGACATTTGAGCAGCATAGTCAGGACTGCCTGGATATCAGTTCTGCTCTCTGTTGGGTCACTTGAAGGTGAAGGTAAAATGCACTTACACTACGAGAGGGGTCAGCCTTAAAGTGGGACAATTTCAATTGTCCCATTTCAATTGAAAACTTCAACTTTCTCCTGGATGATGTTGATCATTTGAATTGCCATTGAATGAAATATGTTAATGCTGAAAGAAATTCAGTTTTTCAGGGCATTTGAGATTTTCAGTCAAATACATTTAAAAATGGTAACATTGTCTATGCTATCAATTTTAATTCAGCAAACACATCTGTGCTACTAGTGTTGATTTTCAAACGTGTGGCTGCGTTTCTTGCCCTAAATATTTGCATTTAGTGCTCATCAGAGTCTCAGACAATTTTTGAAAAAGACCATTAATACTATAAGTTATAGGATTTGTCTTAAAAAGGTTACCCTATTCTGAATTTTAGATGATTTCCAGATCTACCTCATTATGTTTGATTTAGTTTTTTATATCTGGCAAATTCTTTCACCTTAAATTGCAGACATCTCTCATTAAACATATTTTGCAGTATATAAGATAGAAGGCAAATAAAATGTAAACAAAGATGGTATTAATTTTCAAATGGTATGCATATATTTTGATTGTGCTAATAAAACCTCATTGTTTCAACAAAAGGTACCATTAAGAGAGACCATAACAAAACAGAAGCGCAATCTGCAAACAAAGATGTTTTATAAATTGGAACACTCAAAAGGTTTATATGAAGTGCATTTAAAAGATTATCTGTACATAATATGTGAAACAAAGCTGCAAGAACAACCATATTGTTTGTTACATTCATTTTGGTTCAAATTTTCATTCTTAAGTACTCACTTTGCACAATGCAAACAAATTCAATGTGTACATTTGTAAAGAGTACAAGGATTTTATTTTTATGGATTTTCTAGTTTTTGGTAATGGAAAAGATGAGTGAAGGCAGTTGCAGTGTTTTTGAAATAATGCAATATAAATGCTGTTTTTAATAAAAGTTATTTATTTACTCCTGTGTTTTTAATTCTTGTTGGGAGAAGGGCATAAATTATTTCTATGCATATTAAAATGTGTACAGATTTAACTGCCTACATATTAAATAGGCATTTAAAGTTTAGAAATGATACCAGTGGGGAACCTTTGTTCAGAGAGCCTAAGCAGGAACCATAAGGCTACACTGTGGTAAAGTCTACTTTGTCACATATTGAACCCACTCCAAAAACTGTCCAAATAGCTCTTGGAGGTCATTGATGCAAGTTTTTCAAAGACATTACTGGGCTTAGGTGTACCAGGGATAATGTAGCTCCTGGGCTGTGAATTCAGAGCACATATTCCCCACTATGTCCATTTTACTTTCTTCCGGTGTAATTTTTCTCCAACACTCCAAAGATATGTTTTAGATGAATTGTTGACTAAATTGTGTGTTTTGCTTTGTTATATAAATGAGTGAATACATAACGATGCAAATTTTATAGGTATAGTCTAATTTTAGGTTGCTTTGGATAAAGGTTTCAGCTAAATATTGATAAATAAATGTACATAACCTTGGAGAAAAACATCTTGTTAATAAATGAAAATTTAACATGAACATCTCACTAAACTGCACACGTTAATATATATTTAATAATGTCCTATCTACGTAAAGGAATAAAATAACCTTTTGGAAATAATGGTTTCTTTTGTGTGGACTACAGTGAAAATACTCAATGTACCATGGTGCACTATTCCCTCTAAAGAGCAGAAAGGTTGCAGATTGTACAGATGCTAATGTACATCTAGGGACTGGTTAAAGCACCCTGGTGACCGGTCTTCACAGGGACCCTTTTCAACTGACAGGCAAACACCGTGCCTGAAATAGCACACCATGCAGTTGACTATGAAATTGGACGTGACTCATTGATCATTCCGTCTGACTGTATAGTTTAGACAGATCTCTTTGTAAAACTTTGTAAAATCTACCATCTGCACACTGTATTATCAATCCCAAAATCAGCGGGGAAAAAACCATGCTTTATATGTTTTAAAAATAGCTTTAAAGTAAAGGTGATAGCAGCCTTGTTTAAATGGTTTTGACTGCTCATAAAGACCTTTAACTTTTGTTGTATTGAAGAACACTAGAAGGGCTCTGGGCAGAGAGGCGTTGTGGGTAACTGGCTGGGTACACTGCCCTCAACAACTGCATTATAAAATTGGCCGCGGGACATTGTCCAGTTGGTTTTAGGTCGATTTCATTCTGTGAGCTCTGGATGCAGAGTCGCTGATCCATTTGCAGGAACAATGCTCAGAGAAAGGGTGCCTCTTCCACACTGGGTAGGTAAAATATAGCAACATTATTGTCAGGATTGGAAAGAAAATTTTTAAAAACTTTACTAATTTTTACCTGAAACTTGATGACAGAGAAAATTATTGCTCTAGAATTGTATTTTGTGTTGATTGATTTTTGGTGATAAATCTAAATAGTCAGGCTATTCTACCTTGGTTGTCCTGTGAGATATTAAATTTCAACCAGCTATTAACTGTATTTTGAGCTCTGTTTTTTTTCTCTTTACTTGTTATGAACCCCCAACATTACAGTGCTGAGAGTATGTCACACTGAAGATGGGAGACTGGAACCTGTTGGGCAGTATCTTGGAAGAAGTGCATATTCACTCTACCATTGTAGGGAAGATCTGGCTGACCATCCTCTTCATATTCCGGATGCTTGTTCTCGGTGTGGCAGCAGAAGATGTCTGGGATGATGAGCAGAGTGAGTTTGTGTGCAACACGGAGCAACCCGGCTGCAGGAATGTATGCTATGACAAGGCGTTCCCCATATCCCTCATACGCTACTGGGTGCTGCAGATCATTTTCGTGTCCTCACCATCTCTGGTGTACATGGGCCATGCCCTATACCGTTTGCGGGCACTGGAAAAGGAGCGGCACAGAAAGAAAGCCCAGCTGAAAGCTGAGCTGGAGGACAAGGAGCCCATTCTGGAAGAGCATAAACGAATTGAGAGGGAGCTGAGAAAGCTTGAGGAGCAGAAGAAAGTGAGCAAAGCCCCTCTACGGGGATCGCTGCTGCGCACATATGTTTTTCATATCTTGACAAGATCTGTAGTAGAGGTTGGCTTTATAGTGGGCCAGTACATCCTTTATGGAATTGGGTTGGATCCCCTTTTCAAATGCAAAAGGATGCCATGTCCAAACAGTGTGGACTGTTTTGTTTCCAGGCCGACAGAAAAGACTATATTCATGGTGTTCATGCTGGTAATTGCTGGGGTTTCTCTGTTTCTCAATCTCCTTGAAATATCACACCTGGGAGTGAAGAAGATCAAACAAAGTTTGTACGGTAGCTGTGGCACAGATGACGACAGTGTTTGCAAATCCAAGAAAAACTCGATGGTACAGCAAGTGTGCATTCTTACCAACTCATCACCACAGAAGACAATACAGCTAACACATACGACCTGTACAGGAATGCAAGATGGACAGGTGGAGCCTCTATCTGTGTACATGCCTTCAGCAGGTTCCCTGCCCTTTGATGAGGTGCTGAGACGTGATAGTGCTGCTGGCAGCCGGGAACATGCAAGTAGCTCAGATCAGCGCCCAAAACAACACTACCAATCAAGCCGTGACAACCCGGATAACCAGGAGCGTTCATGCAGCAGTGATGACTCTAATGGAGGGACTGGGCCCAAGGGTGCCAGCTATCCAGGTCACTCCGGAACCCAGCCTAAAGGGCCTGGCCACTTAAGCCACATGGAAATACCCGCAGCTGTTCGCAATGCTCTGCGCAAGCAGAGTCGAGTCAGCTGCTACAAAGACTTTGGAGAGGACCGCAGTGAATCCCCTGACAGTGGCCACTACCCCTCGACGAGAAAGGCCAGCTTCATGTCACGTGGGCTGTCCGAAAGCAAGTTAGCCAGTCCGCCTGGAAGTCCGGGTTCTCAAAGCACTGCTGACTCGGACTCAAAACGAATGACTCAAGGAGAGAGTCCACCAATGACTCCACCCCCAGTAACAGGGAGAAGAATGTCCATGGCAAGTAGACGCATTCACAAGTGTTTTTTTGTGTAGGGTGCTCACAAAAGAAAGTATAAATTCAGATTTGTTGATTTACAGCAAAAAGAGTACCACATAAAGGGCTGAACAAGCAGCACTGCTGCCTTGTAGTACCAGGGCTGTGCATTTGTGGGTTCAAATCCAGTTCAGTCAATATCTACCTTGTGTTTTCTCAGGGTGCTCCAGTTTCTTCCCAGAATCCAAACACATGTGTTTCAGGTTAATTGGCCATTCTAAATTGCCCAAAGGGTGTGTGTAAATGTGTGTGTTTGAGGCCACCCTGTGATGGACTGGCATCCCATCCAGGGGTTATTTCATAGTCTAGCACCCACTGCTTCCAAGGTAGGTAGGCTTTAGACAACTAAGATTAAGCAGTTACTGAAAATGGATGGCTTGAATAATCTATTTAGATTTATGAATCTTTTTGGCTATATGAAACTATTTACAACTGACAAACCTCCAATAACAGTTCATGGATTTGTTGCTTGTTAATGTTGAAACTATGTTAACCTAATGTCTTGCTCTCTTTCAGAGTATGATCCTAGAGTTATCCTCTATTATGAAAAAATGAGCCTTTGAGTGAGCAAACTTGGGAAGAGGAGCATCTGTAAGAGTGAGACTACAAGCTGGGACAAATGGAGCAGCACCCCCTCCACTACACTGCACTTTCATTTCTCATATTTGCTTTAAGCATGCAGTCAATATAAGCTTTACTGCAGCTACTGAAATACAAATAGTGTATTAGAGTCTGATTATTTGCAGCTAGTTCTGTCTTTAGTTGGTTGGCAGTTATAATTATTTCCAACTTTTTTGGATGTGCAGCACTTTGCTTTCAAAGACTGTGAAGCAGAGCAGAATGCAGGTCAGAGAGTGAGGAGGGCAACTGGGTGTCTCTAAAATGAAAGAAGTTTTTGCTAAGAGAAAAATATAGAAGTTTATTTATTGAGAATATATTTACTGGCCATATTTTTGTACAGTATTACCTGAAAAGGCTTTTTGTGCAATTGTTTTGTACCAATAATTAGCAACACCAAACCATAACTGACATAAAAGCTTCTCAGTTCAGCAGAATTTTTTTCAAAAGTTAATAATAAAACAATAAATATCCTAAAATCTTTATGAACAATCTTTTCTGTTTTCTGAACAACCTTTGTTTTTTCCATCTTGACAATGAAGGGCCAATTCTTTTCTATAAAATGCACAGTATTATTGTCACAGCTTGGCAATGAATATAATGTTTGTAGTTGCATGTAAAGAAGATGTATCTTTCTCAAGATACAAGTCTTTGACCTACAAGTTTAGTAGTATACAAGTAATTACAAATATACAGGACAAGTTGGCAGATATCCTGCACTTACCCACTGGGATGAAGCATAGAGCCCTACCCTACCCATCTACCAACCTGCCCACCTACTCCCCTCCAACCCTAACACGGCACCTTGTAAGCTCTTCACCAGGGTCATCAGGTAGGCATCATCGTTCATCGGTGTTTCGCTGACTTAGGCCCACGACACCTCTGGATGGCTCAGCAGTGAGGCCTGGTGTCCCAGACCCACCCCCCTCCAAGCCTACTAGGTCAAAGGTCCACATAGCCCCCAATAACTACTGCAGCCCTATCCCACCTATCCCACCTTCTCCCACTCTAGTTGAGCTCTCCTCAACCACAGCCACTGACTAGCCCTCTCAGCTACTTGTGACAATTCCTACACTGCCTCCCTTAACCTATGTCCTCTAACTCCAAACCCACTCAACAGAGAACTAATAGTTCCTGCCACAAAACCTCTGGCACCTACCTCTACCGGCCTGCCACTCCCGCTCATGAGCCTCAGCCACTAATTCATCATACCTCAACTTCTTCCTTTCATATGCTACTTCAATGTCATCCTCAAATGGCACTGTCAACTCTGTGAAATATTCTATTCGCCTAGCCTCAGTTTAGTAGTATACAAGTGAATATAATTTATATCTTTTACTGAGTTATGACCAAAT
Organism: Arapaima gigas; assembly: GCA_900497675.1. NCBI lineage: Eukaryota > Metazoa > Chordata > Actinopteri > Osteoglossiformes > Osteoglossidae > Arapaima > Arapaima gigas. The sequence continues at coordinate 427,753 of UFQX01000251.1, forward strand.
ATGAGGCTAATTTTTCCTGTTTACAAGTAACAAGAGCCATTCATGCGAGCCGATTTCTAGGGACACATTATATTCGTATGTAGGGAGAAAACTTTTGTAAATGTTTTAAGCCAGTGCTCAAATTGCATAACTATTAGAGTACCACCACTCTTTACTGAGTACTACCACCTTTTTATGTGTAAATATCCTGTTGTTTTTCATGTAAGTGCCAGTATGGTTTTATTGCATTTCATACACTGCTGTAAAAATCTGGCCAAATCAGCTGAGATTAGAGACAGTTTTCTGTGGGGCTAAAACAACTTAGCTCATTCCATTGTAGTTTTAAAGAACATGTAGATCAGAGGATTTTTGACAGTGTTTACATACGAAGTAATGCAAACTATCGTTTGCAGTTCACTTACTTGACTTGTCCTTGTTGCAGTCAGTCACCTCTTCCAGTGGCTGGGATGACACTATTCAACAGAGGAGACTCATTAACACTTTACGGTTTACATTTCAGGTGACAAACATAATCGACATAAACCTAGAATTTACAGAGTGCTGGAACTTTTTAAAATTAAGGAATTACAAGTGGTGAAATCACAATGGAATTGTCAGGAATAAATTATCTTTCTGTCTTTCTGTAAGCAATGAAAGGCAGTTTCATATTTACAAAGAGATAAATGTTTTTTTTTTTGCAAAGTACATCATGTTATCATGTTATCACAGGTCACCAATGTTTTTTACTTAATTGCCCTGTTATATACAGACTGATTTAAAAAGTATTGAACCCTAATAAATTTATTACTCAGTATCATTTCAACATGTAGTACATTGAACATTTGTAAGAGTAAAATTACAAATGAAAATATGTAACAAAAAAAAAACAATTTTACAAATTGGTTTAGATTACATGTCCATATACTTCTTATTTATGAAATTGTTCAATTCTTTTTGAATCACCCTGTATTAATGTATTCAGATTTGATGGACATCTTTAAATTTGCAGTAAAGATCAAATATCTTACCTTCTGTTTTTTTGGACCCAGGTGTTAATCCATGTCAGCCATATGCAATACCACATCTGGTCCATTTTTTGTAATTTAGCAGTTACCATTTGGAGTGGTTCAGCAGATACTTAAGAGCAAGCAAAAAAGGCAGATTTGAGAGAAAAAGAGGAGGAAAAGCACCCGCTTAACAGAAACAGAACCAAAGGGTAGTTATACATGATATGTTCTTTATTTCATTAACAGAAATGGTGTCTAGACAAAAATTTGTCATTCATATAACACTAGCCTTTGAAATGAATGAAAATGGGTTTGCACAATACTGTATTTACAATTGGGGTAAGTAATTAAATTTAATTAGGGTTTTTTAGCAAAAACAAAACAACTGTAAAAAGTCTAGGTAAGAGACTAAGCAAAAAAAAACACCTTTCTCAAACTGACAATATTAACACAAAACATTAATCTAAAAAACAAGAGAAAAAAATTGACTAGAAGCTTAAGAACTGTTACAGTAAAAATGATGCACCAAAACCTACCAAATACAATAAATCCATAGAATTTGTGTAAAAAGCATATAGAAAAAACACCTGATGCAGTTTTGTTGATACAGTCATTGACCAGTTATGAGAGGTATGAAGATTTCACAGGTAGATAAGTGTGAGAAAGTCTATACTGTTGACACGGCGTTGGGGCCTTTAGCCCTTGCATACACTCACTTCACTTCAGTGTGAATTATGGCCTCTGTAAAATGTAAGGCAAAAACTGAGGGTGCGCTTATATCCACCAACCTGGGCAGCACCCCACCTTGGGAGCAGGTAACTTGCGGAGAAGAAACGCATAGTAAATAGCGGGCATTTTTCAGTTTTAGACATATGCCAAGACACTAACCTATATCAATCCAATTCAATCTAACCAATCCTATTTACATGACAAAATGAACTGACCGCACAAAACACTCAACAGCTTCTGCTTTGTAAACATATATTGTTTTTTTGTCCCCTTTAAAATGATCTCAGTCTGTGCATTCAGTCAGGTCACCAACAATTATAAAGTGAAGCAAATTATACAAAAACACTCTTCTGAGGATAGAGCAATGGTTGAAAAGCCAGTGTTACTTTTCAGAAGAGAAGCAGCCAAAAAAATAATAAATAATAATAAAAAACATAGCAAAGTTGAGAGAATTCTTGGTATTCAGCCAATTGGCATTGCAGCTTTCAAAAGGAAAAAACGTGTCACACACAACGTGAAATATCTCTGTAAATCAACCCATGTATGCAGCACCGCCAGTCAACAGGTCAGGATCAACTGCACTTTTCTTGAGTACGTTTGGCTCATCACCACGGCAACACCGAACCCAACGTGGTTCACTAATTTCAAATTAGGTAGTTTAGAACAAGGTCGACTGCATATATTGCCCACGTCTAGTTTGCACTGGTGACAACTGGTCCGTAGGATTACAGGGAGTACTGTAGGTAGATTAGAACTCAGCAAACCCAGAAAAAAACAAACAAAAAACACACAAAGGTAACTAGTTTAAAATGTCTGCTATTGATAAAAAAATACTGAATACATTACTGGCACCCTGAGGCAGTATCAAAGAAAATGACAACTTTTTGAGTTATGAGCATCAGATGAGTGAATGTATCACTATAATGACAGTGCACAAAAGCTTATTGGACTTCAGCATGATATAAGGTTCATTGGGATGGGCAACATGAAGGTTGTCAAGGAAACATGGAATGGAAGCAGACATTGGATATACATTTCAAAGCTGTCCACACCCACTGGGTGACGGTCTCCAAAGGACTGTGCTCATTGGTTTGCAGTCCTGTGAATAGCAACAAGCTCCACCCCTTTTATCTTTGCGCTCCGCCTTACACTGACCACCTAAAACACAGATTTGGGCACACTTTTGGTACAGTAAAACAACTGAAAGGAATTAGAGGTCACAAAAAGCTATATCATCATAGTAGCACTAGAAGTAGCAATAAAGGAAAAATCCTACATCTACAGGTAAAGCCTCCAAGCAGGACAGAAACAACAAACTACATTATAAATATGACAGCCAACTTTAAGTTGGTCCTATGTATCTAATGTTATTTTTTTTGAGTGTGTGCTTTTCTAGAGGAAGTATTTAATTTTTTTCACATTTCTTAAAAAAAACTGTAAACTTTAGGGGCATCTGCATATAACCATATGGTCTTTATCTGACCCCTATCATTTATTATAATCCCTTTTAATTGTAACCAAATTACAATTTTTAAACAGCAATTTCTGGTAAATCTTAACAAGGCCATAACATATTAACAAAAAGTAAGATGAGGCAAATAAGAACAATCACAGCTTCCCATATGATAGTTTGTCCATTACTCTCTCTCTTTCTCACACACACACACACACACACACACACACACACACACACACACACACAAAGGCCTATCTAAGCCAAACCTAGAAATTGCTGACATACAGTATAAATTTTTAATTTCATACAGTATCTGTACTTCTAGACAATATTATTCAATGAATACAAATTTTCTTCAGATATAGTACAGTTCTTACATCATTCTAATCTAAAACTGCATTTTAGTCTGGGTAAAGGCTTGCTTAAAATTGGTCTGATTTCTGAAAATTTGGGAATTCAAAAAAAATGTTGACAATACTTTGTGGGTGGCAGAGATATATAACATGAAAGACAAGAGAAATTATACAAGTAACATGCATTTTCATTATAGAAATATGTTTTTAACAAAATGTACAATTAGGGCAAATATCTCACTATTTGACTACTCCACATGATTGTTCCAATCTTTTTAAACAACATCTACCTCATCACATGGCTATTCAACTGAATTGTTAATTAGCTTATTCTAATCGCAAAACAATTACAAACACAAGTACTGAACATCTCCACAGACAGCCATAGCTGTATTCCTATCCTGGAATTAAAACAACCCTTTTTCATTTTAGATGAAAAACAGAATATAAGAAGTATTACAGTGATATTTTAGATGTGCACTTTTGAGTGCCAATTTAAGTGCTTTATTTTCAGATTTTTTTAAATTTAGGTTTCTGAATCTTGAATATACGCTCCTTGAAGTGCTTGCTGGCATTGTGAGTGCCTAGTGCGAGGAACAAAGTGACTGAATTTAGATCAAAATCTATTGAGATATATAGAGTATATATACCCCAACTTTACATCTAAATCAAGAGCTGCTTTCTCTGTAAACAGCGTCTGACTGGGTCCCAAGGCCCCCAGTGGTGGTGCTTATCCTTGACAAAATCAGGACATTTTAACACTGAAGGAATTCCAAACCCCTCTCGGTGAGTGTTTCCCCCACACATACATCTTCTTTAAATACTGATAAGGAAAAAAAGGTTTCCACAGACAATCTGGATTTTAAATCTCAAGTCGAAACTTAATTTACATGAAGTTTGGTAAGGACTTGGACAGAATGCATCCAAAACCGATGTTTATAACACACTTTGTAACCAACATCCACTTTTTTTTGACTGCCAGTAACATATAAGGGGGGCCTCCAATGTTATGAGTGTGTATTTGTGCACATCCATGTGTGAGCTGATTTCCTGAGTATAACATTATCCCACATTTACATGACAGGAAACAGCTAAAAAATATTTTCCAACAGCAAAATTATGCTTGATGCAACTCATTGAAAACAAAAGCAAACCTTCACCTGTACAATTTTAATATGACAGGAGTCACAGAGTCCCATGTCATATACAGTACACTTTCTAAGAAATGAGTACTCAATATTTACCACTTTACACTACCATCTACTATGGTATTGCTCATGTGTGGGACCTAGCTCTGTGACCAAATACCAAGCTTGTTTCTTTCCTTTCTCCATTTCAGCACTGTAGAAGGCAAAAGAGGAATGTTTACATACAAACGTCTGTACAATATATGTTTAAGGGCTCCAGTATCGAAATGCTAAAAATGAGCAATACAGAAGACATTTTTGCATATGGACTCCTACAGTCTTGCTGCTGTATAAATCTGTAAATGTACAGAAGCTGTATTTTCACAAACAATATTGAACATTCAGAAAATTTCCTGAGATTTCATTGCTGTGACAAGCGCCACTGAAAATGAGAGAGAAAGAGAAAGAGTGTGAGAGAGAATGAGAGAGAGAGGGAGAGAAGGAGGGAAGGAGAGCGGCTGTAAGGTTCACAGAGGTTTTTCAATTTGAGATCTGTGGTCTGTCCATCCTCGATGCAAGCGGACTGCTGTAAAAGGTCGGATGAGCGTTCGCACCGTGGTGGCTCTGATCTAGGAGAGGCGAGGGGTAGCACCATTGCGACAGTCTTGTGAGAAGACCTCACAAAGTCATGGTTTGGAGGAAATACCTGGAGAAGAGTATTGCTGCTGTTAAGACAACTGTAGTGTTGACCTTCAAAAATACAACCGATAAAGAAAAGTACAAAATAAATGTTTTTTTTTTAAAAGAGAACACTGGCAGAACTTGACCAAAATCAACCCCTAGGCAGAAGTTTGTCATAAAATGAAGTAAAAAAAAGTAAAGAAATGTCCACGGTTACTAGGAATACTCCTTGCGGGGCTGTTCATCAGTGGTACACTTATCAGTCATTTCCTGGCAGAAATCCACCGTGACTGTCTGGCTGCCTGCTTCAAACTTGAGCCCAGACTCAGTGAACACACCCGGGTCTTGGCCCTCGGCAGCCAGCACTGTGCCCTCCAGGGCATCGGCCCCATTGCCTGCCACCCACTGAGCAGAGCACGGCTCACTATTGGATGGGCAGGGGGACTTGAGGAAATGGGGTTCTGGCGTGGGCAAGTCAGAAGTGGTGGTGAGGTCAATGCTGGCAGAGGGGGTGGGTGCAGGCGTGTTCTCGGAGGGCCGCAGCATGGGGCAGTAGCGATGCAGGGATTGCACCTGTTCTGGGCTCAGCTGCACCTCCCGGCACACTTCCTGGGACAGGCAGGAGAAGTTCTCCCAGAGCTCGCCCATGCAGGCCTCCAGCTTGCTCCTCTCTGTCAACAGCTTTTCCTTCTCACAAACCTGGCCAGGAGGGGGTGCATGGAATGGGTCATTTGCAGGCCTCACAAAGCAATGCCAATATTATAACGAGGAGAGACAGTGGTTACAGCTCTTCCTTTACAACTGAAGAACCTGCGTTCGAATCCTACCTCCTGCCTTACTACCCTGATCGTAGCAACCTGAATTGCTACAGTATGTGGTCCTTCAGAACTGCTGAATGTATTTCAGACCTACTTCCTTTTTGATGTCCTATCTGCTATATAAACTTGCAGCACATTATGTGTCAAAGAAAATTTTGTACTCCCTTCCATTCTGGTGTGATGTGAGCAGGCAAAAACAGTGGTAAGTGAACTTTGAGAATCTTGTCTTTGTATCTGTGTGTCTCTGTTGGTAAATGGCATTTTTGTTCACTCTGAGTTGTACGTTGCTTTACAGAAAAACATCTGCTAATAAATGTAAATGTATTTTCTTCCTACATAAATAGATACACATTCCTATTTGTACAAATCTATCCCTGTAAGCTCTAGTGAAGATAATATCAATTAAATTATTGATATTGTTTTTAAATAAATAAGTAAATAAATATTTTGTCATTAATTTAATCAAGGACACTATATTAGCAGGTGTCCTTAACCACTATGGTACCTCCTGCCCACAGTGCTACAGAATAGGGCACAGGCTGTGCACACGTTTATGTCAGCACCCAGTGCTTGGGGCAACTGGGGGCCAATGCGTGGGGATGTAGCAGATGACCTTTCAGAATGTTTCCACTGACTGCACCCTGCAGCCAGGGCGTACTGTGAGCTAAAGGGCTGCAAGATTGCAATCAGGGATTCTGGGTGACATCAAAGAGGTGTATGTCTGCACCGCGGTTGCACACTACAGCAGTGACGAAGGCCCTGTGGGACAGGAGGAGTTACACCTCCCAGTAGAAACAGCGTGGGGTCGCATATAGGACCGTTGCCATGGCTGGAAACTGGAGGGGGCCACACCTCTGTATGTGGTTTCATATAGGCCTGCTCCCCGCCGGCACGCCTACACCCCGCGTGGTTAAACCCTCACCTTCTGGAGGAAAATGTCAGTGCTTGCTCTACATCATCCATAACCTATCATGCACATGATCCCTGATAAAACAAAACCTGAACAAGTAGTTTTGTTATTGTTTTCTCTTTGTTTTAAAATCTGTACATTATTGTCACTAATGAGTTATTCCTGCACCCATTTCCTTTCCTTAACTTTCCATGTTCATGCAGGCTTATGAACGAGTATGCAGCAGAGAAAATGTGAATCAGTGTGTGAGTGTTTGTGAGAAGGAGAGACAGCATGTGCTGGAAAGTGTGACTGATAGAAAGAGCAATGGCACATGAGGGAGTGTGTACATGTCATTGTGTGAGGGGATGTTTTTGTGTTGATTTATACATTTATTTTTTATTGTTAACTGTTACCTAAATGTCCAAGGTGACTTTCAATGTGAACTTTGTATTTTACGCTACTTAGAAGGATTTACCTGTTTATACAGTTGTGTCATTTTTACTAGAGCAGTTCAAGTTAAGTGCCTCGATTAATGGTACTACAGCAGGAGTGTGGCATGTGTATTCTTGTGAGTGCGTGACGTACCAGCTTGCGAATCTCACATTCCAGGTTCAAAATGCAGTCCAGCTTGCGCTTGCGGCAGCGCTGTGCGGCGATGCGATTCTTGCTCCGGCGCCGGACATCATGGATGAACTCGAGCTGCTCTGAGGTCAGCTTGTGCATTTTCACCATCATTTGGAAGTCATTACGTGGAAGATTTGTGATTTGATCGACAGGGAAGGGAAGTTTCACCTGTTTGAGAAGATGCACTATGAGCACCATTGATGAGTCTTTGGAAACATGTACAAACTTAAAATGTTAAAATGGAAAAATAACATAGTGACTGGAAGTGATGAAAATGAGAAGGTGATTTAAATAACACAAATTTTACATCCAGGAATATTACTTTAACTGGAAGGACCTGCAATAAACACCAACACAGTAGGGCAATAAACAAGCTCTGGGTGGGAACTACCACTGAATGCCACTAGGCGGGGCCTTTGTACAGCTGACCACAGGCCATGAATGTACTGCAATGTCAACTGATGACTCACACTTTGAGAAGAGCTCAGGGCCCATCAGCTGCCAACAGACCATTCTGTGTATGCAGCAGTGGGGGATACAGGTGAGGGGGCGGGTCTAAAAAAAGCTTTCAATGTCACTGCCCCCCGCGGCACATGGAAACTGACTGACATGACAGGACGGGAGCTGCAGTGCTTTTTCATTCATGTGAAAAGACCACTCAAGGTATGCAAATAAATACTGTGAAGCTATCAGGGACATTGCTCTGTGTGTGTGTGTGTGTGTGCGTGTGTGTGTGCGTGCGTGCGCATGCATTTACATGCAAAAAATGTTCAATAGCACAGCCCAAGGAAAGCTGCAAAAACTGCAGAATAAACAGATGAATTTTAAGACTGATTATAAGTAAATAAAATATTTATAAAAGGGTACTTAACTGAGGAATTAAAGGATTTAAATCATTCTACACACAAAAATATATATATGAACGAGGGATGTGAAAAATATACAAAGATACATCCCCCTTCTATCACTTTCTCCTCCAGGTGCTCACACACTTACACACACAGTGAGATGCCCCAGTCATCTCTGGATTCAACAGGGGAACAAAAAGCAGAGGAATCCAGCGTAGCTGAATCCCATGGCCACTGCTGCTGAAGCATCGCTGGAACAAAGAGAAGCAGCGGTGGGAGGAGACAGGGATGCTTCTTTCCCTCAGCCAAATGCTCCTCCTGCTGATCTGGGACTGAGTGGCTCCCCAGAGAGACCTCTCTTTCCCTAAACCACACTATAGAACCTGTTATTGCCTCCGTGTGGGAGGAACCAAAAAGAAAGCCAACCTTTGAGCGCCAACACCCAGCAAGCCCCTTCACAGGTGTGGCGGAACAGCGGAGATTGGCTGCCATCCTCTACATGTAGCGCTGATCAGGAGAAGGATGTGGTCTTGTGTTTGTTTAATAGTGTGAGCCAGTGCAAGACCATCTGCATTCACTGGAGCATCAGTCTGAGGCCAGGGTACCCGTCCTTACACACATGCAGGAGCACTTGCTAAATCTGCAGCCAGCCACACGTGCATATTCAATTGGTCAGTATACAACTGGAGATAGAGAGCATCAATACAGTGTCTTGCTCTCCACAGTGCAAAAGTGTCAGGAGCGATAAGATAGGTTACTCCCTCTCTGCTGGGACCTCGTGAGTTTCCCTTTCCGGACAAAAGCCTATATTTAGTGCCTCCGCTAGGAAATCCCACGCGATCAGAGGGCCACAATGACAAAGAGCTATGAACTCAGGCTCTCTTGTGACAATCACATTCTTCTGCCCTTCTCCTCTTGCTCGTCTTCATTATTCAGGTTCACAGTGAAAAACAGAACTAACTGGGACAGGATTCTGGGCAGGTACAGTTTACACCTGTGTAGGCCCCTGGACAGCCCTGTGCACACAGAACCACAAAGGGAGGGTCTGAGTTACAGTCAACCTGTTTACTGAGACTCCCCAAGGTGAAGCTGACCATCAACAAGGTGCATCATGGAACAGATTACCTATTTTAACTGTTCTAAAGTGGGTTCTTTCACTGGTCTAACAGTGAAACAACTGAGACCACAACCATGGTTTTAACTATTAATATTTAACAGGCACTTTTCTCCAAAGGGGCTTGCATTGTGAGGTTTACATGATAAGACACTTAGGTTTTGACCCCTTTATACAGCAGCCTAGTCCCATACAACCTATTCAGGCTACTACGATTAAGAGAACTACAGCAGGAGCAGGGGTTTGAACCCAGGTTTATCAGGTGGAAGGCAGGAGCTCAAACCACCAAGCCACCTGAAACTTTCTGTGCTAGTCCATCATGTCCTGTAGTAACAACTATTACATTTACTACTTTACTACCGCTGCTATGACAACTGTAACACAGATCTAAATAAAGCTCTTGTGAAGTGGAAGCTGTGTCGAGCTTCCTCCTACTCTGCAGTGGCCTCCCAAGTCCGTGGTTCTAGTTTAGACACTGCAGTGGAGTACTGTGTGGACATGCATGCATGGCCGAAACAGCTGGGACTCCTGCTAGGAACGGCAGCACAGGCACAATCGTGAGGCAGCGCCGTTTGTCTACACACAGCTTCACCCCTGTATAAAAAAACTAACTCAGTATGTAACTGAACCAGAACACGTTTAATGGCAAGGAGAACACACACGCACAAACATACACTCACAGGGGATGTTTATTTGGCAAAAATACTTGAGGTTATCACTGATGTTTCCAGTTTTTGACCCCACCCAGGCTGACAATGTGGAAGTGTCTGCATCGACTTCCTGGACCCACCTGAAAAGCGGGAGGAGATCCAGGATGAACTGATAGGGTACCACACTGGCCATTTGAAAAACTAAGCAGCTCATATCTCAAAGAGCCTGATGTGAGGTGCTGGTTTGAGGTCGAAGCATCCAGCTGGGTTTGCATGCCACATATGGTCAATGACACCCCTCCCTTACCATGTTTACTAGAAGCATGGCCTTTCACTACAATCCAACTTTGTTACAGCAAGAACGAGTAGTAGGGCATGTGCGGTTTTTCTTACTGTTCGTTAACAGAGCTTCTGCCAATACCATGCTGACCACAAACCCATCATAATGAGAATGGCGCTCAACAGAGGACACCAGCGGGGAAACGCAACTGGTGCTGACGGCTGCGTGCTTCCTGTGTGAGCAATGTGTTCGTGAAGAGCTTTACGTTTCGTACACGTGGAAGAACAGCCGGCAGCGAAGAACTGCAAGGTCAGGCAGCCAGATCTAGAGTAGATATGTGTGACATTTCATCAGATGGGCCTCATTTCATTTAGATGGTGGGTGAAGGTGGGCTTCACACTGTGTTTATTATGGCCATACAGCTATCCTCTTCCCACTGTTCCCAACTGCTGGATTGTTTTCTTGCACTGAACAGGAGATGGTCTCTGGGCACTGGTGTGCTCAGAGATGTCCTGTTAAAACTGACAGTTGTGATTTTGGACTGTGGATCAAGCACAGTTGCTGACGCCTTGAAAATGTTCATTTTGACTGGATGCAAAATATACAGTTCAAGCTGAATTTTATGGTGCATCACAACATGAGCTGTGTTCGCACAGTGTTGTGCAACAGCAAACACCAAGCTGTGTGGTCATCGATTAGCAGAGCCGGTGCTAGGGAGCTTCACAGCTCCTGGGCTTTGGGATCAGATGTGAGTTTGAATCTGTCTATGTAGGGATCACATTTTACCACAGTTTCCTGCCACAGTCCAAAGACATTTTTAAACTGGAACTGGTGCCTGTAAACTGCCTTTAGAGACTGTGCATATGTATTACATAGCTTTGCTCTATAGATGGGTTGCGTGCAGTTTAGTGTGGTACATTTTGCATCACATTAAGTTAATTTAGGACAAGGATAAATACTTGCCGATAATCCTAGTTTATTATTAAGTATACATCTGCTGAATGATTAAGTGCGAATGTAGCGAGCTGCTGCAGTGAAAGGCCGGATGCGCAGCCTCCCGTGGACCTGGCCTGACTGTGACAACCTCGATTGGTTCCCGTCAGCGCTGCTTCAGCCTACAGTTTAACAACTTCCTTCCACACCAGAATTCATTGTTTCCACTTCTGTGCAGCTGCTATTTTTATCAGGAGACTTTATGAGCTCAGCTTGACGCTCTCTTTGTGAACACATGGGTGCCCTATAAACATGACTCCCAAGCACTGTTTATTTGCACAAGTCACTGAGGGGTGGGGAGGGGGTTTTGCAAACCTGGGGCCCTGGGAGCAACGGGATTTATCCAAATAGACTTTGCACTCAATTACCATGGCTTCCGACAAGTCAGGATGATACGCTGGAACTCCATGCAGGAGAGGAACAGGAAGACAGGTTTGTTCATAATATAGTATCTTATCTTAAGTGCCGCTGTGGAAAAAAACCCACACAGCGTGGCAGGGGCTGGTCAGTATGAGATATAGCTGTTGACACAGCTGAAAGGAACAGTTCCAGCGTTCGGAGTAATACCATAAGTGGATCTGTGAAAGAGGCAGAACTGCAGAACAGCAAGGTTTCTAAGGGGTGGCTCTCCAATGCTGCAGCATAGCTGTCAATCATGTGTGCATCATTCACAACCAATGATCTCAGTAGTCGCTCAAAAGGCCCATAAATCAGGATGTGAGGCAGATGTGATGGAGGCAGTAATTACACATTATATAGCGGCGCTGTTTATCTGGCTGCTCTGATCATGTGGGGAACAGTGAGCTGTCGCCACAAAAGGCTCCGCTTCAACATGCCGTTCATACCAGCCACGCGGGGCCGCCTGTTCCACGAACACCATCACCATGACAACACACCAGCCTCCCCTTATTCCTGCTCCGGTCTCTTAGGTCTCCCCCCACCAGAAACAGACCGCTTTACTTCCCCTGCAAATTAAGGCCCTTAATTGGGAGCTGGGAATTATTCCCGCGCTCTTGTTAAAAAGCTAATTTCATCAAAGCAATGACATGATATGGAAATTCAGAACTGCACCTGGGCATCAATAAAATATATAGCGGTAGCAAATAAGAACTAGATTCCAGCAAGGTGTTTGAGGCCTGGCCTCTCAGCCAGCCTATGGTGTGTGTCTCCACTTCTCTTGGTTAAACCCTGTGAAATAAACAAAGAGTTGAGTGCGGGGCCTGGGGGGGGGGGGTGGTTAATGGTAACTAGCAGACTGGTCTTCCAAGCCAAGTGAGACCACTGCATCATTTTAACAGCAAATGCTGGGCAAACAGTACAGGGTCACTGGCAGTACCTCTGAACCCTTACAAAGGAAGCCAATGTGAGGTGCTGCATCATGGTAAACGCATATGTCTCCCGCGTGCGCGCACACACACACACACACACACACACACACACACACACACACACACACACAAAGTACACATGTATGCAGAGAAGAGCAAAATGAAATTCTCAGTTTATGCATGTTTGAAATGGTCTTGTTTTGCACCAGAGCACATCCTCTGGGAAGGGAGCCGTAAGTGGGAAGCTTAGCCGCGGCCCTTACATTAGGAGACAGTCAGTCCTCCGGAGTGACGTGGCACTCCAAACACACGCTCCTTTCACCCTACTGCAGAGCCTACAGGCTGACTGCACAACTGCACACAAGTACAAATGTTGCTTATAAAATTATTTCTTCCACTGGAGGAAGATGATATTGCACTAGTACTCAATCTGTCACTGTGTTGGAAATCATTGTCTTGTATGGAAATTAAAATTACACTCCCTTCTGGCCTTCATAAAGAACAACCCCCAGGTGAAGGATTTTGAAAGAGCTCACCTCTGGCCCCTGGTCTGGGACATGACAGGACTCACTGTCTCCCTCTGACAGAGACCCAGAGTCATCGCTGGAGTTGGTGCCGTAAGGCTGCTCGCACTTGATCTTGGGCCTCACCCGGCCGAGCACCACATCTGTCCCCACGGTGCCGGAGTCTTGCTGCTCCATCGCCAGGCAGCGTGTTGTGCCAGAACAGGGTGAAGAAGATAGCTCAAACTGGGGCAGACTGCAGGGGGAGCCACCGCTACCGTCTTCAGCATAGGAGTATGAGGAGCAGGAGCTAGAAGTGCGGGTACGGGTCTCCGAAGGTGGGGAACGGGGGCAAACCTTGATTGGCACAGGGCAGCTGGTGTTGGGGCGTGTGCGGCAGTGCAGTGCTGGTTCTGGGGCAACGGCACTGGGAGAGTATGTTTGGGGGCTGGGGAGTGACTGACTGGTGCCAGCACACACACTCTTTGGCTGGTGGTCGGGCAGCTCCTTCTCCATAGAGTTAACCCTGGGGTAGGAGTGCGTGAGGGCTCCCGGGCGATCACATGCCCCAGAAGAAAAGATGACACTCCGTCGGTCCAGCTCTTCTGGCCTACACACACCATCACAGGGAGTGGACTTCCAGGATAGGCTGGCAGGGAGGCCATCCACTTCCTGGGGAGAGGCTGCTATGGGCAGTCTCAGCTCTGCACTGAAGGGCCCATAGTCCTTCTTGTGGTCACCCTGAGTGCCTCCTGTGTCATGGGGGCAGCCAACACTGCTGCTGTACTGGGAGGCAGTGGGCTGCCCGACCAGACCAGCACTCTTCCTAAAGGCAGATCGCAGGCAGGTGGGTGACCTAAGGGCATCACCTGTATCTAACTCCATTTCTGCCATGCCATCCTGGCCAGGGGCATCTTGCTGATCCTCCTCCTCAGTGCATGGCTCATCTTTAATGTGGACCACTGCAGGTCGGCCCACTCCCAAGACAGCACTGCAGCTGTTGCCACTGTTACCCTCCTTGAATGTGCTTGGAAAACCTGAGGTACTGCTGTGTGAGGAGTTGTTGTTATTGTGCTTATTGTAGCTCTGATACTTCCTGTACTTGGGACAGCGAGGCATGTCCGATGTGCCTTGTTTGTCGAAGGCCACCTGGCTGTCAGAGTAGTTGCTGGGCATTGCGACTGCCAGCCTCTCCTCGTCTAGCCGCCGACAGGAGTTGAGGCCCTCGCTGTGGGGCCTGGTTGCCACCCTGTTGGCATCAAACTGCACAATCTCTTCCGGCATGACCTCTCCTTCGGAGTAGTCAACATCCTGTGGCGGGGCCGGCGCCCCCTTGTGATGGAGCAGCAGGCCGTCCTCCTCACTGCGCAGCTGCGCCTCCAGGAAGCGAAAGCATGAGTCCTCCAGGTTGTGCATGCGCAGAAATTCGGCACAGTGGATGACCTCCTGGATGTTTTCTCTGCTGAGCAGCAGCTTAGCCGTGTAGGCAAACTGCAACAATGGGGCGAATCCCCTGGCAGTGACCTGTGGGGGAAAAAACAGGGAAAATGACAGCATTACCATCAGCAGTGCTTTTGTTTTTGACTCTTGGGGTGTGCTTAGACAATTGGACCGCACCAATGGCAGTATACAAACACAGTAAAGTACCAGCTAATCTTCCATCGGGTCAGCACTGGACACTGTGCACAGCGGCACATGAGCCCAGTGACATTTTCTGGTACCAGGCTTGAATCCAGTTTGTTGTGTGGGACAATAACAACCCCCCAACATGCTGCAAATCTGCACCAGCTGTACACTTTCTAAATATTACAGCCTTTTGCTGTCAAGGATGTTGTATGTCATACATAAAGCCACCTGTCTAAATTGAAGTGCTTCTCCCGCATACCAGTTAATGGCACTCTGGATGATTCTCATCAGGGAACTGGGATACTATATGGAAGGGTTTTCTTTACAGGATAATACTAGATAACTCTGTGAACCTGAGGTAGCCATCTCCAGTTGTCTAAAGGTGTTATGTTTGACTGGAGAGCCAGGTATGAAGAAAGCATGGAGGTCCAACCTGGGTGACTGAAACAGTCACGTGACTCTCTTCATGCGGGCATTACATTAATTCTAAGCCTTCAGCTCTGCTCTGCTGTGAGTAACACGGCTGCTTTGTTGTCAAAACGAAGTAACGGGTGATGGAATGAAGCATGCTGAGAAAAGCTCAAGGAGTGCCACAGCTTCATTAGTGTGTTGGTAAGCAGGTGGGGGGGGCCTTCATTTCACAAAAAAGAGTGCTGTACATAACTCAATGGTGTAGCTTTTGCTTTTTAGGCTCACAGGACATGAGTAATAATGTCTGTCTAATGAGCTGGGAGAGCAGTGCTGACTGCTGTCTACACCATGTGCTGGAGGGACTTGCTTGTTGTCATGCTGTCCTCCTCAAGGCCCAGGTGCCAGGCACCCTGCTGGTAAAATAGGACTTTTTCCCTTCGTGAAATGAAGACGAAAACCACACAATTTTCTCGGTGGATTTTTCCATAGGAAAAATGAGTGGCCAGTGTGGACACTGCAATGCAACCAAAAGAGGATACCTCACTTCTTTCAGTGAAAGAAAGTCCAAGCAATGATAAGTGCAATACATTAAATAATCATAATTAAGAAAACATGGCACATTTATAAGTTAGAATTTGTTGGTATGCTTTCTACTAGGAACAGGCTGATGTTTTCTATCCATTTTGAAAGTGGACAATGAAGTGCTATTTTTTGAGCAGGAATGAGCAGTTTGCTGTGTATTAAGTGGGTTAGGGTCAGCTCAGTATCTCCTCTACCTCCTAATTGTGACTACATGGCAGACACACAAACACACAGAATCAGGTTACCTTCCTCTGGGCTTTGTGGCTCACAAATAACCAGCACTTTGGTGCAATCAGATGAAGAGCATCTTATACCATGATGCCCTGCTTGATGCCTCCAGGTGTTGAGGCCTCCCAAGGTAATGCAGTCCCCAAGTGAGAAGTGGACCCTCTGTTTGCCCCTCCTTAGAGCTCATGTGCTGCTCTCCAGATATCACACCAGTGCCAGGGGTTTGTTGCTGTGGAGAGGCCTCTCGCTCTGTGCATTGGGGATAGGAGGTGTGTGCGTGCGTGTGTGCGTGCGTGTGTGTTTGGGAGGGGGAGGCTCTGAAAGAGATTTATGCATTTGAAAAGTCCTCTGGCTCTTCCCAACATTCTACTTCTTCAGCTGCTGTAAATGGTGGCTATGACCCTAAACATTGCCCTGCATCTTGAGACCCCTGAAATTTTGAGTTTGCTGTACAATTGAGACCGTGGCCAGGGAGGTGAACAGCATCACTAAAATGTGGCTCTACGCCCAACGTAAAGGGCGGTGTTGGGGGAGTGGGGTGGGGGCAAAAATGCTGAGCACACGCTAGATCCGTTTTCAGCTTGCATCAGCAGCCGCTGCCTACAGGGGCGCGTCTCCATTTGCACCCTGCACCATATGTGATTACTCTACTGCTACAACCAGGAGCCCTAATGAAGGCCTGTGACAGCGAAATGGAGGCAAAACACACAAGCACACACTCACAAAATCCATACCAGAACAGTGTATCAAATGAAAGGAGCGCAGCAGGCAAAAAAAAAGAAAAAAGGGAAGAGAGGTAGAATATCAAGCATTCGGTTCATTAGCCGATGGGCTCCAGCACATGAGAGGATTCAGCTGTTAATGGCACTTACCATATGAGGTGAGGACAAAGAAACAAATTAATCAAAGTGACAGATCTGGGCCATTATATGCTAATGTGGGGCTTCTGGATGTGGGCTTGCGCTATTTCGTGTCTGGTGGGCCGATACTGTTACAGCGCAGGAAATTGTATGAATAACACAGTGCAGATCCTGACAATTCGCACCGTACTATTGGGAAGACTGCCAAGTCCCCAGGCAACAGAACCAGAATGCTATCTTCCCCCTTCCGCAAAGATCCTCTGCTCTTACAGCGGCCTCTTGCCTTCTTGTGGCAGGAACGGCTAATTTATTAAAATATGCTGCAAGAAAGAATTCCTGCATGTCATGCATTTCAATGAGGGCAACGATATGTGTGACAACGTGCTTCTTTTTTTTTGTCCCCCTGCACAAAAAGATATGAGACCTTTCTGGTGCTGCGCTGACTAACGTGTGCTCTCAAGTTGAGCGACTGACATGCTGCCATGGAAATGTTTCGCACTTTAGAGAGGTTATGTTACCTGGGCACAGGTGTCTTGTGCTCAGCACACATTTACATAGACAGTAATATGATTAGTGCTCCAGATGTGTTCTTGAGAAATGAATGGTTTATTGAACCAGCACTACAAGAGGTCATTGAAATAGTGCACTGGAACCTCATTATAATGTAGTTTTGTGGATCCCTGATACAACCTACATGGTACTGCATTCACTCAATAATGAAATGCAAAAATGCGTAATAATGAAATGCTGCTTTCCTGCATATTTTGCCCAGCAACGCTGCTGAAGTGACTTATCACTAACCTACTGAGGATGTGGTTGATATTAAGGATATTAACATTTTGACATTTGGTGGTATACACATATGTTTTAATCTCAGATTACCACGGGGATCCAAAAAATAATGATCGAAGTGGTTTGTTCCACGGCCGTTTGAGCAGCAATTATTAAAAAATGACAATATCCTATGAAGCAGCAGCTTCCAAAAGGTGCCTTGTCGCATACTCTCATAAACTCTCAAGCATTAGCTCTGACTAAATTTTACCAGGTCTGCTAATGATGCAAACACCAGATATTTTTTTATATAATTGGAAATGGTTTAGACAATATGGAGAACAAAGAATATGTTTTATTTATTTCAGCATGTGAAATACATGTAATGTAAAAAATAACACTTACAAATGTTCACTTTTGCCATGTAAGACTTTTCTTGACAGTCATTCGTGGAAAAATTAGGAGTGCAGTACTGCATTATAACTGCTTCCATGTTCTAATGAGCTACTTTATAATGATTTTCCAGTGTATACTGCATACATGGAGAAAACTGCATTTGCAACATAATACTAAATGAATTAGTTTTACCTATATAATTATATCAAACACAGGTAAAAGTCAATTTTATGGATAAAAAAAATAATTAAAAAAAAATTGTTTCAAGACATTTTTTTCTTTTGTTCAAGAGCTAAACTTAAAGTGTGCTGGCATGTAACAGGAATATAAGGAGGCTGTGCTAATTTAGGTATTACAGTATTCGCTTAGCAGACATTTTTCTCCAAAACCAAATCACAGCGTTAAGCTATGGACAAATATTTATACAGCTGTGTAATTTTTACATCAGTTGAAGGTAAGTACCTTGATTAAGGATATTATGGAAGAAGACAGGAGCTGAACCTGGGTCCTCTTAGTCCAAAGGCAGTGGCTCTAACTGCTGTGCCACCCACTGCCCACGCAACACTGGTCTGGCAAAAACCGTATGGAAATTACAGTTGCTTTGACTTCTGTTTCAACATTTCACAGAGTGTAATGTTAAAAGTACTGCAGCCATTTTTCTCCAGCCTGAGTAGCTAACATCAACACACCCACACACAGCTTGGCATTCATTTCTCTTCACATAACCACATGCCACGCAGTAAGAAACTGTAACTCCTCAGTTGATTCAGACATGATGGGATTTGAGGTCCCCTGTCTTCTCTCTGGTGCCTTTTCTGAAACTCCATCCCATTCTGTAGGGGAGGGTTTGGAGCAGGTACCTATACAGCGCAATTCAGTCGATGCAGCTGCAGAATCACACCACATTTGCACATTTCTACTTTAAGTTGGGATAAATGTGCTAGAAAGCACTTCTTTTATGGCAAAGGTACATAAAAGTCCTGTCAGAGGTTGAGGAATTGCTTCACCCCCTGTTGCTGGTAGACACAAGCCAAGGCATCCGTGCGAGGAGCTATAAGGGTATCCTTGTGAGGGAGCATTTCCATGGCACTTCACCCCCCCAGAGCAGGCAGAACAAGAGTGTGTGACCTGCTGCCACCATCTGTCTAACAAGCTGCAAACACGTGACAGTTTGATACTTGTGGCTGGTGTTGAGGTCAATTCCAAATGCTGCATACATCATGTTCTGGGGACCTCCCCACATTTGCAAAACCATCCACTCTGGGAAAGCACAAGTGTGTGTCTGAGCAATGGAAAAATGTGTGTTTCTGAATAATGAAGATCTTGCAAAGAGTTAATATTTTCTCGTCCTGCTCAGAAGAATGCACAGTTATCACTTCTGGCGTGAATTCAGTACGTGAGGAGGCGATATGACAAATGAAAAGCAGATTATAGGGTATTGAAAGAGGTGTCACAAAGGATGTGTCTGATCGCAGTGTGGCTGAAAATCATGAGGTAAGGCTCTTTGTAGGTCTGGAAAAATACTCAGCAAGAAAGTGCTCCGAGGTCCACCTGCTGCAGCGGCTCTGCATTGATCTCTGAATCCAGAGGCAGTGTGCTGACCTCTACACTACCTGCTGTTCCTTAAAGATGAAGAGGAGTACCACACTGAGGGAGAACAAGTCAGTCACTGATTCAATCGGCTTGCAATAATACAGCAATAATCATTTTAGCGTAGTGTTACAAATGTTCCAGGGACACTGCATGTGTAGGGCGAGGCAGAGAAACATACTAGCCTGGACACAGTCGTTGCCCCAGTATGAGCACCAAGTGCAGACATGGCCCTAACCTGTCACCGACGAAGAGGGTGGCACAAGTAGGTCACCGGTGCCCCTCCGGCACGCAGCCGCAGTCTGAGTCAGTGAGACGCAGTGCTTGCATGCGGTTTCATCATCATGGTGAGAACAGCTCCCAGCATCCTTCTGTCAGCAGCAGAGCAAAGGCTTCTCACTCGAAACAGGAGGCGCCGTTTCAACGGGTGCCCATCAGAAATCTCAGTAATAAAACATGCTTCCTTGTGCAGTGGGAACACAATAGCTCCACAGCATCCTTTGAGTCCTCGGACCCCATGTGCCTTCAAAACGAACTGTGCTGCAATTCCGCGTGGGTGTAAACGTGAAGGAATATTTCTGCCACTTGCTCTTTGGAGCACAAATGCTTTTTTTAAATGTAAGAAGCTACAATCAAAAAAGAAACACAACTTTCCTTGTTTTTTAATGATTGGATCTATTGCACTGCAAAGGTTTGATGAACAGCCCACACCTCCAAAGAATCACCAGACTCACATGTCATCACCCTCATTCACCCTTCTTGTGACTGTCCAGGTCATTTGACTGGATGACACTTTGTGAACATGGTGGGGATAGATTAACATTTCCAGTATAAATTTACATTGCCTCCAGTGACTGGGCATGCAGGAAAAAGACTGAAACAAACTGCAAGCTCAGACGTCCCACAGACCAGCCGTACCTCAAGGGTTTAGAGGAAAAAGCCAGCACAAAGGGACAAGTATGACCCTCACTGCTTGTTATCACTTGTTAAGCAACAATGGCATTCCTGCTTCTCAGGAATAGCCATAAAGCAACACCACCATCACGGTGAACCTCATTGCATTAGAGCAATTGACATAGCAACACAGCATCACAGTACAAACCATAGCAACACAGCTTCTCCACAAACCACATAGCACCAAACATTACAGTGAGTCCCATCTCAGGTTATTTACAACAAGCACTAAAAAGCAGAAAGTAACAAGACACCTAAACACTTGAGTAATGACATCATTAAGTTATGACCCCCTCTGCTGGGAGACAACTCCTTGTGGCAGCCATCGCGTTATTTCTGCTCCACACCAACTGAGAGTACGACCCCCACACTGCGAACTTCTGGCGCATCTACAATAACCCTGAGAAGAGATCTGCCCTTGAGCCTGAATTTATTCATTCTTTCACAAGTGCTTTCATTTTCTTCTACTAGCTTTTGTACTCACTTTGTACTCATGTTCTCATACTTGTTGCTCTACAAATAATCCCCCCAATTGACGCCTGAAATATTCTGGAATCTGTAAATAATTGATGAGGCAGAAAACAGAATTAAAATGATGCTTTGCATGCAGCTAGCCTTACCCTTGGGTACTTCTCTGTGTGAGCAACGATCACAAAATGTGTCATTTCAGTAAGGGAGCAAATGCGAGCATCTTCAGAGGAGGGTTTTTACGTAAATTAGGAATAGTGGTGTCCTCCAAAGAACAACTGTCTGCAACAACAATTCTTGCAGCGATGCTCTTGTTACATGACATGCAGTAATTTTGTAGCTTTCACTGGGACACCTCAAACATCAAGTACCTGTATAAAAAGTATGTGCGATCACATCAGGACACAAAGGCAAGCAGGCACACGTGACAAGCATGGCAGGAAATCGAGCACTTGTCGAGTGGGTAATGACTGGGGTGGCGTCAATCATGGAGGCACACACTACTTAGCGCTGTTGCGGGAGAGGTGCTAATTGGCGACTGCGAGTGTGCCAGGTTTCACTGGTGAGTTTTGCAATTCCACACTTTCCACTCTGTGAACACAACACAATTACATCCCCCCGTTGGAAGCATGAAAAATCACGGCTTGGCCAGGAGCCATAGCGCTTACCAAGGAAGAAAACATTGCACAGATGTACAGCACTCCTGTACGTACATCAGCAACAAACACGACAACTTTCGCGTAAATTCTGGTGATGTTCAGCATACATGGGCACCATTCATGAACTAACTTCTCCTGGCACACTGGGTAGAGTTGCAGCATCACGGTGCCGGGGCAATTCAGGTAGTTCAAATCTAACACCTTCAGTGTGAATGTTGCCTGTTCACATGTCTTTATGGGTTTTCTCCAGGTGCTCCAGTTTCCTCTTACAGTCCAAAGACACCACAGTGTGTGACCCTGTGAGTGGCTGCCCTGTGATGGACTGGTGTCTCATCTAGGGTGTGCCCTCCCAACCAAGTGATTCTGTAAGAGGGACTACACTACTAAAATCTTGAAAAGGACAAATGCTTAAGAGAAGTGAGGGAGTTGGTGATAGGTAGTGACCATGGCAAACGCTACTCTAGTACTGGTTAAATCCAGCATCCACACAGGGTCCATTACCTCAACAGGTGCTTTCTTTCTGGCAGTGAACATACTGTTGATAAATTTCATTTTTACATTCCTTACAAGGCATCCAGAATCAAAACCCCATCAGTTCTCAGCTTTCCCTGATACAGTGGAACAAAATAATGACTCTCCCTCAGAACTGTAGAATCCTTCCAAGGATTCAAGAAAGGTCTGCAAACCTATCTCTTTCAGATCCAGTTCTCCCCTGAACTCCTGACAGATTTGTGGGTTAGGCTGTAACATATACCTGCCTTCAGTCAGTGTCCTAGTTCTGTTTGTATGAATCATCACATTATGTTAAATTTGTGTAACAGTACAATAATTTCAATGGAGAAAAATGGGGTTGGGGCACAGCACTTACACAGCACCCACCTACAAGAAATTCATAGCACACCCAAAATAGTATAATACAAAACATGAACATAATCATTTGCAAATAAATCACAGACAGATAGAAACACTTTAATCCCAGAGGAAACTGCATGAGGCTATAGCAATATACTGAAAGTAGTGACAAAAGGACTTTGAAATAAACAAAAATAATACGGAGTCTAGTGTCAAAGTACACAGGTAAATAATATGCAGTGCTGACATCTCAGCACCGCTAAGACAATAAGTAGCCAGTATTGCTGCAAGAGCCAGAGAGCTCTTTACAGAGCCTAATGGATGTTGGTAGAAATAACCTCAGTTAGTGTTCCTTGGAACAGCATAACTGGACCAGTTGACTAAAGCACATAAAAAAAAAACAAAAGGTATGCAGTTTGTGACATTTTCCCTTCAGAAGATATGAAAAAACTTGAAGGAAGAAGGAAAACAAATGTAGGAAATTGCAATTACAAAGATCAATTATTGCATTATTCCCAAATTGGTTTTACAAAAGTTTGCCTCTTCTCTGTGTGAAATGCACTTCTATTTACACGGAGCTGTATGTTGCTTTGGAGAAAAGTTTGTGCCAAATTCATAAATATACATGAAAATGTTTATCTGTTTATGCTTTTACTGAAGCAACCTTCACTAAGATTCTTGGAATGATTTGCAAATTTGTACAGCAGGGTGCTCTTTTGTCAATTCAGGGTAAGTGCCTTGAAGGGTACAGTAGCGGGAGCCAGGATTTGAAACTAGAACATCCAGATTGGAAGATTACGGCTCTAACTACTAGAGTGTCTACTGTCCCCACAAACACTTAAATCATATATTCATTCCATGGGTGTCTCTGCCTCTTGTGAACAGACCCCCTCAGCTGGGACCGGGTTTGCGAAACGTGGCCACAGCCATCTCCATATGTCCTCCCACCCACTTCCTTCAGCTGCATCTCCAGCTTCGTGCTCAAGCTTCTCACAGCACTCATAACTTCTGTTGACCTCCGCATACATATGTCATACATGACAAATGGAAACATTTCACATAGCTCATTTTACTTGCCATTTGATAGCATGATATGAGTTGTGTTCATTCAACAGATTTTAGCCCTAAAGACTAATATCAATATCTAATATTGATATTAAATATCAAGTGCTAATATCAAGAATAATAAAAGAACAAGCATGGTAAAGCTGGGACAGAGTTATTCCAGTAATACTAATTCACCTCAAGCCTAATTAAAAAGGACTATTTACACCTATTTCAAAATCTAAACATGTTTTGTAGTGAACCCATGGTTTTGACAGAAGGTCCATCACACCTAAGTGTATCATGTATCAACAGGGGAGCCGGTGTTTGGATCCTACCTCCTCGGGCAAACTGACCACGAGCTCATTGTCGGTCTGGCCCAACAGCAATTGTAGGAAGTACTCGCTGCAGGCAGCCAGCACGGCACGGTGCGCGCGGAACTCCTTCCCTTCCGCCAGCACCGTCACGTCACATAGGAGGTCCTGTTTGCGCTGGTCGTTCAGGCACAGGAGCACGTTGGCACAGTGGACCGTGGACTCATACACATACATGGGGGCCTCCGGCTTCTCATCCACGGACATTCCGCTCACGCCCTGGGGACAGGAAAGGGATGGAGGTTACTTCAGGTTGATGGCATCACCTTGGCTGCACCTTACGGATGGGGCCCCACAATCAAAAAGCCCATTGCCTTTGCTCGTTTCTCTCCTTTTAGACTTTACTGAGCGCGTGCGCGCACACGCACACACACACACACACACACACACACACACACACACACACACACGCACACACACACACACACACACACACACACACACCCCTCCATTGTTGGTATTGCAGGTGTCCATTCGCTGTAACGTGGAAGAGCCACCAAGATTCTGGGCAAACCAAACCGGAGCAATGAGACAGCTGCCAGCTATCACTGGAAAGAGCTGCTAGAGTCAGAGTGCTGAGCAGAGAAATGAAACAAAGAAAGCAGAGCGAGGTGAGATGTGTGCTCACCATAGCCAAGGTGACAGTGCTGCATTTTTGTGCAGGTCTGTAAGATAGATACACGCGTGCCTTTGTCTTTCTCACCCGTACTCTGATAACGCACAGTCTTGTGTAATGTTTTCAAGTACTAAATATATCAATGTGGCATATAGTTTTAATGAATTTTATCTTGGTAGCTGCTTTCTCAGATCACGCCAGTGTGATCAAAAGAGCAAGATTGCCCTGCAAATGACAAATGCGATTAAATCCGGATCACTGGCCAATCACAGCGTGAGCCGTAAGAATATGTGAAAATTTTATATAAAAATGTCTCAAATGCCTGTGGAGAATCCTAGACACCTGCAGCAAGACTTACAATTCAAACCACTTATTTTTGTGTTAACAGCTTTCCTGTTCAGAAAGGAGGGCTGTGCAAGGAACTTCACCTATGATCACAATAAACACTCTGAAAGCCAAGGAAAACCAGTGCTGTTTTACCTTATGATAAAGTGTTAATTCTACAAGCTTTCTAAATGCTGAATATCTACAAATAGAACACAACTATTATATATTATTGTAATTTGTAAATGCTGTAGAAAAAGGCTTCTGCCAATTAAGAAAAGTACAAAAAGAAATATAAGGTAACTGATTGTAGAACCAGGAGGGATCAATGCAGGCTTTACCTAAAGAAACTGGACACAGCAGTGATTGCAACACAGCAGGGAGCACAGCTAAAAGATCGGAGCAAACTAATTTTACATAGCATACACAAGTCAAAAGTTTGAGCATACCCGCGCAACCTATGCAATATTCGTTTGAGATGAGTTGGACAGAAGCCTGACAGCAAAGCAACTGGCCAGGGTCCTACGCCTCAGGGAATTGCTGCAGCTTGAGAGCTGGAACATTGGCTCATTTCCTCCTCGGGCTTGTTAACTGAATCCGTCACCAAAAAAACTAGTTTCTGGCAAGTGGATTCATATTTTTGACAGGAAAGGTACTTAGCAAAAAAATGCCAAAAAGAGCTTTATAGAATAGAATAAGACTCCAGGATGGTAGTGTCTCATCACAGATTAATCATGTGCTGGGAATGAGTCTCCTGGCCAGAGATGACTGTAATTGGGAATTGTAATTGCCTTTGTGCTCCCATCAGACAACTCAGCAGCACCATAAGCTGGAGCTCCTCATTACAGCGCCAACAGCTGCGGCTCTCACCTGAAAAAGTCCATTTGTTTCAAACCGCAAAAAAAACCCAGTCAGCTGTCTGTGCTGCCATAACTCATCTCCTATGTGCTGTTTGCCAGAGTGATGCTCCAATGAGAGGTGGCACCTCCTAAGATCTCACTCCTGAAGTAAATACAGAGAAATTGCTTTTAACAGAATTGTATTTTCTCCTTCAAGCCACGTGGAAATACCTAGCAGACACAGCTGAGTGCAACTACTGTACAACCAGTGGACCTTGTCTCCTAAATTTTTGCATACTTTTTTGTATGAAATTGCCCTAGGGCATGTTTAGAACATCTGAGCTCTGTTATTGTGCAAGCATTTTTTCCCCAAAACATTTTGGTTTGGAACATTACAGTTTCTTCTCACACTGGTTGTCTAAGACAGTAGCTCCAGGAATGTTTAGTTTTTTTTTGCTCAAGCATTTTTTTCTCCCAGTCGAGACGGATAATGACCCGTCTTCAAAGAATAATGTTTCCAGATGTGGTTGCAAGGTTTGTAGCAGGCTACTCTGGCTTTGGTATGGTTTTTTTGTTGACAGCAGCAGCAAGGAAAGTGCTGAGATGATGCAGAAAGAAGCAAGTGTTTGAGGGACACTGGACTGCTATGTTCGGAATTAGCCAACACGTGACTAGGCCTCACAGAAATGCATCTTATCAAGTGACTAATCACACAAGCAGCACTGCCAAAACCAGCTGGCTTTGTAATTGGATTTCCACCTGAAGCATAAGTGCAGCACAGATGTGGTTTTCAGACACCTGTGTACAACGCACCACCTCTGTCACCCTAAAGCTTTTCAAGCTCAGTGTAGAACAACTAAAGAAGGATAAATTAGATATATTGTTCAAATGGACCTGAGTCCATGTTGAAGACAATGGGGATTAGCTGCCACTATGAACCTGCAGCAAAATCATCCTCCTTCATGTGATGCTCAAATTAGTCATTGTACCATGTGGTGGTGCTGTAGCAGCCCTCCATTCTTCCATGTTGGACTACTGCTACTCATCTGCTTTCTGCTGCTTACTCATCACTAGCACACCGCTCACTGGTGGTCTAAAAGCAGCAGTCTGCTGTGTCTGTGCATTGCATAGCAACCGGTGTTCATCTTGTGCTGTACATGTGTAGCTACATAGACAGCAACCATAGCTCTCTGGAGCACCTCATCTAGCTCAAACAATGAGCGGTTCAATAATACAAACTGCCAGTGGCACAGCCAAAATTCAGTTACCTGCAAGACCATGAATCAGTGCAAAGAGTCATTCGTTGTACTCTTACACCCTATGCAAATATAGAACCCTCCATGTAAAGACAAGCTCCATCTCCATCATGTCTTGTTCCCCTTTATTCCACATTAGACTTTTTCAACATCTTTAATTTATAGAGGTGGCAGTGCAATTAACAGTCACCAGCTCACAGTTGAACATATATTATGAAACCTCCAAAATGCTACATAAAGCTGGATGTGTTACTGGAAAACAAAGGTCTCCCTTTTCCTTACTGCAAAAGGTCTCCCTTAGGCATAAAAGTAGAACCTGTCCCAAGACACAGCAGCACCTTTCTCGCCTAAAAAACGATGCTTGGGAAATGACACAGTGGATATGTTATAGAACCTTGGCAAACACATTGCAGGGTTCATTCTCATGTTCGCCCTACTGACAGCGTGATGTCATAAAAAGCACATTCTGGTGCATAGTCGTTCTCTTTCATTCAGTGATGACAGCGGTAACAGGGAAATTCATATTTAGGTTATTTACTTTTTATTTGTTTGATTGTTACAGCAGTAGTCCAATCATAAATAAACATCTGAGGTTCTTAAATGTTAGGGAAACTGATCTCCTGTATGTCCCCTGGCTGAGCGTTTTAAAAGTGCCACTATACAGCACATGTGCCACAATACAACTCCTTCATTTACTCTGATATAAAGTCTGACTCAATGTCATATTCCATTCAAATTTTGTCAGGCATTAATCACAGGTTTCTATGACTAATCTCACCAGGCCGTGGTTTCCTCACTAAACTGCACTCCAATGCTGCATGCAGCTATGTATGGGGCTTTAAATCAGAGCAGTTCAGTACATTCACTATTAGACTGAGGTTGATCTGTCACAGCACTGCAAGTCTCTTCCTTTAATAACAGTAATATACAAATGTAAAAATTACACACCATTTTGCTGGACTTGGATTGAGAAATTCACCAATATTAGCCCACGGGCAGCATCTAAAGAATTATTGTTAATCCAGAATGCAGCATTTACTTCTTCCTTCACTTCTTTATCAGCCTGTGCAATACCTTTCAATATCATGATTATTCAAGTATCAGCAGGTGTAGTGGTGGTTAGAACTATCAAATTAAAACCAAAGCACCCAGGTTTGACGCTCTTCTCTTGCTTTTGCACCCTTCATCGAGATACTGAACCTGATATGACTGAGTAAAAATTAACCTGCTGTATAAATGCGTAAATAATTTAAAAAAATAAATTACAATAAACAAAACATTTTAAGTTGCTTTGGAGAGCAAGAGTCAGTTAAATCAATGAATAAAAAGATAAGATCAAGACATAAGATCTGTGGATGTGAAAAAAATTTGTACAGTGATACTTGATGCTTGGAATTGCTACTATATAAAAAGTGTTCATTCTGTAAGGGAAACATTATTGAATCGAGGCTGCTTGTTGAACATGAGGAATGGCAGGAGCCAATCACAAACTACAAACTGACAGACACAGCTGACTCTCCTCTAGAATGGAAGAATGCTTTCTGTGAAGAGCCACGGTGGGAGTGGCACGTTGGGAAGCTATGTGAAGGTGCTGAAAAGCACACAGGGAGGGTCCTTCAGCACAGACTTTAAACACAACTGCAAAACAAGAGGCTTTTTAAAGCAAATAAATGCTGTTCTCTTGTGATTTATGGACCCGAAAAATACATTACTGAAATGTTCACTGATTTTCTGTCACTACATCTTCTTCTTGGCTTGAAGGCACCAACATCACAAATCAGCAACTTTCTGCCTCATCATTCTGATGAGATGCACAGAATTCCAGTGTTGCCTCAAGCACTGAGGCAAAGCACAATACACAGTTCTTGGCTTTTCCCCTAAATCTCTTTATGATACAGTCACTAGCACCATTATGCACATTTTTGCAAAATGTGGGGAAAAGTGACATGAGTAATGAGTTGGTTATTAAAATTACATGTAGAATCCTTGTCCTGGAATCATTTATCTTGTTCCTTAACTGCTCATAACCACAGAAAACCTTCTGAAACAAGCGAGGAAAATGTCGATTTTGTTGCGTCAGGCTCTTTGTCCAATTGCGACTATCCTTTTATTAACTCATGAGCTGCGGCAATTCTGAAACTGTGACTCTGTGGAGGTAATGAAGTCAGTTTCATAAAGAATCTGCATTAACATCAGCACATCAAGTAGCTATTACTGAATCAAACCCTGTATTACAGATCTTGTTGAGAAATGCTGAACTCTGCATTCTTACAACTATGTCTAAATGAATTTAACAGGAAAAATATAACCATGAAACTGAAACCCACCTGGCAAAGTATTTTTTTTTGCTTTAAATTGGCATCCAATTATGATCAGACATGTTGGGTTGACTGCACTATTGAGCCTGGCACTGTGATGTGTTACTATGTGAAAACATGGCTGGACAAAGGCTCTCTTTGTGCCTCATCTATATAGTCACTTTTATGCTGCAAGAAGCAGATCAGTCTGATGAAACCCCCCATGCCTCTTTGTCCTGCTACCCGTTTAGGTGGTCGAGTGAACAGGAGACAGAGATGGAGCCTGGGGGTATTTTGGTCAGTTTGGAAAGGAGCACCCGTAGCAGATGTCTTCAATTACTTTGAGGATGAGCTTGACTCTCTGTGTAGGGTGGGAATTAAGTACCGACAACAAATGTGCTTAGTGTGGTACAAAAGTGCAGAAATGAATCACAGCCTCAGGAGCAAAATAAATAAATAAATAAAATAATAAAAATACAAGAATGAGGAAACTATGACGGGAAAATGTCATTAATGGGTAATGCACTCCTGTTTCTTTTACATCCATTGTCTTTCTGGAGACTTGCGTTCATTCTTGTGTCCTGGACTTAAACTAACCCCCACATGCACACAGAAAGACAGTGGAAATGCCAGCCCTCAACCAGATGCAGTTTGTTAGGGTGTCCCAATTTTGTCCTATCTTAACAGAAAGTGCATATTGATTAGTCAGACTGACTCCCTCAGATCACCCTGAGACATTCTGGCGTCTCCTTTAAGGGGTGGGGGTGGGTTCCCATGTCTCATTCCTCCCCCAGTGTAACACCAGTCTCGTCGACGCCCTTACTTTGCCAGGGTGCACCGGTTTATCTTTGAGCCAGAGTAAAACCAGCCATTTTCTACCACTGAGGACACAATCACAGCAAGGGACTAAATGATCAATCCTTTGTTTATATGAACACAAAAGATGACGTGCTCTTTGGAATATCTGCAAGGTATAAATGTAAATCTAATGACTAGAATCCTGCTGGTTAAAAGGTTACACAAGCTGAATGAACGTCTGGGTTATATGCTCATTTCAGACTTTCCATTTTTGCTGCTAATATTTTCTATTATGTTTTCTATTATGTTGTGTTTTGAAATAACATTCAAGAAGCCCCTATAGAGTTCTGACCTTTTTATCGGAGTGTTAAAATCTAAAATCTGCTTTTGTGTGTTAATGTACAAACAGTTTCAGAGAGACGAGCAAGCAGTTCTCTACAGTGAAGTGCAGGTAGTATTTTACCACAGCCAGAATTGGAAGGTTCAATGCTACAACAGAATTTACACAAGACATTCACACAAGTTGTTCGAGACAAAAATTAAGTGTATTCTGTGAGCAGGAGCTGTGACACTGGAAAGGACTGTGTTTTTATCACTGACACAATTGAGCTGACCTAGCCTTCACATAGATTTAATGATGTTTAGTGACAACTGATGTCACTATGAGCAAGGAGCAATTCACAGAGACCAGTGGGTGGTCTGGAGCATGTGAGGAACAGGTCACCCTGTTCACTAGAATCCTAAATAACTTACTAGTATGAAGCAGAATGTCACCCTCTAAAGGTCTGAAGGAAATATCTACCGCAAAACACAAGTATTGTCCCACAAGTCTGCCACTGAAATAGAGTACAGTTTTTCTGATTTTTTTTTCTCACTAACAGGTGTTGTCTGGGTTCATTTCACACGGACCAAACTTTTTTTTTGGAGTTGAGCAGTTACATCAACTAAACTAAAACTGTGAGCAGCAAATGGTAATCAGAACAATGACTTGTATCATGAAGGTTTCTTGTTTGAGTCCCTAACAGTACCCCTCAGCAAGTTACTTGAAAGGCCCCAGTGTAATACCCAGGTGTATAAACTCTGCACTGGTATGGATAACAATTTTCCATTATATTATGAATAAATACTTGTCCATAGCAGGGTAATGGTGATCTGGAGCCTATTTGAGAAGCATACAGCATGAGGCAGGAAACAGATAGCCACTTTAATGCAGGGCAGTCCACATCCACCCTCATCCACTCACATGTACGCAGTATTTAGAGCAACCAATTCACCTGACATGCATTTTTGCACTGTGGGAGAACACCCACGTGAAACATGGGAAGAACAAGCAAACTCCACACAGACTAAGCTGGGTACAAACCCACAGCTGTGAGGCACCAGCACTCAGAGTACATTGCCACAGTGCTGCCCCCAAAAAATAATTATACTGATATTTTACTGTGGAAAGTGGGAGAAAACATCACTCAACAAGAACGCATATATGTGTGCATTTCTGTATTGAAGAGCAGGGCACAACGGTCAATACTGGACTGAGCTTGATTTTTGAAAACTCACCGCTGAAAAGAAAACTGTTATTAATTTTATCATGTCTGTTCAGTGGCGCTGCTAGCTCACTGCTAACAGTGATAACAGGTGAGGAGATATCAAATCCTCTCAGTTCCTGATCGAGCCAGACGAAAAGCTCAGAGTGGGCTCTGTCCTGCGGGGTCCCTCAAGCTGCCCATTCGGCACTGATGTCATTGGCTCCTTTTGCCAGGGGTGGAGATAAGACAGGCTTTCATGGGGTCAGCGGGAAGCCTCTACTCATTCTGAGCTCACGCAAGAGGAGGCTTTGTGAGATGTGCCAGAGGCTCTTCAGAGCAGCACTTCACGCCGACTGTATGACCTAATCACAGCATTCCCGGGGTCCAGTCAACGCAAGGCCCGGGAGGCAAATCACTTTGAAGTCTGGGCAATCAGATAAAATACGACACATTTAACATAATACACTTTCAATTACACCTGCATGGTTGTGGTTTACCTGGGATCAGAGATACACTTACTACTTGAGGCCAGCATTGAGGTGAGAGCAATTTTCACCAAGGACTACTGCTGACTTAGTGACATGATTCATGTCAGGCAGTTCTGAGAACACTGATGTCCAGAGAGGCCAAATCTTAAGATTCTGGCTAAAGAAGGACCACAGACATGACTGGATTCATTAAGTCAGGCAAAGTGTACCAGTGAATTGAATGAACCCAAACCTGAAGGACATCAGTTTGATTTCCCGCCTGTGGTTTGATCCCCGCCGGGGGAGAAAGGGCACAACGTCGATATTCTGCCCTCTCCGTCAAAGCTATAGAAATATTTTCAGCAGGGATCCAGGTCAGCTTCTATCCTCCGATGCAAATGCAGATGAAAGAACAAACTCCACCGCAGTGGCTGAATGAAGAGATAAAGGCATCACGGTTGGTAAAGAGCCAAGGATGATAGCCCCTCAGTGTCCCTCGCACAAATACAGAATTACTGGAGACGTAGGAAACGGTACTGCCACAAATGGGGAAGGAAGAGGAGCAAAGAGTAAGAGACACAGGTCACTCATGCCCAGCTTTCAACAGCAGTCCAGGTACAAGCCCAGTGGCTGAGAGGAGGATAGACATGTAAGTACTAGCAGTAGAGATTTGTTAAAATGATATTTCTTGTCCATTTATGTCTAAAATAGTGACAGAACTGCCACTGTGGCAAACACTGATTATCTGAGACATTTTGTTTAGCAACATGTTCTGTATCGGACATATCTTTATAACACAATTAGCTGCAAAGATCATCATGTATTATATGTTACATTATATGTGCAATCATCCTCTACAAGAGTTGGATCTTGAGGTGAGAAATGACCCCACAAACCAACAGCACCAGAACCACTGGGATTTCTTTCCAGTGCAATGACAAGAGGGGAACTTGGTTATGGTGTAATGAAAACATGAAAGGAAACACTTAACTAGACTGAATCCTGGTTTATATTGGTTTCTCTAGCTAGAGCAGACTGAGTAGAGCTGTTTCACAGAAGCATAAACTGAGTTTCTTCAATAACTGTCACAACTGAATTAATGTGAAAGTCAGCAGAAATATGTAACACTGTCCGGACGCATTTTCCACAGCGTAGTTTGCTGCTCTTTTGAATGGGATGGAAAAATATAAGGGTCTACCCCCAGTCCTGCTGAAGGTGCACCAACACGGCAGACCCAGCACATAGAGAAAGGAGCGGAGGAAATTCAAACAAGAAAGACAAAACAACATAAAACGCATGTAGATTAATGTAAAAGATGAAGGCTCCCATAAGCTCAAAGCTGTGTTTCGGAGAAATTTCCACAGTTATTTCTGGTAAACTGTCTAGTAGAAAAAAGGAGAAGACTTCACAGAATTTAACAATACCCCAGCACCAAGAAAGAGATACAAAGAATGCCTCCATTCTGCAAAACGTCTGCCACATAATTCTGTGCAACTACGAGGGGTGAAGCAAAAAGCAAAAAACATAGAAAATACAGTACATATCTTGAAACCACTTCCTTTAAGAAAATCTGAGCAATGGAGTGAACATCTGGAACATTGTTACAGTAGAAATGAGAATATTACCTCTGAATTACACCATCCCAGAACTTCAGACACCTTTGTGTCCTGTTCCCTCCATTGTCATCAGGCCAGTGGCATGCTGGTGGTTTATGTTGGCACACGGGAAGGCCTCACTCTCTCAGGTATACGACAGGGGTATCCAGCCGGAGCAAAGCAAAAGACTCAGCTTCAGGAGCAAAATGGGAATCTTCCATGCGTTTCAAAGCACGCGGCAGAGAGATGGCTCTGTGTGCTGACTGATTAAATGTGGCTTGCATGAATCAACCCACAAGTTAGAAACACGTATGAGTCATATCAGCATTTGATATGGTTACAAACAATATGATGTACAGCCTTTTCCATTTCATTCAGAGTAACCCAAAATGTGCAGATCCGAAACTCCATAATTCATTCATTAATTCAGTCGACATTATAGACAGTCACGCAGGCCCCGTTGCCAGCCTTTAGAGATTCAACAATCTTACCCTTTCAGGATGTCAGTGAAGTGTCCAATTTATTTATAGCCCCCTGAAGAGCAACACAGCTTTGTGATTCAGTGTTCAGTTACAAATGGCTCATTCACAAGAGGCAGAGGATGGAGCTTTAATAGTTTTGCAGCCTGCCTGCTCCCCCATGTAGGGCTTAATCTGGGTGGAGCCCTGGGGTGTAAATCACCGTGTATGGTGTGGTCAGCACTGAGCACTGCCTGAATTCCTCGAGGAGAAACTAGGAAATGTGGGGGACTTTTTTTGCATAGCTCTATCCATTGTTAAAAACCACTACCTTATCTCTCGTCATCACTGTTGCTTAAATAGGTGTGATGCAGCCAATGATGATATATCAGTGCTACTGAACACGGTCAGTTTGAAAGAAACAAAAGGGGTGATGTTGGTGGGAGCTGGACTGAACGATGAGCAATTTTTTCTTTCTGTTGCTGCAGGTGCAGCCTCCCTTCCTCAGTGGGATCTACCTGATGTGACTCATAGGCAGCAGGAAAAATCACTTTCACAAAGACTCCTTGGTACCTACACACTGAGACAGCTCATTATTTCTGCAGAAATATGACAGTGAGCTGTCTGAGCTGCTGGATGATGCTCCAGTGACTGCGGGATGGATCTCAGCTAATACATTAACCCAGAGACTGGTGAAGCCTGGAAGCAGGATTGGATACTGCATGCTCAGTTGGGGGTATGGGCACGTGAGTCTTTGGACATGGGGAAAAAGGTGGTGGGATACCCACCTGGACCTCTCTTATAAGGCTTGCCACCCAAACCAAAGAGTTATGTGGGATGTTGATTTATAGCATGAATATAAAAAAAAACACAAATGTTACAAAAATGCAGCCACAAATGTCAAATCAGCAGCAAGTGGAAAATGTTATCGCAGGAA
The DNA here is from genome assembly GCA_900497675.1 of Arapaima gigas. NCBI lineage: Eukaryota > Metazoa > Chordata > Actinopteri > Osteoglossiformes > Osteoglossidae > Arapaima > Arapaima gigas. Next base: position 463,063 of record UFQX01000251.1, read on the forward strand.
AAGAGGTGACACTAAGAGCCGCCTACGTCAAAAGCCTCCCACGGGTGTACACCCAGGGCAAAAGGCTGAGCAGGCGTGTGCGGGCGCGTGCGTATGTGTGTGTGTGTGTGCGCGTGTGTGTGTTGATATGAAGCTGCTGATTTGGACATAAACAAAGACTGCTTTTAATTATAATGTATCAAATAAAAGGCCATTTGACAAATGTCCAAAGCAGGTGAAGGTACACTGTACTTTTTCCTTCCTCTAGAAACCCTGAACAGCATCCCACCCATATTTCAGATGTGACATCTCTCAAATGTCATTTTACATCCCATTAGCCAAGCTTTTTTCCTCAAGGAAAGAGTCCTGTGGGTGAAAAAAGCCATTTCATGTTTTCCCAGTAGGGAAAACACTCATTCAAGTTGCCATGATGCTTAAGAGCTATGATGGACTTTTTAAATTTTCCCATCCTTATTAAATTCGTGGCAACAGAACAGCACTTTTCTTGTGGCGTGAACATCAGACAATGAAGCGTTCTTAAATGGAAATGGATCTAAAGTGTGTCAACCTCTTTCTCAATGCATTATAAAAAAAAATCCAGTACACCAAAATAAGCAGATGGATTCTTAAAAACACACACACACACACACACACACACACACACACACACACACACACACACACACACATTAATCACAACAGTTGTACACTACACAGACAGGAAACCCTGCATCACACAGAATTGTGGAACGGATAATGTTACAGACGCCACTGTGGAGGAAGGTGATGAGGTGATGAAGGTGATTATCTTTAAGATAAACATTTTGAGCAAATAGGGTTTATGGTACAAACAACCAATTCACACAGCTGGTTGCAACATGAATGCAAAGGAAAGACACAGTTGCTATATGAAATTACGCGCTAATTTTGTCCAAAACACTGCAGAAAACTAGAACTGTACACTTCATTGTGTTAGGACCTTACTCAAGGGTATAACAGCAGCAACCCCCCTGTACTATACTTGCAGACTTTGGTCTGCAAGTAGTCTGACACATATGCAGATACCTGACGACAAGGAACAAAAAGATAAAATCTGCTCTAATTTTTTTCAGTATTTCAGAAATTTTTGCAGTCTGGCAGTAATGTTGTGGAATTTTGAAACCTTAAACTTGCCCTTTGAGCACCCCCAAGAAGAAAGTCCGATGGAGGAGACCAAAGGGCAAGATGAGGTCCCTGACGAGGCGAGGTAAGAAACAGGATTTGAGGTGTGAGCATGAGTGCCAGGCTGTGTGTACATGTGCATTCCTTTGGGTATTTTTAGCCTGAATTTTGCACCTTCCCACGCCATTTGAACAACAGGATGTCATCAGATGAATCATATATTAAAAAAAAAGATCAAATCACACTTTGAGGCTCTTCACTGACCAAGCAATTATAGAGTTTAAGAGTGGAGAGAAAAAAACACATATGAAGAACAATGTTCCTGCTTTTTTCTCTTTGCTCCTTAGATGAATAAATATGTGAAGAAAAAGTTGTACACTTAATCCTTCAAGAGTCCTGCATCTTCTGAACTTACGGTCATCTCATTAAGAATCCCAGTTTATAATTATGCTGATTACTTTGACTTATCTACTTACTCTTATTATTATTATTATTATTTTTATTATTATTACTATTAATAATAACAATAATAATAATAATAATAATAATAATAATAATAATAATACTACTAATAAAAATTTCTCTCAGTATTTCAAATAGGTCTGGATGAACTCAGATCTCAGCAATACACCAAAAGAAATTCACAGAAGCGCTTGATGTGTAGAGGTCCAATTAGTACAATTTGTCGGCCTGGGACCATCTCCACGTTGTAGCTGTAGCTTTTCTTGAGTGTTTATAAAGCTCCTACTAATACTGGTACCATCTGCTACTCTTCTTCTCCTTCATTTGTGTCACTTTCATTCAGAGAACCTACTAGAACTTCTCATGTTTGACTTCTTGATAATCCAACACACAGGCATTGTGCATCTCTTCAACCAAAGAAATAGCAAATCAGGCTCTGGAGTCAAAGAAATCAAATGTATATCAACTGTACAGTTATAATCAAAAGGACTGGCAAGGCCCACCCCCAAACTGGTTAACACCTTAGTTGGAAAATCACTTGTATCATTACACTACACATTGGAGGAACTCAACCGTTACAGGGGGCAAGCTTGCAAAGTAAAACAAACTCTTCCTTTTCGTATTGCTAAAAAATGTGTCCCATTTAAAGGTTACAGTCTAAGTATATTAGAATGTGTCATACAATGTGGTTTGCAGCAGAAGCTCTCATGAGTCAGAAAGAGAAAAGAAAATAATATCTGTTAATCAGGGCCTTTACAAAGGACTGTAGAGATGGAAATATTAAAAGTGAGGAGTTCAGACTGTAGTTAAGCCACTGGATGCAAACAAAAATTGAGATGTGTTTGACCAAACCATGGAAAGGAGACACCATGTCATGCCTATTCTGGCCTTGCTAAAGACTTCTCAAAAAAGACTGAAGGATGAAAATAATTTCAAGGAACAGTTTTTACATAGCGCTGCATGATGCAGGCCTCATATTAATATTGTGATGTGACAAGTGAGCTGAAAACCTGGCAAGAAACACTGGCAGGAAATGATGTAGCAATGTTGCGCAGACAACCTCTGGGGAGCACAAACCCCAGGCATACCAGCAGTACGAAATGACAAATTCTTTGCTTCATATTATCTGCAGCTAGCGACCCACAGCCGGGGACTTGCCTCATGACCTGCTGCTTATCTCTCCCTGTTCTCAGCTGTAGTTGTGCTTTCCCTTCACTGAAACTGTCTGCATAGCAATATTCATCCTCAGCACGCATTATACAGACATCCAGGTGAATATCTCATGCTATTTTCCTATTGTGCAAACAAGCCTTGACAGTATCTCAGTTTAAATAACAAACACCTTTCTCATAAATGCATTGAAACTTTAAAAAAAAAAAAAGTAAACGTGACAAGATGCACTCGGGACAAAAATGGCAGCAATGTGTCCTATAAATCACCTGGATGTGTTTGCAATGTACACCTACAATTGAGAAAAATTAAGGCATCCATTCATTGCGTATCTCACTACAATCATGTGAAAGTATCTAATTACACCCTGAGATTCTCAATGACTCAGTATCTCGCCGAATACAAATCAGACCGAACACCCATTTATTACTCTAATTATACATCATAACCAGGCTGCTCTCATCCCTCATGCTAGAAGCAGTATTCAGCCTCCCAAATGCAAATCACTAATGAGCAGAAAAATATTTCCAAACCACAAATGGTAATTTGGTGCCACTTAAGCATCACCTCAAACACCACGTGAGTCTGTACAAAACATAATCTTTTTTTATTGAATATTCTTTTCTTACCTCACACTTCCTGCTTGAGAGTTGAGTAAATGGTGCTACTTCTGATATTGACAGGAGGGCAAATGTTACACAAATTCAAATGACTTGTGCAACTGCCCACACACTTTGGGCAACAAGTGGGCGCTCATCGCACGCAGTTTGGAAGGATTGGCCAAAAAGAGACATCAAACAGACAAAAGAACCTTCCCTTTTCCTGGGTGACATTTAAGCACAGTCAAATTATGATGCTAGTAACCCCAACCCACTGACTGCACATTTTAAAACATATCAGAGGACTGATAGCATCTTATCAAGTAACTGATTGAGATTTTACTGCACAGGTACATTACAATGGTATAAACACATACGGGATTTCTGTTGGACTTTTACTTACAACTCATTTGCATTACAGTTCTTAACAGTCATGTAATTTGCAATGTCAGAGCACTGATTCAGGACAGATGACTTCAGACAACAGTGACTGCAGCCCACTTTCCAAACAGTGCTCATCTCCCAGGGCCAAGCGACATCAGTCTGTCAGGTGCTCTACCTTTCTCCACACCCTTCCACCTCCCAAACTGAAAGCCAGCAGACTGGTGGGATTTGTTTGCATCTCTTTGAATGGCAGCAACGAGACAGGAACGAGATTACCGTCTTCTCCATGGCCTTGTTTTTCCTTTTAAAGATCTTACTGCAAAGTGAAGTGAGGAGTCTGTTGCCCACATGCACTTTAGGCATATAAATGCAGTCATTTTTTAGTTGCAGGGCTGGGAGGCTCTAACAACTGTACATCATCTGTTGTTTGAAAATCTTGTAACATTATTACACACTCAGGTATGCTGGGATTTTATTAGATGTGTGACTGGTGCCAATAGATGAAAAAAAACAACAAAAAACTCACATATTCGCATGCCCATCCAGAGCATGGGAGAGCCATCATAGTGGCAAATGTATTAGCATGGTCCAGGTGAGGGCGTGAGGCTGTACAGTACACCAGCAGCAGTAACTGCAGCTCCGGCACAAACCCCCCAGGGAGTGAAGAAAGTGACTGCAAGTTTAAAGCCTGGGCTCCCCCATCCTCCTGACCACACTGCAGAGAAAGTGGACCAGTCCTAGTACAGCTGAAATCCCTCCTTTTTTCCACTACGTTATTCTGACTGAGGTCAAGCTCCAGCAAACCACAAATTACTCCCTCAAAGCGGCCTGCCTGCCGAATAATTCACATTTGTTTATGTACGGTTTAGGCAACGCAAGAAACCCCTTGCATAAGGCAATATTTTTAGCAGCCTAATCCTTTCATGGATTTATAATGGCCTAGACAGTAAAAGAAAAAAAAAATACTAACATCAATTTGTGTCTGGGGTTTTTACCTAATCTTTTATTATTTAGACCAAAAATATCCAAGCATAACACAATCATGCTGAACTAGACCTTGTTGTAGTTTCACTACCATACCATGCATGAACAAGCACTTACCAAATGTTGGTCACTAGTCTGGGGCTTCACTCGCAGTACATTATTATGAAGCTAAAAGCTATTCTCTAGGACATGACTATATATAAGCAGTGGTGTTTGCCACGAATTACTAGTTGTGCAGGTACAGCCCCTTTCAGCAACTACATACATGGTAATCGGGCCAGCAGACGGCATAGTGGTTACTGTCGTACTGAAATTTAAGGGCCTGGTTTCGAATCCCAAGCCTTTTGCTGCACCCATTAGCAAAGTACTTAATCTGAACTGACATAGTAAAAAAGAAGTAGCCCACTATACAAAACTTTTATAAGTTACTGTGGACAAAAGCATCAGCTAAAGAATTTAATCATTGTTTTTAACACTATTTTGACAAATAAAGATTTATCTGACATCATTCAACATGCATAGCTGATAGCTGGCTGTAACTATCAGTTTGTTTCACACTAAAGAAAAATATGTTATTGTTCTTCAAATTAAGAAAAACAGTTGCTGAAACTCCCTTCTCCCAGACCTGATATCTGAGTAAGCAGAAGGATCTAATAATGTATTACTAAGCTTTTCAGTCAGATATTGTGCCATCCAACCACGAATAATGGTGCACAGTCACAGTCAGGATAACTATGTATTTATTTTTAAACAGATTCTATCTGCTTACCCAAAACACCATTCAGATACACCAGCAGCTGAGTGTGTTTCTGACCTCTATGTCAAAAAGTCTGTGCACAGACATCTCAACATGGACAAAAAGTTTACTAGTTTCAGATCCACTCTGGTGTACAAAAGCTTTGTCCTGAAAATAAGTTCTATGAATACAGTTCCTTAAAGTGTAATCTTTTCTGGTTCTGCAGATTCATCCGCAACCTCTACTGTTTCCCAGAAAACTCATCACATTACATTTCGGACTGTGACCCCATCGCCTCTGGAGAGAATAACGGTGACTACTTGTCTACACACATTGTTACAAAACTCTTTTTTCAAATGCGCTGAGTGTCATAAAGCAATTTTGTAGAGGAATTCAAAAGGACAGGAAAGCCTCATGATAATAAGAAAATTGTTTCCTGACCCAAGGAAAAGGCAGTTTAGAAGACAAGGACAAAGCTCAATCTGCCAATGTGCTGAATCATGAGTGCTGGGAAGCCAAAGGCAGCGTGTCTGATCTTGTCCTAATCTGGGACTCAGCCTAAATTGCTACTAGTCTGAAAACAGTGTTAACCGAGCAAAACTGCTCACAGTCTCACTATTCCTGTCATGATAATAGTGCCCCATCTCTCAGAGAAGATTCTGGTCCTTCAGGAAAGAGACTTAATGTCAGGAGGAGCTTAGTTCTGCCTGTAGGCCTTACATTCATTTGGAGGACTGACAAAGAACAACAGACTGCATGTGGCCTGCGGCTGCTGTGTTATTGCAGGAACCGCATTTTTTCAAACACAACATGAAAACTCCACACTTAAAAAGAGCCCAGGGTCCCTCCAGCGTAGGCCTACTGGAGACACACCTGACACTCTGATAAAAGCCAGCAAAGCAGAGAAGGCTGAGTTATGTGTGAAGGGTAGTGAAGAATGGGTAGAGCTCCACATGTCTGCCATGGGTGCAGGTTGACAGGCCCGGCCACTGCTAAGGCCCGCCAACAGCTTGCACCTTAGGTGGGACACTGCTTTTGCTCAGTGTTGGAGGCATTTGCAGCTTCCCCCAAATTTTCAGTTATTGCTCTGTGTTTTACTTAAATTATTTTTTATTCTTCGCACATCCTGAGCATTGACTAGAGCCCGTCGACAGAGCTCTCAACTTGCAGCATGCAGTGGTAATTACTCATGATTTGCAAATGACATTATCCCAGAGTACCATCGTATTAATCTCATTAATTACATACCTGGGGTTGAGATAATGATGAGCTGGTTGCACAGTGGCCAGAATTTAGCCCAGGCCACTGCACAGTGACTCACTGACACACAGTCCAACCACATTACCAAAGTCCTCTCCACCCATACTCTGAAAATTTCCCATTTGCCATTTTCTGACATTGGATTGCAATTTGTAAACACCGGATTCCCTCCCATGTGAAACAAACCGATGGAGGATCGGTAATGTTGATTCCTCTCAAAATTAAAACCTGACCTGATCTGAACTGAAATATTTTGCACGTGAGCCTACCCTGGAAGCCCGTGGATTCTGAGTCAGCTCAGGTTTTTTATCTGCACACTGCTAATATTTTTAAATTTATTCCTGTTTCTGTGGTCAGCTTGGGTCATTGTGTTATTGGGATCTCCTTTTAAAGTATCTGTTTTTCAGACCTGCGGTGTGACCTACACCAATTCCACAGTCTGTTAGCCTCCAAACACTGATCACTGACAGTTTCAGAGCGGAGCAACGCACCACTGGCACCCTCTTTCTGGCCACAAGGGATTTAGTTCCGCCCCAAAGAAAAAAGAAAGTAAACAGGACAACCAGTAGGCTCTGTGCAACAACAAGAGCTCTGCTGTACTAAATAAACCTTTAAACCCAACCCTATAACATCTGCCCTTGATGTTTGTGAGCTATGACTCATAGTCAAGTCACCACAGCGTTTCATCATGACTCACATCATGCAAAACCCAAGGTCAACTAAGGAAATAGACATATGTGTAAAACAGAATGTCTCACCTGTGAGTTATTTTATCCTTACAAACATTCAAGAAAACCAATCATTATGTTCTTCACCTCCCCAATCTCATGTGCCCCCCCAAGGACTATGACATGCTAGCAGTTGTTAGTGCTATAAGACCACCCTTTGCTTGCTGTCTTGCGATTTTCCAGTCTGGCCTCTGCAGGCTCCTGTGCTCCCACCCCAGCACAGTCCAAAAAACAGTAATCTGGAGAGATAGCATTGGCCCTTGGCAGGGAGTCAGACAGCCCCCACAACTCAGGGCCACAGATCCGCGCCTGCAACTTCCTCCTTCCCTAAAATTACAGATCACTGGTTATGTGGCGGGAAATCCAGAGGCTATGGAGCTAGCAAGCAGCAAGCTTAGGTTTGTGAATTAACCATAGCTCATGTCACATGGGCCAAGAGGGCCACAGCTGCAGAAGAAGGACACACACACACACACACACACACACACACACACACAGAGAAAGACTCCTTGCCCCCTAGACCGTGCAAAGTGCTTCCCCGTCTGAATCACTACTTGACAGACAGAGCCAGGGATGACTCAGAAAACATTCCACAACACCAGTGTTACATCCTCGCCCAGAACAGTGGGGTTACTTGCAACGCTACCACAGCCCTTTTTTTCGCAGTTTACTCCAGTGCACAATGCCTTTACACACACTGTACCGATACTTCATACATTCATTCCAATAGTCATGCATTATCAGTGCTCAACACGTGTTTCCAACTACTTAAATATCAGATTTCTTTTTTCCCCCAGTCTGTTCCTCCTTGAAGGTTTTCACTGGTTATCTTCTTACGGTGCATCATCTTTATTTGCATTTATGTATATGAATATCATCTTGGTACTCTCATTATGCTCTGGTATATCATCAGTACAAGGCGTAGTAAATTTAATATATATTATAAATAAATGAAGTATATATTTTTAAAATACAAGAATATAGAATCAGAATATATATAACAGTTAATATAGTAATTATCAGGTCAAGTTCTTCACATTTCAGTTTCTGTATAGAGTTTTTCTATTTTCAAGTGAGGATACCTGTGTAGATGCTGCCCCTAAGGCAAAACACACAGCCTCGGGAAAAAGCCTCTTTCTGAAAATGGGTGAAGGAAATTAACACTTATAACATTATAACACTTTTTCTTTTTATGGATGACTTCACAAGGACCTTCATAACCATGTCTGGGGTGCTCCTTTTCTGATGCTCTGTTACACACTAGGGATAGATTACACACACAAAGAGTATCCTCCATTGTTGCATACACCCTGCTCACAGTATCACAGTAAGCATCAGAAAGGAAAGAAACCGACTGCAACAGTAGTAAATTGGGTCAACTCGAAAGAAAACACTGAAATTTCAAGCATGACCTTGAGCACAGTGAATGATATTTGGAAAAGAAAAATATTACTCACTGCCTAGAACCCAACCCAATGACATTAAGCCAAGCTGAAGGAACAGTCCTGGTAGTTATGACTCCTCAGCCAATGATGCGGCCAAGACAGAAGCCAGTAGCCAGTGAGATACAGAACACATGTTGACTATTCTTACTGAAAGGGTCTGGAAAAACGTGATTCAGTCAAGGGTCTAAAGTTTGCAAATTCACATCTCAAGTTCAAGGGAGACGTAATTCCTGAACAAGATGCATTGTATTTGTATAAAACTCACAGCTCTGTAGATGGCTCTGGACAAAAGTATACACTAAATATATAAAAAAGGAAGTATGCTTAAGAATGGTAGCTCACCATTCAGTGTTAGCAACTAAATCCCTCCAGTGCAACTACAGCAGAGTGTGACTGTTTGATCTGCTTGGACATGCCGTTTGCCAGTGGCAGGGATGTTGCAGAAAAAAAAGAGGAATAAAAACAATACAAAGGAGGCTTTTGTTGCAGCGATGAGCGAATCTGTCAGCTGTGTGTGCAAGTGCCAATTGTTCTGCACTTTTTCATTCCCAAACAACTGTTTCAGAAGATGTTCGCACGTACTCCTGTATCTCATGACGCAAGACATTCCAGAAACAGTCCAAACTAAATATGCTGCACATACTTATGAGGAGCTATTGATTCTGTTTTCATAGCCAGAGGTTGAAATAATTTATTCCTCTGCAGGTGATTTATGTTTGCCTGCCCACTGCCAAACCATCACTTAATTTTTTCGTGCTTTTTCACCCCAAATCTCGCTTTTCGCCAATAAATATCAACAATGTTTAATCCTGACCTGAAGCAGATTAAAAGGTTTTTACAAAGCAGGTAGGCTTGCATGTATAATTACACTGAAAAACACAATAAAACATGCAAGCTGGTCTCCGATTTTCAGTGTGCTCATCAGACCACAGAAAATAGAAACTTGTGGAGAGCCCTTCATTTGTAATTGCTTTCTGAACCAGTAACTTCCAGTGGAAAAAGCAGAGCAGACAAACACTTGAGCCTTTCAGGAATCAATAAAAGTGCGTATTATAGGTGCATAGCACTTTGTCAAAGTCCAGATGGAGAAAAACAAGCCAGTGGGACAGCTTTCCAGGGATGGTGTATATCTTGCAGGCTCACCCTGCCCTGGCACTCTTCCTCAGGCTTGCAGGGTGAGGTCATTGTTTGCTGTTGGTACCCACAATGGACAGTGACAGCCAGAAGAGCGGTGTCCATCACCAGCTCTCGTTCCCTCTGGCAGGAGAGCTGTTGGCTCTGTGTAGAGATGAGGTCAAGGGACTGCAAGCCCAGAGCCAATCCAAGCCAGATACCGACGTCATCGTACTTCAGCTGCACTCTACTCGCAGAAGCACCACACCAGAGAGTGACCCTATTTTCCCTGCTGCCAGAGATACACTGCTTTCAGGTGGCCCCACAGCAGGCCATGTCAAGTGTGTGTTTACTGACAGAGGATACAGCTCTGACACTGAGTCATGTCTCACTCATGGCTTCCTTTCAACAAGACACTGCGGGGTTGACTGACATATCCATTTTCAGTTGTCCTCATGACCTTCAGAAGCATGGCTGTTTGCTCCAGGCCTGTGTCCTGTACTGATTTAGAACAGAGAGCCTCCCCATTTAGAGGACTAGGCACAGATATAACAGTCATAAACACAGTTTAGGAACTACTTTACCACTAAGATTATTGGTTCACATCCCAGTTACTATACCACTGAGCAAATTAGTTAGCCTGCATAGATTTAGTCTAAAAAACAAACTCTTAAAATGATCAAAACTGCACTGACTCCTTTGGATCAAAGCATCTGCCAAACACATAAAAGAAAACAAATAAAGAAAAATCATTCCGGCACTAAAGGGCCGTGTGAAATGTAAACTCAACAGCTTTAAAAAATGCACACCACAAAAACAGCAGCTTTCCCCGTCATAAAAAGGTACACATCAAAGGGCTTGATGAGTTTCCATTGTTGCTGATGCTCTCAATACAACATGAACACATATTAAGCATTTTATATATTTTCACACAACTTTCTGAACAAATTAGTCACATGCAAAAGGACCAACATCATCTGCTGAATGCCTTTATATGTGGAAAATCTTAATCACACAGTAACATTTACTTTTCGGAGGAATAAGAATGGAAATGTGGGCTGTGACTGAGTCTCAGTGTTTCCATGAAAAAATGTGTACAGGGCTCACCGCGGTAACCCCATGGCAGCTCAGGAACGTGGATCTCAGTTCTATCGCGTTTGTCTATTGCGTTTGTTCACAACCTGAATTAAAACTGAATGCATGTATTCCATGGACAGGGACACCAGGCCGAAATGATGCCTGCGGCCTCTGTGCAGATGGAGGTACCATGGCTGTGGCTCACCTCTGATGTCATTCAGTGAGACCAGAAGCTATGCCAAGGACTGCGTTTCGGTGCAGTGTCCATACTGCTTTGATAAAATGGGACCAAGTGCTTTCAGAAAACTGCAGCATGTTGCATCATGTTAAAGATGGCCTCTTGGGGTGGGAGTGGGGAGGTGTGAAGCAAGAGGCAGAATTGTGTGGCAATAAGATGAAGTTCTTTGTGAATAGAAAGGGCAAAAACACAAATAACACATACACACACAATTCTCTGGTGAGTACACAGCAGAGGTCCTGGCAGCCTGTACGTGACTTGGAAGCAGCCAGTCATTTCCCATCCACTTTCGGAAAGGAAGAAAAAAAGAGTGTGAACCAACCTTGAAAGCCTGAAGGTGTTCTCATGCGTCCGGTTTCTGGCAAGAAAGCAGGTGTGATGGGAAAGAGGAGTAAAAGGTACAATAATGACAACTTTTTGCTGGGAGACTGGACAGAGCCCTGCCCTGGTCTCTACCCCTGTTGTCGAGCCGACTGCTGGCCATGTTCCTGCACCGTGCCACCTGACCCTGGCAATTTCCATGAGGATATCATCTGCCACCAGAGGTGCCTGCTCCTTCTACAGTTTCACTTGCAGCCAGGTGTCTGCATCTGCTAAGACATCCTATCTGCAGCGCTAAAAATACACACCTAGCATCCCACTCATGTGACATAAGCAATACTAGAGTGACCTCAAACACAGCATCAGGTGAGGATACAATGAGACCGAGTGACTGCTTGTTATAGCACTGCTCCAATACAGTTTTCTTGGCTGGTGAAAATGCAAACTGCAAAAGCCATATATTTAAAAAGTATAAAAAATTATACAAAGTTAAAGTTTTTTGTATGTATTCAAATGACACGTTACAATACGTATTACGTATTTTACGCATGATGTATGACGCATTTTGACTTTTTTTTTTTTCCTAAACATAGAGCCTGAATATACTATGTATGTCAACCCAGTACTGGACACTGACACAGTTTTGAGTAAACCTCCCATAAGGCATGGATAAAGGATGAGTGGAGACAAAGCAGTGGGCTGTGGGGTGGAGAGCACGTTTTTTCTACTACATTTTCATCAGCTGCTTGTCTGGTGCAGTGTGGAGTTCCAGAGACTTTCCTGGAAACAGACACACACACACTATGAGCAATTTACAATTACCATTGCACCTAAAACACGTCTGTTGACTGTAGCAAGAAAGTGAGGCAGTACACACAAAGTCCACACAAAATGGGCTGGAATCAAGCCCATCCACAAACCCATATCCTAAGAGCTTTAAGGTACCAGTGCCACCCGCTGTGCCACTGCCATCCTGGTTATTATTATTATTATTATTATTATTATTATTATTATTATTATTATACAGCAAGTGAGAAATATCTCAAAGTAGAGACTAACCAAACACAAACACACAAAATTGACATTTAAGTGCTTGTTGTTCTGTCTCCCAGTGAATCACCAGTGTGAAAAGAACCTTTGAAAGTGACCCCATCCATCCCCAAGTCAAACCTCCAAACCAACACCTTTCTGAGAAAACAGGACTGGCAAACATACCTTGCCTTGTTCTGTTGTGCCAAGTCCTTTTCAAGTTCCACCAGGTTTTCTTCTCATTTTCAAGAAATCCATTTCAATGAATTGACAAATAGCTATTATTTAATTTGCTGACATCATTTGACAGAACAAGGAGGGGGCAATTTTTTTCACACAAAGGTGAAATGCACTAATTATAACTTATGACATGGTAAAGAAAGGCATTTGGCTGCTGCTTTCTAATGAATCATACAGACAATGCAGGAGCACTTGGGAAAAGAGGGTGTTTCTCAGGTGCTTTGAGTGTGTCTGAATAAATACGGTGTTGCAGAACCTAGAGGAGCCTCGGTTCAGCAGGTCCGCACAGAACAAGTCTTGCTTGATTTTATCTCTTGCCTTTTTACTGCTCGGGACACCACTGCACCATCACAGCATTCTGTTTCCATGTGGGTGTGGAGGAAGGGGTCTGGGGGCAGTTGAGCTGGAAGAAGGTGCTCGTCAACAGAGATATGGCCCCCCAGCCAGCAAGGAGTGGTACCTCCTGCTTTCGTGGAAACACATGTTGAACAGGAACTCTGTCTGTAACGGCTTCTGTGCTGGATGTTTCCTGGAGGCTGGTCACGAGGCTCAGGTCACATAGAAAAAAGTGCCACCTCACACCTTTGTGACCCAGTTTTAGTTAAACAAGAAAATGATATGAATTACTTACTACTAAACAAACTAGGTCCTATTGCAAATGTTTTTGGCTACAGTCTTGGTGTTTGTGCAGTCCAGTTCTAAGCCCAGTCATGAAGTATTATTATTATTATTATTATTATTATTATTATTGCTGACACTTTCTTAATGGTAGGCTTTTATACTAAGCTGCTTACAATTGTGTTCGATTTTATACAGGAGGGTAAATTTACTGTGCCAGTTGAGAGTAATTACCATAATCAAGGGTACTACAGAAGGAACTTGAATTCTAGACCAGGTTCTTTGACTGCAAAGCGAGGGCTCTAACCATTACATCACCAGCTGCCCCAAAATTTCTTCAAAATAACATTACACCCTGTGCACAGAATTTCAAAACAACTGTCCAAAGCACCAGCTATCAATGGCCGAACACATGCGTGGCCAAATCAGAGTCGATTATGTGCTTAGAAACATGAATCCACTTGGGCGGTTTCACAGCTCAGCGGTGATGACTGAAGAGCCACAGCCAACTTAACACCAAACGCAAAGACCAACTGCTCAGCGCTACGTAGCTTTCTATAGATAACTGCAATGTGTGAGCCACACGATCCTAACACAGCCTGTTCTCGCTGCATAATTATGACAAATTTGTTCCAAATTGCACTGAAGGTCTGATGACAGTGGACATGGTGAGGAGCAAAGGAGCCTCTGACTGCCTTCAGGAACATTTCTGCAACTTACACAACAAGTAGATAGAAAATATGACTGCCAAAAATGCACTGCATACTACATTGTGTATTAATATTTACTGTGTTTGTTTATTCATCTTGCTCACCCTAAGTTACATACAATTATTTACATATTTACACGGTTGGGTAATTTTTACTGGAACATTTCAAGGTAACTTCCCTACTCTGGCATCCTACAGCAGGATAGGGGATTCAAACCTGGGTTCTTTGCATGAAAATCGACTAACTGCTACACTGGCCCATATACAGAAAAATAAGGGCTACAGTGAAGTATTTTGCTTTCTGTGTAAGACTGGACTGATATCAATATAGGATGAGGTAATTTCATGCTCCACCAAAGTGTACATTTCCCAGAGAATCAGCACCAAGGGTAGTGATGCAAGCTTCAAGAGCGCACCAGACACACCCTTTCCTCAATGCCACAGTGCACTCTGATGTTTTGCTCTTTTGATTTGCTTTGCCTGCAATCTCTGTCTCTCTCTCTCTCTCTCACACACACACACACACACACACACACACACACACACACACACACACACACACGTCACTGTGAGAAAGTCACCGAAATCTGCTGGGACCACCAGCCAAAGCAGAGAGAAGAATGCAAATCTTTGCATTAATCCAGCCAGAAACTGTAAAGGAATCTGGGGAAAAGGGCATGAACACACAAACACAAGTGCACACACTCTGCTATGAGATTGTTGCCAGGATGTTTTTATCCTTCTCATGGCCGTCTTCCTTTCTTCTGCAAAGCCGTGATGAGACGTTGCTGTTGACAGGTGTACCGAATTCCAGTCCTGTCAGGGATTACTGGGCTGTGTGGCAGTGAAGCCTAACAGATTGCTCCTCATTATCATTTCTCCCATCCCCCAACCAGGAGTAGCCTGGCCACAGGCTCTGTGACATCCAAGGAAAAAAAAACAGTGTATAATCCAATATACTAAAAATAGATATTACTGAATGACAAAGAACATAGTTTAATGACCGTAAGGTACGCTCTTTCTCTTTTCTTACTTAAAGCACCAGGTTTTGCTATTTATTTACACATAGTGAGCTTTGAAAGCATTTTGAAAAATAGAATGCAGAATGTGTTTCAAATCAGCTCAACAAATACATTTTTTATACATACAATAAAAATCAGCTCTGACATGGGCTATACAAAGAGTATAAAAGACAAAGGAGAAATAGGTAACATACCTACAGAGCAGACTATCCTGTTTTTGGTATTTTTTTAAGAAAATGTTGGGGGTGTGTTGTTGTGGTGGATGTGGGCGTATGCAATTCAGAACATAAACAAAATCAGCAGGCAACTTGCTGGAGGAAATGAGCATACCATGGTTATTTTTCCATTTTTAAACCCCGCCCACTCCTTTTTTCTGTGCTGCTGGCCAGCTTCTGCATGTTCATGTCAATGTCTCAATATCCATTTCTAACACATACTCTGTGACCCCAGTGGCGGGGCTGGAGGGTAATTGCTAGGGTAGGGGTGGGATGGGGGATTGCAGAGGAGTAGAAGGAACCGTGGTCTCCATCAGAAAGTGGGAGATGGGAAGAGATGGAGAGAAAGAAGGAGTCAAGCAGCACCCACTACACTGCGTACAGAGCATGCCTTAAGTCGCTGACTCAGTCTGGGACAAGTTCAGTGGGTTCAGCCAGTAAATAAGTGCCGGTTCAGAGCGCATTCCAAGGCTCTAGCTCACAGGCCCAGTTCTAACAGTCGCCACTGAGGACTCCACTCTGTTCCTCAGCAGGACTCCTAAAATTTCTGCAGCTGCTCCCCATTGAAGCCACAACCCTGCCGGAGGCACTACTAAGAATCCCAACCACAGCCTGGTCAGAGCACTGAACTCTGGCCATACAAGAAGCGGTCCTTAGGGCCAACCCCCCCCCCCTCCACACAGCACATGGTCCATTTACTCCAAAACTCTAAAACAAAAAGGCCTGCACTACAGGGAGGTTTCTCTACATATTGCAGAAGTCCCTATATCTACATAAAATCCCCACCGAAGTCATAGTTGGCAGAATGCATTTCAAAAAACAGCTAAGCATGACAATCAATGCAAGATCCAGATTTACACACTGCCTGTCCACCAAAAAAAAAAAATCAGGCCCTTTTGCCATCTGCCCAGGCTCCAGCTAATCACCCTGGGCAGATGGACGAGCAGATCTTCTGAAAAGAGTGTTTTCAGCACTACAAAACTCCCACAGACCAACCTGGTGATGCTTCTGTTGTGTCCTCTTATTGTCCTCTTATTATGTATTTTCTTCTCCATCCAGTCAAAAATGTCACTGAGTGGATCAAAAAAAAAGGACACGGCTTTCACCTGTAAAGAACCCCTCAAAACTGCCTGGCAAGACCATCACAACACATGTCATCTGGAGTGGAGTCTGCTATTAGGAGGACAAGTCTTTTGGATGTCTCCAAGGCCAATATTTGTGGGGAGGCCACTTAACTCCCACACTCATCCAGCAACACCAGCCAACTGCACGAGCCTTCAGCAGATGAACGCTGACATCAGCACATGCCTGCTGAACAAGGACTTCTGCATTTCACTTGGCTTTCTGCACAATCACTGGGGGAAAAAGACAAATTAAGCAGGTCGGCTGCACCACCCACTTTTTAATGTCCTTTAGAAAAGATCCAGTGGTTGCTAAAGCCTACAGGATGGCCTGATTTGGTTTTGTGTGCAAAAACGTGGGCTCCTTATGCAAAGGAGGAGGATGGAGTCTTTTACCCTGCTCAGTGGAAAAGTGGTGTCAAGCTGTGAATGACATTTTCCAGTGGCTTGTTTGACAATTATGCCCACACAATGCAAAAAACATCTGCCCCAGTGGGAAACTATGGCCAAATGCTAAGGCAAATTCAAAAAGAAAGAAAGAAAGTGTGGTTTTATGAGGTGCCTGTTATTCTATACATCAATGCCATGCAGAAGCCAATTAGGGTTGAAGGGTCATCAGAAAAATCTCCTAGATAAAACCCTAAACAGTATGAAGAAAAGACCTGTGGAAGTCCATTGCTGGCACCTAAATATTCAGATGAAAACCTTTCCCTAAAGATCAAAGGTCACAACAAGCTGAACTTCACTTGCTTGAGGATAATGGCCAGAGGTCAGAGGTGATGAGAACATAGCCACCACAACCGGTAACACATTCAAGGGATTATCTGAAACTGAGGAATACTAAGCACTGCACATAATTGTAACCATGGAGATCTGACCTAAAATCTAAGGCAGGAACTCAAAACTGAATAACAACAGCTACCCAACCAATCAGCAATAAGATAACGGCAGAATAAAAAACAAAATGTTCTGCACAGATGAACAAAAATTAAACTGCAAAAGTGAATTTAAAATAGCAACACCACATTTCGACAACATCTACAGCCTTTTTAGTTCCTGCCACGCGAGCCAAGTCTCACTGCAGTGTTCGTATAAAACAATATACTGTGTTAAATTCCTGTCTGGTTTCATGTTCCAATATATGTTGTGAATGTGGCTGAACTTTCCAGAAAGCTAGTTTTCAGTAGAATCATTTCAGTTTCCAGCCTCAACAACACAGCAGATATTTGCATGCAATATAAGTCTTGAAAAAATGAAAACATAGAAATATGCCAAAATGCTTAGACAATTAAATGTTTTGTAGAAAAGAAATGCCATATTGGCACAATAATCACCAATTGTGCATTTTCTACATGATTTTCCTGCCTTTGAGTCAAACATCACAAAATTGAACCAAGTTATATTTTTCTAGGCATATGTGAAATAATTTATTTACTATTAATAGTATCTGTTTAAATGGGTAGACGTACATTTCCACAGGGACTTGCTATCAGTATATATATTCTAAAAGACACACATTAAAGCTGGACTAGAGAGCAATGATCTTAAGAGAGTGTAGGATAGCGTAGAATGGAAATGCGTTCATGGACCTGTGAATTTACTTTAGCATAATGGAGAACAGTGATGCTTCCTACAAAATCTCCTCCATGTTCCAGGTTCCACCAAATGTGTTTAGACTGCTGACCTGGCATATTTCCAGCAACATATAGGCAACCTTTTGGTGAGGCTGTGGATTTTATGGTGCCTCTTATATACTTTTCAGTACTTTTTAGTAAGTGCTGTACAAAGGCAGGAAATTTCATTGGTTCTCTCATCTTAAATACACACCTCAGAAGCTGATTTGTAGTCATGTGACAGTGAATTCAAAATCAGGTTGTGCACAACATGCAGATCTACAGAGGAAGAAAAGAGCTGCCGCTATGCATGTTCTGGTCTAAAGTTTATATTCAGTTTTCTTCTTGATGACATCAAGGCACATCCAGGCAGCTGTAGTAAAATTTGACACAGGATTATACTGTGTTTTAAGGCATGAGTGACTCATGGCATTTTTAAAGGAATCCTCAGTTCAGAAAAAGGTAGATAAAGGGGAGAACATCCACAAATTCCACAACAAAGAGAAAATGTACAGGTTTGTCTGGTGATGTGAGCCAGTTTGGGACTAGTGGTGCGACTGCACAGGAGTCAAATGCTGACACAGCGCATGAAGTTTTCTGCAAGTTGTAGGTTAAGCTTAGATCACCAGGTAACCAGGGAACATCATGTAATAAACATCATGCCTGCATTCCTACAAGCTGACACTAAAAGACCCAAGTGGAGAGAGGGAACACGACAGGGCCACCTTGCATGATGGTAGAGAGAAGCAAGCCCCTTCCCTTCAGTGATGACAGCTCTTCCAAGGTCACTGTAAAGATTATTTTTATTTTCTGTCTTTTGCTGAGCATACCCACACTTCTGGTAATAGTCTTCAGCCATGGGTCACCGAAATTTCACATTTTCAAGGGTCTGCTGCATTCTATGTGAAACTAACATTGTCACTCTTGGAAACGGAGAGAAAAAAAATATTGGCAAGACTTTAACAAACATGGTATAACTTTCCTGGAACTGTTTCTGGCACTTGGTATACACATTCAATTTGGGAAAATCTCAAACTTTTCATTTGGACTTTCGTTTCATTCCAAACCACCAACAAGATAAGTTTTAAAAGTATGTTTTTTGAAGACTTATGTTACCTTCCGGCCACTGGCTGCAGCAACAAGAAGGGGGCTGAAGAGCCAAAAAACAAAATAAAGGTTTACTCACGGGGTAATAAGTGCGTGTGATACCTTTAGGTTGCTGTTTGTAATGAATAGCCTCATTAAGGCACTGAATCTTGAATGGAAATCAGCAATAATCCAATGCATGAACTACCTTTCACTCACAATACATTGCTGGTGTTCTTTAATAAAATATGGTAAGTCTAAACCTGCAGGGAATGGGTTATGAAAACAAACAGAACCAAATGTGTTTGACATAACAGCAGACAGGAAGCCGCTAGTGAAGGCCGATATTATTCTACCGTTGATGGTATCTGCACAATTAAAAGGCACCCAGTGTGAGCTGTGTGCACGAAACACTGATGCATTCACCGATCGCCCAGATTTTGTGAAACGCTGGCAAAACAAGAAACTGTTCTCTTGGGGACATAAGAGGTGAATGAACTGCTACACTACTGGACGCGACCCTCTGTCCTGGTGTTCCAGTAAGCTTACCCAGTTCTCCTGGTTTAGGCCCAACTATTAGCACAGTTGTAAACAGTGCAAGTCCTTAGTGCAACACCAGCTCGTACAATGTGTCTTCCAAACAATCTGCTCAAAAATGCTCACAAATACAAATAATCACTAAGCACTGCTAAAGCTTAAGGAGGAAGACTCACAAGGAATGTCATACATTATGAAAAACCTTGAAGAGTACACTACTCACATAGAGTTTGGTCTCATAACTGAAATAACGGTATAAACCCACTGCCAGCACAATGAAACATCTGTAGAGCTTATCTGAAGATTACCTGCATGCATTTTTGGCTTTTTGAACAAAACTGCAGGCATAATCCATAAGAGAAACTCAAACGTACACTGACAAACAGTGTCATCAACATAACGTGGTTTCCACTGCTGCCAGGAGGTCAGCTCAAAATTGTCCATGCTGCCAGTGAAACGTGGCCAGTTTTAAGAGGTTTTTCTCG
Organism: Arapaima gigas; assembly: GCA_900497675.1. Classification (NCBI taxonomy): domain Eukaryota; kingdom Metazoa; phylum Chordata; class Actinopteri; order Osteoglossiformes; family Osteoglossidae; genus Arapaima; species Arapaima gigas. The sequence goes on from UFQX01000251.1 coordinate 483,395, forward strand.
GCTTGCAAATACCCTCAATTTGTACAGTCAAGCTGAAAGAAGATTACACAACTGTCGCACAATTTGCTTCTGTGAAGACAACTGTACACTTAAAAGTGTTGGAGTGAACAGTACTTGAAGCAAAGCATTAGAGCAGCAGGGGTGTCACAAATGCATCTGAACACTTAAGCTGAAGATTCACGGGTTACTCTAGAGGTATCATTCTTTTCTTCTCCAGCTTTTCTCCTGAAATGCTAAATGTTGTTATGCTAACAAACTGACCAAAAAAAGTATAATTTATTGAAGTTGATATTTTGCATGAGACATAAAGCTAATGGTCTGAAGTTCTGGTCCTTATCGGTCTACATTGTAAGCAGGTTGTTTAGCTTTTGTTAAACAGGTAAAAACCTCAGCACTGACGATGAATGTCCAAGGTGACATCTGTAAAGATGAAACCTCTAAGCTCATGCCACTTGTTTTCCTCCTTGAAAAATCACCACTTAACCTCACGGGGGGGCATTTTAAAGAACACCTGCCCCTCTCAGATACCGGTCAGCTAATTTTAACACTATTCAAAAGATGACACGTGAAAGAAAGGCTGTACAGTGGACATTAAAACCCAGGTAGGTTTTTTTGCTGCTCCAGCTTCAGGAGTTTGTTTTCTCATCTCATTTGCTTTCTGGCTTCTCCTAGTCATTGATCTCAGTTGCTACTGATGTTGTGCATTTCTATAGAGTTTTTTTTTTAATTCATTTTTTCATTACATTTGCTCAGGCAATATAAAAACACTAGCCAAAAACACCAATGCTTGGTTCAGTTAAACTCTTAAGAACTCAGGGTGAATAAATGAAGACCTGAAGACAAAAACCCTCAAGGACCAAGACTAGGGATGCTTACCAAAACCACAGGCTCCTCATCTATAAGAAATGCTTGCTAACCACTGCAAAGTTCAAAAGAAACACAGCCAAACTATCCTGGGCTTTTAGGCGAAAATATAGATGAATCAGGGCCCATCTCAGCTCAACTTGCCTTTGCATGTTTCATTTCTACTATGGCGGTTTTGCAGACTATTTCTGACATTTCACCAGCAAGTTGACCATGATAATGGATGATGCTGATGAGCTTAAGACCCTCCCCTCCTCCTGCCCCCCAATTCATGCCATTAATGAGTTAAAATAAACCCAAACACGTCTCACCGCCCAAGCATTCACTAGACATTACCTTATATAAGGGTGTGCTGAGTGCATTCCTGTGTCTGCCTGCCTGAGTGCAGATTGTACCCTCCCCTGTCCTCCATCCCCCCCAAACATATACAATCACTCTCACACACACACACACACACACACACACACACACACACACACACCGCCCAACCTGTGCCGCCCAGTTGAAGCTTGCTGTGTCTCTGTGAACATGATCGCACATGACTCGACAGATCCTTTCCTGCCTGGAGTGTGCTGAGCTGGGAGCCTTCCCGTGGGGGAGGGGGATCAATGTGGACCTGGAGCAGTGCCCTTGTGCCGCTGCACATTAGCCGACTGTTAGGCCTCTCCTAGCTGGCTAAAAATAAAAGGGCATGAGGGCCATGATGGGTAGACGAATGGACGCTATTCTCCCACTGTTGTCCACCGTGGTACTGACTGGACTCCCTGGGGGGGGGGGCAGTGCATATTAATCCCAGGCCAAGACATCCTGCATGTGAGAAACACAACTAATGTCTCCTTTTTTTCTTCCTAGAGGTTCTAAGAGGATTAGACAAACTTATCCTCCTTTGTTGGACCCCCAAAACCTTCACAGCAATGTAAAAAAGGAGCATGAATATCAATCAAAGTGTCAGAAATGGGAAACATCCCAACCCAAACACTAAAACAACAAAAGCCATTAACTTGTCTCTGGGTGCTGGAGAAAGCACAGCAAAGCTGTCTCAGACTGTGGCCTCCAAGTGCTCCATTGTGTGCAGCAGACAGCAGCCCTGGGCTCTGATTCCTGTACTGTAATGCTGTGAGCAATGCCTTGGCATGTGGGATACTTTCTAAAATATTTCGTAGCTCTTTACCATATGTTCTACTCCTCAGAGGTCCACACGGGTGTTCCAGTCTACCATCTGGCTTCTATCTGGGCCCTCAGGCTTAGCAGGAGCCTTCAGCGAGAGCAGGGAAGCCCTCACTCACTCACTCAGTGCAACAGGTCACTTTTCAGTCACAGAGAGATAGCACCTCGACCGCTCACTCCGTTGAGCAACCCCGACGTCCCCATGACAGTGAAAAGCATCATTGAGCATTTCCACAGACTTGGACTATAATTAGAGAGGAATGTGGCACGCAGTTGATAAAGAATTTGCAGTAAGGTGGGGCCATGTGGAGGGGGTGGGGGTCCTTGTCAGCTTGTTAGCTTCTAGGTATATGGAGACAGACTGATTAAAGGTTGCCACGCGGCATCTCCACTACCCAGCCAATACCTGGTATATGGATTAAATATACCTGGCCCACCACAGACCCCACTGGGCTTTCAGGTGAGTGCTGAAAAATCTGATGCCAGAATAATGAAACAGTAGAGTGTTGTAAGGGCATTACACTCGAAACAAAGTACAGCAACATGTAACCTCGCAGCCGCTGTTGCAAAATCAGCCAATTGTACAACAGGATAAGACAACATCTAACTTTAAACACTCATGTAAACACAGAAGAACAAAGTAAGCATTTAATCACAAATGACGAAACCCCAAACAACACAATGGACAGGCAATTTGAGCAAAGATCAAATTCTTTCCTAGTGACAGATCATCTATACTGACTGCTGGAAACAAATCGAGAACAAAAGCAGAAACCATTAGGAATAAAGTTTCCTTTGCTGAAACACCCAGTGTTTGCTCATTCAACTAAGAGAACCATTGATCATTTTCTTTCCTGTTCCCTGAAGTAATGGTCTGCAAAGAGCACTTCACATGTATAAGAAACAACAATTCCCCAAATTTATGGATTCTTTTTATGTATTACATCTACTTGCATGAACTTCATTAGTTTCAGCAGATCAGAACTTATTCATTCACCCTTTTCCTCCACATCAATCGTTGCCTGCTGAAAGACAGATAAAAGGAAGGGATAGACTAGGATAAGCCTGGAAAAGAAGACTTTTCCGATGAATTAGGCAAAGGCTTAGAGCTGTCGATTTAACTTCCGAAACATGTCAAAGAGGTGTTCAAAACAGGTTTTTACTCAAAACACGAGCCACTTCCCCACTCGTATAGAAGAAAACCTGTATTTTGAATGAAAGAACCTGAAGTCAAAACTGAACCCTTTCTAGGTCTTAACACTTTCTTCTTCTGTCAGTCCTATACTACAGCAAACTACAGAACACCACAGAAATTTGACATTCCAATGTATTTTTTCACATTACACAACTGGAGAGATACAAATAAAATATGTGTTCTTGCTTCTTGGAAGGATGATTGAGTGCTGCTGTAAAGTAAGACTCAACAGGCACAGTCATGGCTTTTCATAAATGTAATGTCTCTTCATCCACATGTTTTGTTGGAGCTATGAACATTCACATTGAGCCACGTCATTGGCAGCACAATGGCGTCTTTCACCAGGCTCCTGGGAGACGGCAGTCACCCCCCTCGTGCAGTGCAGAGTCCCTCAAAAGCTGTGGCAAATAAGGTGAAGTTCTTAAACACTTTCACTTGGGTGCCTCCACCCTTCAGGCATACATACGCCTGCCGAAATGAAGTCTTGCCAAGTAAGAAGGGCAATCCTAGTGACCAAGCAGAGACCTCAAAAGGTCTTATACAGATGTCAGAACTCCATTCTGTCTGGTCAAGGAACCCCACAAAGTCTGTGCCAGCATAAGATCACATGGAGAACTGAAATGCGCATTTTACAAATGGTCAGCAAGCAGAGGTCTGAGTAAACATGGCGATTGTTGCCCTACGTCTCTCAAAACGAGGCTACCACGTTTCCACATCTCACACCACGTGGCATCCCCAAGGTGGAAGCCCACTGAACATGCCTATATGTCCATATGTATGTACTGAAACCCCGAGCCATAAATCTTAACTGTGCCACTGTCAAAGTGGTCCTCTTCCTGCATTTAAGAGGCTCCCATTTAAAAGGGGAAAACCAGTCGCACCTTCAGCGTTAAGTATATTGTCTGTGCATACAACGGCAGTGAGACAGACTTGAGACGGGTTTCAACCCACCAAATAACTGGGATACTTCATGGATTTTTCTCTCCCCAAAATTGCTTTAGTAGCTATAACCACTACAGAAAGTAAATTTTATGAGCACAAATTTCCACAGTCACCTGTAAATGATTCCTTTGCTCTTGCAACGTTTCTCTTTTGCTACAACGCTACCTTACAAACATTACCTCAAAAATAAAGACCCTAATTTTTAATTGATACTAATTTTCTGCGCCTGTGAAGCATATTTTTATATGGTTACAATATTCAGGCACCTGCAGAGGAAGTTACAAAAGGAAACATTGTTTCCTTTGTCAGTTTGTTAAAAACAGTAACTCTTAAAGTTAAAAAAAAAAAAAAAAACTTTGTATTGGACTCATGAAGCGTTTATACTAAAGCTTGAAAGAAATAGAGAAATAAGAAAATGACAGGAAAACTATATAGAAAGCCATCAATCTGACATTTTTAATGCAATATCCAGTTTGATATAAATTTTATTGTGCCCCATTAATATTGTACACTTGTCATGACAAACAGAGGAAAAAATATTTTGTGCCTTTTTTGTTCGTGGAAACTGACAAATGTATAATTTGTGCAGACTGTCTGCTATTTAATCGTGGTTGTGACTGTATTGGTTGCTTTCTTGCTGGATCACTTCCGCCAGATGTCGTTATGTGTGGAACATCCTAGAACCCCCATTCCTTTAGCCCCGACATGCTGGAACGGCAGGCAGCACAGCCACAAACACTGACCTGGTTCCTCAACAGCTATCCTTGGCTATTTACTGATGTAAGACGTGGACCACTGCCTTCCAAAACAGAGGTGCCAAAGCGTCCCAAAGTGGGTCAAAAGTAATTGATGGACCAATTGGGCAAAACCTCTGGAGTTATTTATAAACAGCAGCTTACGTTTAAAAAACTCACACACATAAACACTTAGGCATGGCAGAATTGCCATTGTACCTGACAGACACTCTAGTCAGCTGGCGATGCTGAAAATCACAGATCCTTCCTCCCTGGTCCATTCTTCTCCCTCAGTGTGTTCCTCCACAGACAGCAAGCAGGAAGTACCTGGTCTCTAACCACACACACACACACACACACACACACACACACACACACACACACACGCAGGCACCAAGAGCTTTCCTTTGTGGTCATTCCAGCCTAGCTCCTCCTGAATACCACAGCAATACTCATAAGCTCTAAAGCCTAATTGTGCTATTTTTTCTGCCCCAGACCTTATACTTTTAAAGTGTGTCGCTTGCTGCAGTGTTAGCGGAAAGCAGTCCTTCTGAGGTTGGCGAACATGTGCCCGGGGTGAGGCCAGCAGAACGGTACTCACAAAGCAGGTCCAGTGGGATGACGGTACTCTTTCCGTCTGGTGGCAACAGAGTGTGTGCTGTAGTCGCAGATGGTGCCAGCAGCAAGAGAGGGCAGTGTGGGGGTGACAGGAAGGACCCGGCGCATCATCTCCGCCTTCAGGGTGCGCGCCCACTTTCACTTTGGTTTCATCCCCAACTAATTCTCTTACATGTAGTTTTCCTCCCATAAATTATCCGACCTTAAGGACAAATTAATACACTTGGCTTGTTTTTTTTTTCAATGGCTGCAGATGGTAGTATCAGTGACGGCGTAAACAGATCAATGTTGGCGTAATGGTGTTTTTATAATTTTTTTTACCACGTGGTTTACTACACAGAGAGCCACACTACTCACTGTTGCCAAAATTTTTAGGCTGTTTCTGATCAGAAAATCAAATTAATTTTTTAGTACAGGATTAACTAAATGCAGTTAACACAGTTTCATACTCAAAAATACCTCCACTTCCCAAACATACTGTCACGCCCTCTCCTAATAATTTCTCGTGAACATTTGCAGTTGTGGTCTTCTGGATCTGTTATTGATATCATGGAACCCTGTTGGGAGCAGAAATAAGAAGAAGTACCTTTTCAATGCCGTTTCACCTGATCTAATGCATGAGGTGTAAAATATTAAAAGAGTTATGTAACAGAGGGCTGAGACATAATTCTTAGAAAAATTGTGACAAATCACTCTAAACAAATCATGATTCAATCTTATCATGTCACATGTTTATCCCCCCCCCCCCCAGAGTACTTTAAAACATCAGGTATCACATCTGCCTCTGTTGACTCTATAGCAGAGTGCGATAAGCACTACCAAAATTAAGAGGACAAACAAAAGAAAAAGAAAAATCTGGAATCAAATTTCATGTTAAGGTGATGCTGATCAGCTTGGCATACTACTCATAATTATGTGGCTCCAGGCCACTTACTTATGTTTCAAATAATGCAGTCTGTGGTGGTCTTTGCTTGCCACAAGCTCCAGTGAAGGTCAAAGGGGTTTGCACTGTGCACAGCATTCTCTCATCTTTTATCAATATAAAACGCTGCTGAATTATCTCTGACCTTTATGCACAGACCATGTTTCCTGTCTGATGACGACAGGAGAATCTCATGTATATGACAAAACCTGCATCAACACTTTCAGAAGTGACCCTTGACTAACTGGTTAGCAGCAGCTTTAGAATCTCCTCATATGAAAGTGTGAGCGATGAATAAGTGTCTATGTGAAGAATAAACAGGACACATAGAATCATGATGATTTAATGTATAAATGTTTAAAATTCAAATTGTTCAGAAATTTGCCGTTTCAGGAATAAGCACCAAAGTTGCTTGGCAACATAGCGACGAATATAAACATCATTAAATTTTCACAATGATCTTCTTTGTAATGTAAATTTCAAGCTACCTGTTTAAACACCTCACAGGCAAACAAAGATGGTACATAAACGTCCATACTGGAGATAACCAGAGAACTTCTTATTTTTCATCTTAATCTTCACATGTACAGTAGCTGCATTGCAAGTGTCATCTTAAAAAAGATTGGATCTTCTTTGGAAAATGAAAAGTGATGCAGTGATGAATACTTTTCAGATGGGGTGTGTATAACTGTTTTAAAAAAAACCACCAAAGAAAGACTTGCAATTGAAACGGATTATTTCAAAAAATTTCCCTTCATTCAGAGTAAAGTTCGTAGGACCCAATACACGGCTGACAGGTAATGTCCCAAGACAGAACTCTGGATAACAACCCGAGAGGCATCTGAGTCACAAGCGTAACCAGAAATATCTGCTTATGGTTTCTGCTTGAAAACAGAAACACATATAATAAATTAAACATTAAGTTCAGAAGTCAGTGGGAATTTCCTTTCGAACCTCAACCTACATTCCCAGTGGAAAATATTCTCTTACACAACTCATAAAATACACATTTTATCAAAATCATAATCAATGTCAGATCGTAATCGCAAAACTTCAAAAAAGTGTCGTAGAGAACAGCTGAACTAAGGCATAGAGTGGAAAAATTAAGACTTGAAATTTTTTCCACTGTAAATATGAGGAAATTATATAAACAATTCTTTTTAATATATATTCTGAAATATATATGTGACAGGGCTCATATTTCAGGAGGTATAAAGCAGTTTACACAATTAGTGCAAATTTGGACTACATCTAGTGTGACTTTAAGCTATGGAGAAGGTGGGATGCTGTTAGATGCTGGGATTGCCCTGTGTTCTTGGACTGACCACACAATTGCACTGGGAATTATTTTCACAACCACCTCACTGGCCAGACTAAAGACAAAGTAGTGCCACTCAGCTACATTTATGGGCACGTTTAGGTGGATCACATGTTCTCGCTACACTGCTGCCACTGCAGTCTTGTTCATTCCCAGTGACACACATCCAATGAAGGACACACACATTCTATCCAAAGCAGGTCCCACACTCCAATGCTCAGACACAACAGGCACTTCTGCTCCACTCATTGCTGCCTCAGTATAGCTGGTTAGATAATTTTGTGTGCACCTCCCAAAACGTGTCCCCCTCCTCCTCCGACATGTCAAGGATCCCCTTCAGTTTGCTGCCCTGACCCAATACGACTTTAGACATTTTGGAACTATGAGCGACTACATATCTAACAATTCTAACACATGCAGAAATAAAAAAGCTTTAATGAGACACACACAAATACATATACAGATAAACACAAATACCCTGACACACACATACACAATGAAGTACACAGAACCACAACCTTTGCAAGCTTTGTGCTCAAGTACAAACACAGAGCTCTGAAAAGCTGCCGCAAGCAAATCCTGTTGATTTTGATGTCTGGTAACGGGCCAGCGGCTTACGGTACATCATGGCACAGAGAGCAGGAAGTGGGTACAACACCCTCCCTGTGCAGCCCCCCCACCCCCCCACACTCCCACCCTCTGACAAGCCTCTGCCATCCCTCTAACCACCTGTACGACATTCGCAGCATACAGTAACCCCATCACGTGCACGCACGTGCGCACACACACACACACACACCCCAGTGCACCAAAGCACACAAACAAGATGTCTTCAGCTGCACATCTTCTGCATTTTCTCTTCACTGGCTCAGCAATGATTAATCAGCCCTTTCAGAATAAAAAAATAATTTATTTAAAAAGAATACCGTTATGCAACAGTTTTAGTCATTCCTTGTGAACTTCATAGATTAAACAATAAAAAAATATCCTTCTTAACAAGTTCAGCCCTGATCCAGCAAGTAGCTAGGTAAATAAAACTGGTTCATGGAATATTTTTACAAAAATGACCCTACTAAGTATGTTAAAGGGGAACAAAGAGCTGTAAAAGAGGTGTAAAATAAAACAAATGTTTCCAGATTTATTTTAAACACTTGCATTAGCAGGGATATCAGTCAAATGAATTTCTGTACAAATAAATAAAATTTTGGATTCTCTAAAATATTCTGATGATTACTGCTGTGCTGTATAATAATGCCTCACAACAAAGAGCAATAATAATAGTAATAGTAATAGCTCAATAAATAGTATTGTAATAACTCACAAAAACAAAAATAATTTTAATATGACTAAATCAATTTTGGACTTTAATCAAAAGAAATAAGCTTAAGTTTTGTTCCTCTTTTGCATACTTGTTCACAGACTGACAAATTTACATACCAAATTTCCTTTTCACATTTATTGCGAATATATGTAATATATATTTTTTAAATGGTGGAAGGAAACTACATGGACATCGCATCTAGGAGCTAAAAAGTCTGTTACCAAACTGGAAGTGGTCAAACAATTCAAGGGGTCACATTTCCTACCCAACATGCCAAGTGACTTTTCGGGTCATCCAGTTATCTCCTATAGTGCTCCAAAAACATCATTGCACAATTCATCCAATAGTGAAAAAAATTACAATAATAAAAACACACAATTTATAACAACCACCTAGAATGTGTGGCTTCCTGAGAAAAATGTCCTAAAAACAGGGAAAGGGTCCTTGGCAGGAAAGAGTTGGTCTGCATTCTGGCCGGGACGCTGTTCACCCCAGCTTTTCACCAGTACTGAGGTGAATTACAGCTGATGACTACGAAGCACTTGTAATTCAATAAGAGGCTGAAAGCATGTGAAAGCAGATCCAACTTTTTTTTTTTTATTTTGGACAGGTTGTTTTTGGCAGGGATGCTAGGAATCCGATGATGAAATCTGTTGCCAAGGTGCAGGACTTCCCAGGAACGGCATTCTTTCCTGCAGGATGTTCAGTAACAGTGTGGAGACACCTGCTGCGGTACAGTGGGAGGCTCATCTGAGAGAAACCCACATCAGACAACTGAATTTTGCATGCTATTATTATTAAAGATCATTAAACTGGCACCTTTGTCCAAAGTGACTTTGAAAACTAAGATTATAAAATTTTTTACCCATCTAAAACGCTAATAGTAGAGCAGCTTAAGGTAAACACCTTGATCAGTTGTACTACAGCAAGAGGGGTGATTTAAAGGCGACAGCTCTAACCACTCTGCCACCTGCTGCCCTGTACTGAAATTACACTAATTCAAAGTCTGTGAAGATATGTTAGTCTGTTTCACATTTTCACCAGCTATTTTTCCCACTGCAAGAGTATTTACCTGAGGACACAGTCATCACAAAGTGACACGAGGCAATGAACAGAACGAACATATTAGAGAGAAAACAAAACAAGTTAAAAAAAATCATATTTTCCAGCACTGGCTTTGATATCTTTAGAAGCCCATTAACTGCACAGGTTATATTTAGAGTGAGGACAATATTGACATGTCGTATTGTTTGTGACTCATTTGTGCCAACAGAAGTAAATGACACCCATGTCCTCCCCCGCAGATTTCCTCTGCTCCTTTGTGGCAGGGTGTGGGGGAGGCTTGACACAGGCCTGTCACCTTCGCCGACCAGCGTGTTGCCTTCCCACAGAAACCCTGACTTCTACGAGGTTCAAACCCAGCAGCCTGGCAAACTGGACCAGCCTCAGTTCATCAGGAAATGGCACCTCTCAGTGGTCCAGAATTCTGCTAAATGTTCCAAAATTCTAGAAGACATCTCAGTACTCTATGTTGTTCTATAAAAATAAGTAAACTGAACTGGGCGCACCCTGTGGTGCAGCAGGTAGGGCCTCATGGTGTGTGGACTCTTGTTTGGACAAGGCTTTGATTTGGATTCAGTCTGTGCAAAGTTTGCATGTTATCCACATGTGCATGTAGGTTTCCTTTTGATCCTCTGCTTTCCTCCCAGAGAAATGTGTTTCAGGTGAACTGGCCACTCTAATTTGCCTTTTCCAGAGCTGTACCCTATCTCCAAACCACCACATCCCTGACTTGAACAAGCAGTTTTTGGCAATGCATGAATTAATGAACTGAACTTAACTAATGTGGAACTAGATTGAATAAATAGCTAGTAAAGTAAGTAAATAAGGAAAATAAATAATGCAACAAAGGATATGAGCATAATAAAAAGAGGCATTAACCATAATGCAGGCTTCTTCCACCATTACACACTTGGTTGACCATCAAGTGGCAGACAGTCCAGGTGATTACACATAAGTGCCTCCATGAGTGACATGTCAGGAAAATGAACGAGTGAAAGTGACAGAGTGAGCGTGCGGGGGGGGGGGGGGGGGGANCTCTGTTTCTTCTTTTATTCCGTTTTCTCTCGCCCCCCCCCCCCCCCCCCCTCCCCCGGGGGGGGGGGGGGGGGGGGGGGGGGGGTCATTGATGACTTCTCTGGCTTTAGCCCACGCATGACTCAGCGGCAGCCACTGCAGTAGGAAACTGCTGACAGGTGGAGTGGCAATAATTTAAACTGCACTTTGTGTACTCCCACTCTAAATACAGTAGTGTGCGCACACGCACACGCACACACACACACGGGCAGACGGGCGAACGCAAAAGGGAAACACCTCCACACAGTTCCTGTTTACTCTGACATGGGTTCAAAACAAACAGAGCTGATATGGTGAAGCACACTTGGGGGGCTCTGTTGCTCACAGTGAACTGGGTGAACTGCACAGAACTGGGTGTCTACACATTTCACCTGTTAAACCACATCTCAAACTGTATTTCTGATGAATATATGTAACATCTTTTGACTGTTGTCACACATTTGGATAGAAAATGTATATTCACTGCAGTGGTCAACAGTGTAGTTGACTCAAGTCTCTAACTTTCTTCCACTAGAAAGTTTAAAATTTTGAAATGTATCAAGACTAGTTAATTCTGAAACATTTACTTTTTCACCCATGTAAATGTAATCTTGCCATTTGGAAATCAGGGGCAACATTAAGATTTTACAAGTTATGGCAAAAAAATTTACAACCAAACACAGGCTGTAAGTTGAATCTGGATAATGACATTTTCACATTTGAAGGAAATCAAATGTTGAAATGCATTTGAAAGGAGAGGAGCAACGGTGGCAGATGGGACATGGCACAGCTGTTTCTTGTCGTGTTTTCTGTGGGCACCAGAGGAGAAAACCTGCGTTTCACATTGTGCCTCCACACATGCACGTGCACACAGCTCATCTCTTCAATAAACAATTACACTGTGGTTTCCCAGCGACTTGTCTGCAAACTTTCTGTCCCTCTCTGGGTGTAGCACCCTCAGTAGGAGGGGTTACCACATTCTGCATGACTCTATGAGAGGCATCTGAGGAAGAGCACTCAAAAAGGCACAACAATGCAAAAATGACTATCCCTTGATACACCTGAAAATGGCCAAACTCTTTTTTGTATCATTTGTAAATACATATTTGCTTAAATTCACATACTTATCTTTTAATTACGTAAATAAAATGTAAACTGTAAATAAATACTACACATATTTGCTGCTGAGCAGACAACGAACCTCGAAAAGCCACAAAAAAAAATTTACAGGATCCCATTTAAAAAAAATAGTCTATTTAAGTGTGTCAAGGTGTACCGAAAAAAAAATCTGTAAAATCAATATATGGGACATTCATTCATATAGGCACAATGAGCACAGACATTTTTAGCAGCCATACCGGATGTATAATTAAAACTGTAAGACAGAGAACATATGGAGACTCATCACCAAGCAGCATGGAGATAGATTCTGATTTATAGGATTGCAACAGATTTCATAGATCATCCTTTCTTACCTATCTTATCAAACCTAGAGAGTAGTATGAACGGATGAAAGATACATAAGAATAATTAAATGAAACTCCTCAGAGTAAAAGGAATTAAATACCTTGTGCACTAGGTGCTAACAGGCTTACGATGAGCTGAAATGTGGAACATGCTAAATAAAAGCTGCCTCAGGTGGGATGCAAAACTCAACATGCATTTTCTTCTTGAAATGACATACAAAACTGCTCTTTGTGCTCAAATTTTCATGGAATTTAATCTCTATGTTCTGGAGATATTTTTTCCCCACAGTTATTAAACTTTGCACCACATAATTACCCAGTAGTTAGTCAGAAAACTGTGCTTTTGAGCTTCCAGACAAGAGAAAATGAGCCAGCACATAACCCTGTGAGCCACTGCGAGCTGCAGCATGGATTTTTTTACTGTGGCACAAATATCACAATAATGCCATGAGAACGCTGAGCAGCTGGAGTGTGTCATATGATCTCACCCGCATTGGAACAGTGAGAACAGGACTGATGCTGAGTGCCCCAAGGTGATGGCGCTGGAAAGGATGCTACAGTAAACTGAATTCAGCTGGATCTCATGGATCATGCAGAACTGATGGCGCACGTGTTGGATTCCAACAGCGGCTTCAAGCCATTCATTGTTAACTGTGGTTTTGTGTTTGACTGAACGGCATGTGCTCCACATAACTTCCCACTACTGTGCGCATCACTTAACCCCTGATTCACTGATTGAACTGTGCTGAACCCCACTGATGCTCTTTGCATGTGTTCTAACAACACCACAAACACACACTTGCATGCACGGAGGACCGGAAGATCTCTTTGAGCGTGAAATAAAATCATGTTAATATTTAGCCTCCTTGAAAGTCTTTAAGACCGCATGCACAGATGCGGTTTCGACACAGCTCGATGGCTTGTTTTTGTTCTTGGGTGTGGGCGTTAGGAAGCCCACACATTCGCCTGAACGGTACTCATCGAAACGACCTGCTGACCTTTCCAGGCGGCGAGTCTGTTCCATTGTGGCACTCGAGGTTGTACATGAACTTGCAGGATCTTTGAGCGCCTTCTGATGTGCGTCCAGGTAAGTGCGTCTGAAACAGAAGGAAGCGCTACTGCGCTTTTGCACACAGCTGTGCAAGTGTATGCAGAAGCAAACAGATACAGATCGCAGCATTCGCCAACAGAGAGTGAAATTTTGCTTCAGAGACCTGCAATTGAGAAGTGTTATAGACATCATTGAGATTTTGCTTCTAGCCAGACCTGAATACACCCCACGGGGTCCAAACCAGCACAAGTCAAGCGTTTAGGATACAATTCCAAACAAGTGTGTCACACACTGTCATAAAAAAATATTTTTGGTTAAACTGAATCACATGTCATTGCCGGATTATTCACTGCTCCATTGTTCGAGGTTAGTGAGAAGATCAGCGGCTGAATGCTAATACTGAGAATTAGTATCTTTCATTTAGCCAACACCTTAAACATAAAAGTCACACAGTGTTAGATAATCTGTATGCAAAACAGGGCATTCTTACAATTTCATTTCAGGGTAAGTACCTTGTCAACGGTACTACAGCAGGCCAGGGACTCAAACCAGCAACCTCCAGGTTACAAGGCACCATTCCCACCCATAATGCTGCCTGCTGGCTAAAAACAATGAGGGTAATAATATCAGTGATTACAGGAACTGGGGTCTCTTTACAATTAATTTACAACATCAACACACACATCATTGAGATGCCCACGGCTGCTGGCCAAACATTTTTTAAACAATTAAAGATATTTCAGCCAGATGTTTTGATTACCAGAACATACAAAACAAGACATGATACAGACCTTACTGAGAGCACAATTTTCACTTCCTACCAGTAGTAATGTATTATTATTATTTCTACTATTACATAATAAATATCATTATCATTGTATTATCTAAACATTTTTTATGTTTGTTTATGTTGACTTACATTGTTAGTCTTTAGCATTGAGTGACGCATTGATTTAGCCATTTATACAGCTGAGTAAATTTTACTATATCAGTTTATGGTTAGTACCTTCATCCAGCATACCGCAACAGGAGAAATTCAAAACCACCAGCCACTCAGATCACAAGCTGACAATGCAATTTATCTGACTTTAATGAAAGGCAACACCAAAAATCCTGTTCATATGCTGAGGTGAAACAACTCTGTGAAGGATGTTGTAAGTGGGGAAATACATGACTATACTGAGGTCACAGAGAACAACAGTGTCGCAGACACCACACATGGCCCACCACGAAATGTTAGTGAAAACTGCACCATTATGGTGCACATTGACATGCATCGCAGCTGTCACTGGACCCCGAACCAGGCTCCTGTTCTCCTTCAATCAGAGCAAGAGCCTGAAGTTCTTTTTTTAAGCCCATCACTGTTTGCTAAAAATAGCTGCTGCTCACATGCTTTTTATGCATGTCTTTAATGACAGCTACACTCAGCCAGATGTGACTACTACTACTTCTGCTACCCTGGCTACTACTATACACATTTTGTCCCATGGAAATAATAAATAGAAAGGGGTGTTTTGTGAGGGGGTCGTGTTCCAGTTCCATTAGCTGCAGACAAAGGAAAGTCCCAGTGTGCCTCATCCCAGGGCCTGGAGCCAAACTGCTGCATCACCGCATTATTAATGCCACCCTGTGTTAACCCGTTGTAGGCGGGACACAAGCCATCTGTACAGTGTGGTTCACAACTTCAGGGGTGCAACTGCTGAACAGGTTGGAAGGAGGGGGGGGGGGGCTCAGCGGAGTTATTCACAGACATAGAGGGGAACACGGGGCTTGTCTCAACACCCCTCGTCACGCCCATGACATTTACTCATTTAAATTTAAATGCATCAGTTCTGAACACTATACACAACTGTTTCTATTTATTTCTCATAATCTGTCTGTGTTTTACAAACGCACTTTTGTAACCAACCAATGAAACCCAAAGGGTGTGTGTATGGGTCCACGCGATTTGCATCGTTAGCAGAAAGGATGTGTGTGTGTGTGTGTGTGTGTGTGTGTGTGTGTGTGTGTGTGTGTGTGTGTGCACGCGCTTGTGCAGTTCAGCTGACACACGCCAGTTTCTGCTGGCGGCACAAAAGCAGGGGAGTCTACTTCGTAATCACGTTGTATGTGTGTGTGTGTGTGTGTGTGTATGTGTGTGTGTGTGTGTGTGTGTGTGTGTGTGTGTGTGTGTGTGTTGGTGCGCGCCCGCGCGCACGCTTTGTCCATAAGTGGTGTTTGTGACGCCGTCTTCAAGCCACACTGCAGTACCGAACGCCGTGACGGACGGTGTAAACACGCCGAGAGGACAAAGACGGCACATATCGCTTTCTTTTCCCCGGAAACCACAGTAAACCAGAGTAAATCAAAGTAAAACAGAGTAATTAATGCCCGCAACGAAGCGACACATCGGTGGGTCACATCTTGTCCGCGGTGCTCACAAGGGACAATCGCAGGGACACATTCCGGCACCTGCAGCTCCGGACAAAGACGGACCCATGGGTGGGGTGGGTGTCAAATAGCTCAACGTGTTGATGGTGTGTATGTATGTGTGTGTGTGTGTGTGTGTGTGTGTACAGTGCAATGCTGTGCAATGGGGGTCACATCGGAGGCAAAAACACACCACAATTCCCTCCATCCGACTCACACCGAGTTCTCATATTCACCTTAGCGAGTGTACACAGAACACACACCACACACTGTACACACACCACACACACTCCTCACTGTCCTGCACTGTAGGTCAGACATCACAGTATAAGCCGCACATTCCCCAACAGAACACGTCCCGTGCGATGAATCACGAATCAGGCATTTAATTTTTAAACACTCCTGTGGTTCTGCACACATTTCCATTATTTTCATCAACAAAAAAAAAAACGGTACCAAACAAACGATCAGCCGCGGCACGAACTAAAACAGAAGTAAAGCGGCCGTAAAGATACACACTGTACTGTATTAAAGGACAGTTGACATCATTCCCGTTTGACTTTCAGTCATGAAGCGAGGTGAGGGAGACGATGGCCCGAGGACCACCAGGGTGACAGCTGCCTTTTCTCCCCCACTATGTACACCCCCAGCCGCCCCACTCGCCGGACTAGCGCGGCATCCAGGCGCTCACGAAAACACCACGCGGGCTGTCATCCACGGGGCAGAAACAACAGGATGTGGTGGTATCCTGACACTGCATTACTGCCACGCATCCACGCTCGGAACAGACACACACTTATACCTCAGCATGACTGTAACGACTGTGCGAGGGAAATGACCACACGCGCTGCTGCCCCCCTGCACGGAGGCATTAGCATTATAAAAGTCTTCCCACCCCCCCCAAAGCCAAGTTCTGGACCGCATTAGCCGTCGCGTACAAGTGCTGCTGAAAAGGATACAAAATAAACACTGCAAAAATAAATAAATATCAAACAGTAAAGAAATAAACACACATTCCTATTCCCATGCAAATAACAGCGCGCCTTACCTTTAAACTTGCTCCTCTTCCTCGCGGTCCAGCCCTTTTGTCCCTTCTCCGAATTACACTGTTTTCACATGGTGACTTCCTCGCGCTTCCCCACACCCCCCACGGCTGCACAAAGATCCTGCTTGTGTGTGTTTTTGAAATCTATACTCTTTACTTATTTTGCTGGTTAAATTGTAATTTCGTGGTTTAAACTGCGGGTACGCGCTCTTCACTCGGCCAATGTCACTGTGCGCGCGCGCGTACCTCTGAGAGTGTGTGTGTGTGTGTGTGTATGTGCGTGTGGGTGTGTGTGTGTGTGTGTGTGTGTGTGTGTATGTGTGTGTGTGTGTGTGCGTGTGTGAGTGTGTGTGTGCGCGCGCGCGCGTTCGCGAGTGTGTGTCCGCTCTGTTTTCCACAGTCGAACGGAACGCCCACTCCCTCAATCGCTACATTGTTGACATTCGATCGCTGACGTCACCTGCGTCCCTCATTCACAAACGTGACGCACGCGCGGGCAGCGGATTTTGCGCCGGCGCCGCAGGGGATCGCGCGCCTCGTTTTAGGAAACGTCCGCAGCCGCACTTTGTGAATCGCCGCGGTGGAAGCGCATAGCTACTCAGCAAAGGTCTCACGCTGCGAGGTGCCCAACAGCTCCGCGCCATGACCAAACATTCGCTCGAGGGACGTGGGAACATGTCGGGAAGGATTGTGGGAATTGTAGTTTGAGATTTCCTGCTTTAACGTCTGCATTAGAGTACAGTAATTTGAACCTGTATTTAATTGTATAGGGGACTTCCGTACCGGACCAAACACATACTGTATGTTGCCAAGTTTTCAGAAATATATGAAAAACTGATATACTATGCAACAACCGCCACACATGACATATTTACCACATTTCACATTTATCACAATCACCATGCTTTTATTTATTCATCCACTATTATTAACTGCTTATCCTGAGGAGGATTACAGCGGTTCAGAGTCTATCTTAGAAGCAGAAGATGTTTGGCCATGAAACAGCCCCTGGATGGGACATCAGTCCATCGCAGTGTGACTGCACACACATATACATACCCATTCACATGGACACACTATGGTCAATTTAGAATGCCACATTTCTTTTGACTGTAGGAGGAAACCCACGCAGAAACAGGGAGAATATGCAAACTCCACACCACCTGAGCTGGATTTGAACTCACACCAAACCAGCCCGGGTGCTGTAAGCCACAATGCCCTCCAATGCTTATATCAGTAATCATAAATATTTAAGAGGCAGTTTATTGTCAGACTTTTAAGTGTACGAAAATCCATCCCTTACCAGCGCCAGGAATAACTCCTGAGGACAGAAAAATGAGTCAAAACATGTGAATTAAAATATACATGTTTTCTGTGTCAACCCACATTGCTCTTTCATAAGAGGACTTTATTCTGTAAGAAAGGCAGTTATTATGTAGAACGAGACCCTGAGGGAGTTTGCATGTCATTATAGATTTTCAAGCTTCTACAGTCTGGTGTGGTTTCTTATAGATACTGAGCACAGTCTACAATTTCAGTGTCACTTTTTAGAACAAATAACTAGATTCCATTCTTTACATTTTCATACGAAGGACCCCAGCATGGCGCCAAACCCAGCAATTGGCATCAATCAGTCAGAGACATGGTAGGACAATTTAAAAAAGCCTAAAATCTGCAAAATACCTCTCTGTGAGGAGGACTTTAATAGTCACAGACTGAATCCAATGTATACTTTCTATAAACAGCGATGCAAACATTTTAGTCAAGTTGAGAGGGCTCAGTTCATGACTGAAAGGACTTGCATCTAAAAATATTTCAAAACCACTTTATAGCATGCACACATACACAAAAACAAACATAGGGTATATGTGGAGGCAGTTTAGTTTTTCATAAAGTGACAGTTAGTAAAAGTTATTAATGGACCAGAAAAAGCAAGGTTGGGCCTACAGTTTTGGCAGTGCCTGGCACAATATCTGTCCGTATGTGGCAGTGGGAGATGCAAAATCAGAGACTGTGGGGCTGGGCAGGGTCTCCAATGTCATACTGAGGAGCATTATGCCAGGAATTATGACTGGAGGTGTAATGCAAACATGTCTCTGAGTATAGCACGCGCTTCTGGATCCCCACTCCCACTACAAAGGAAAATGACCTTGTGTTGTGTGTCCACTGTCTAAGTAATTTTTTATGCGCTAATTTAGAGTCTTTGTCCTTTATCACTGGAATAGGGAAGAAATCCTACTAGACAAAGAAATGCTGCAATCTGTAATTTGCTTCCACTTTATTTAAGTTATTTAAGTTCAGAATACACTAAATGTGATTAGTATTGATTCCATTATGCAGAATTACATGTGCTTCAGCTGCTGTTGTCATGTTTCTGTCTGCAGATATTTCCTCTGCTTCTGACTCCCATTTCAGGAATGTGGATGGAAGAAGTTGAATAAATACAAGAGCAATATTTGAGCAAAATAAAATCCTTAGATTTTTCTGCATAATAAATGTAGAAAGGTTGTAATTAAGAGTGACACAGTGGTGCAGTGAGTAACACTGTCCCCTCAAAAGCACCAGGCTTATCCGGGTGTGGGTCAGCTTGGTCTGCGTGGAATTTGTGTGTTTTCTGCATGTCTGTATGGGTTTCCTCCTACAAATCCAACAACATGTGTTTCAGGTTAGTTTGTTGCTCTAAATTATGCATGAGTTTGTGACCGTGAGGGTATGTGGCCACCCTGTGATGGGCTGGTGTCCCATCCAAGGTGCCAATTTATAGCCTGGAGCCTAATCCTTCTGGGGTTGGCTCTGGACTGCCACAACTCTAACCAGCATAATGTTTTTCATGATGATGAATGCTGGTTATGATTATTTGAATAGCTGATGCACAAAAATAACACCTGATTTGTTCACTAAGCTCCTTAGAATTATTCACCCATTCAGCCAGCTGGGTATTTTTTACTGTCTTAACTCACAGTAAGTACTGTGCTCAAGGCCATTATTCCAGAAACAGGATATAAACCTACATCTCTTGAGTGCAAGATGATGGCATTGAAACCACTGTGCCACTTATTGTTCTCTTAAAAAAAGACTAGTGTATTGCTTTAAATTGCTGCCTTTTCAGAGATGTTCTGCACCCTGAGTAAACAGAATGCAAGTAAGTAAACATGTGGTGAACATCTGAGGCCTTTGGACGCAGCACCATAACAACATATTAGACTTGTGCATTGTCAAATCCTGCTTTTCATGAAGCCACCGAGTCATATTGAGAGTATTTTACATAAAACCAAAACTAAGGTATTAAATGAAAGCAGAAGCTGGTCAAGGAGTCACTTTGAGAGAGAGTGACTCATTTGCCTTGATTCACTGGGGTTTTGTGGTCATGGCAAAGGGGACATCTGTACCAGAACACACCCTGGACTGCCACGGGCTGTGGGACTGAGCGAGCCCGGGCCAACACACTCACGTCAGAGCACTCTGCTCGGGCTGGAGCCAACTTGGGAAGAGAAGCCAAAAAAAACCGTCTCACTATGTCAGTTACAGCACCTCGAAGAGCACCCCTGGGGGCAATCCCAACCGCCATTCATAATATGTTTGGTGCAGATGAAAGCATTCGTCTCAGGTTTCTTCCTGGCCAGGTGACACTTCCCACACTGCCTTATACCTGGCACATAACAGGCATCCCCACTGCAGCTCTGAACATCTCCCTGGTGTGTTACCTACCTCTCTGACATAGGTCACCTGCACTGAGGCCTTATGTCCTCATGCTCCCAAATGCTTACATGTTCTATTACCTATGTGTGTCGCTGCATGTGTGTACATGTGTGTTTATGTTCACAGGTATGTGTGCTTTATAAGTGTGACTGTCTACTGCCTATACTTACCTGTGTAGGTGTGTATTTATTGTGTTTTTACCTGCATGAGTGTGTGCATGCTGTATATTTAGCTGTCTCTGGGTGTCTGTACTGAAAATATTTACCTGTGCAGGTGTGTGCATATTGTGTATTTCCCCTATTTAGCTGTGTAAGGATATGTGTGCATATTGTGCACAACATGTACCTGTGAAGGTGTGTATGTATTTTATAAACCTGTGTAGGCTGCTTTTGTGTGTTTTTATGCACACAGGTGTGATTAAGTCCATATTGTTGCCAAAACAGTTTGGTAGATGAGCAAATGCCTGTAACCCCTCATGATGAAGAATTGCCTGTTCGCAACCACAGTACCTGAGTCCTGGTCTGTGTGGCTGGGGTCGAGAGGAAGAAACCTAAAGTTATGATGGATGTATACAGACAATTATAACTGAAATGTGGAAATACAGTGTCCCTGAAGGGAAAGGACTATGACTGATGATGACTTTGGGGATGCAGCGGGATAAGTGCCACGCTACTGCAGAAATCTGAGATGAAAAGTGAATGGGGTTGAGATGAGTCATCAATTGCAAGGCACATCCGGCAGAACTTGCAGAGCTCAGCTACCACAACCGTCACACTACCCCTCAACTAACCCCCCCGTGGCTCAGGCCTATGGCCAGAAAAACAACAGCTCACAGGTTGTATTTCAGTTGTTTTCTTTACCCTTTGCTGGTTCGGGTAGGTGAATGAGCGACGCTTGCAGCTGTGGAGGGGGCTGTGTGTTCACTGGGGGGGTGCACAGTGGAATGATGACTGTGCAGCTGACAGTCTGCGGTTTGTTTGTCCCACCCCCACCACCCTGCAACCTGCTTACTGTGGGTTCCCAGCCATCTCAATGTCTCTCGCGCCATGCCGGGGACACGCCTGTGCACCACTTCCTGCCAGCTTGCCCGGGTCATGCTGTGGGTGGGGGGAGGGTCTGGTGGACACAATTTGTGCTGCAGTAGCTGGACCCTTTGAAGGCTATTGGAATGTAGAAGTTGAAGCCCTACTGTGAGAGACAGATGTGCAGACAAAGTCATTGGGGTTTATGACAGGAATTTTTTTGTTGATGCTTGTTAGATGTGCAGAATCTATACAGGGGACAGTGATCTTTAAAAACACACATGGGGCAGTAATGCAGTGCAGGAAATGGCTAGAGCACCAACACACAGGGGGGC
Source organism: Arapaima gigas (assembly GCA_900497675.1). Taxonomy (NCBI): domain Eukaryota; kingdom Metazoa; phylum Chordata; class Actinopteri; order Osteoglossiformes; family Osteoglossidae; genus Arapaima; species Arapaima gigas. The sequence goes on from UFQX01000251.1 coordinate 505,618, forward strand.
ATTTTAAAGCTTCACCACCTATTCAGCTTTCATCCTGACAGTGAAAAAAGACAGAGCAATTGCTTCAGATTAATAATATACTTTTATTGTGGCATAATTAAATATCTGTTGCCCTGTCAAAATAATAATCAGATTTTTAATTTAAAGATACTGCATAAAATTGCTCTACCTTTAATTATGAAAATAATATAAATTGCAGATATAGGAACACTAAGCTTTTAACATTCAGAGAGATATGAATAATAAACTGTACAAAATTTTCAAAAATCATCCTGCATTGTTCACATTTAAAGCTGGCATTTTCATAATTTAAAAAATAATAATTAAAGTCTAAAGGGAAATAATTATCACACTATTTCATAAAGCCAAAAAAGAACTGGAGAGGTTTATCAGTGAGGTTTATGAGGCACTTGATTTGTCACCATGTGTGGGAGGAAAGAACAGTGGGCTTAGTCATGTGACCCTAGACTGAGGTGATGGGGTGAGGGCTCCAGACGTCTCCCACAGAGGGCACTGACACCTGAGCTGACGCATGACAACAAGCCACTTGCCTTTTGAGAAAACACTTTAAATGGCCCAGCAGTGCGTGGTTAAACCTCAGCGGAGCAGCAAAGGCAAAACCTCTCACTTTTTCCGTCTCCATGGTGTCAAAAGTCAAGTTTCAAAGCGATGGCCACTTGTTTATCTTTAGTTTCCCACGTGACACCAGAAGACACAAAATAGAAATGTAAGCTCAAATTCTGATAAACAGAAATAGCAGTGAAGAGCAAAACATGTCAGGCTGGCAGGCACTGAGAAGATGATGATGAAAAATTAATAAATCACAGTGGTACCCCTGGCTCTGATGGGACTTTGGAGCATCCTTTATTTGCACTGTTCCTCTCGTGCAGAAACAATAAACCGTCAGAGAAAAAACCTGGGATTAAAAAAAAGTTAAAAATACAGTTTACATATGGACAAAAACATAATTCAGGAATTAACTCTGTGTGTCATAGTAATAGAGGATGGCAGTCAGATGATTAAAGTCCAGCAGCTTAGATTGAAATGCAAATGGATAGCGCAAAAACCACATGATGTAACAGTCTAAAAAACAACATTAAATGTAAGGAGACACTTGAAACAGTCTCCCTTCTACTAAATAGAAGAGATTCTCCCAGGAAGAGTCCGACGTGAACAAAATCTTTTTAAATTATAGCCCACAGTCATTTTCCAAGAGAGTCACTGATTTGTACAGATTAATGGGGTGCGTATCTAGCACACGGTGTCATTTATAGACCAACTCAAAAATATTATGACCCAAATTATGTCCATTATTAAAAAAGGGAAACAGCTCTCCTGTCCCTAGCCTATTTATGTCTATGTTTCCATGGAGACCGTGAATTGGGTATCTCACTCCAATGTGTGCAATCTTGTTCCAGCTGGAGTTGGCACTTTCGTTTTAAGGACTGTAAAATGATTTTGGATTGAAAAGTTTCTGAAATACAAATGGGTTTAAAATAATGAATGAGTCATCTCTAAAAACCCTTCAGCTTGTCGATTGTTAACCATGCAGTTGGTGTTATGACTGTTATGACTCATTTGACTGAACTCACAATGCACCCATTGCAAACATATATACTATGTCACTTTTCCTGAGATGACTGTTGCTTTGTGTGCAACCATAATGAAGAAAACAAAACATGTTATAGAAGTTATATTAATATTCTGATATGCTAATGAGACTGAGCGACCTGCATGTTCATCGAAAGCAGAGAACTACTGGATTATTATTATTATACATCTTATGATGCACATGGACAAATCATCAGTGATGTGAACTGGGGTTACTGTGTGTTTGGTCTTCTGACACCTTCACTCAGGTGACCTGATCTGGGTGGTCATGCAGGTACTATTACTTTGAACTTACAACTGGCTTCTCTTGACCCTAAAGCATCTAAATGCCCTCTCCACAGCCTTCCTCCTCTGACTGCCGAGAATACTCAGCATACTATTCTGCACTCCACTTCCTCCCTGTCCTCACCTCTATACCTGTTCCAGCTACCCAAGGATCACACGAGTCCCTGGATTGTGTTACTGTGAACTTCTCCTCTGGGCTCCTTAGATGTTTACTGGGAGGCATGGTGGCTCAGTGAGTAGCATTGTTGCCTCACAGCACCTGGGCTGTTTCAGGTTAATTGGACAACCTAAGCTGCCCATAAGGTGAGGCCACTTTTGAAGCTTTGATATACACCAAACCACCTGCACAGGTAACTGCTTACCTTTCTGTTGATCATCACAGCCATCAGTATTGGAATATTGGGATTTCTTTGAATGAAAAGGACTGCCAACAGGAGGCTCTGCTGACATGCCTTACCTTAGTTGTCCACTGCTGCTGTTATTAATATTAAACTGTTGCTTTTGCCTAAGGAAATCTGCACTCATTAGAATAAAGCAAATGTACTTAAAAGGTCACAAAACAATAACATGATCACAATTCAGAAAGACTGTGTAGCTGTTATACAGGATTGATATGACATTGATACTGTGACCCAGTAACAGTGTCTCTTTAATACTAGCTGACACTGAAGTAACATTGCTATTTGGCAACATTGCTAATAGGTGACATTGTAACTGGACGACAGTGTTAATGTGACATGATAACAACTAAAGTTCATCTTGACACAGCCTTAGTTTTCAGGTGGATCAATTCTAACAGCTGACTGAATACCTGGGTCACAATATGCACCACACAAAATTTTCTTGTGTCCTTTTTATGACATTCCTGTAGAAAAGCATTTTCCACGACATTAAAAAAAAAACTTCTTTAGAGGTTTACTTAACCTAATTGTAAACCCATTAATCAAACACTTATTTATGCATACACTTGTTTTGTTTTAAAATATACAACTTCAAGTTAAATGTATTCAACTTATTAAATATTAACCTGAATGTAAAATAAAACCAAAATATGACCTAAGCTGCATTATTCTACAAGACAAGTGAAGATTTATGAATTTTAAGAATTTTTAAGATATTAGAAGAATTTGGAAAATTCTGACAACTGTACCACGATGTTAAAAAACCTGATGTACAATACGGTTATTTACACCTTCCTTTGTGTCACCAGTGTGGGCCAAAGCTTTCCACAGTGTACTGTATGAGTTGCCTTGAAGTGCCATCTATCGGCCAAATGCTCTCCTTCACCCGGAAAGCAAAATCACAGTCGGGGCTGATTTCAGTGCAAAACTTCAACATATTATTTTTGCTACTTCGGATGCAAGGCTTCTAATAACGTAATATTACGACTCATTAAATTTAAATTGTTTTAATTACTTTGGAATGATTCAGTTGCTAAAATGAACCCATTTGAAAGTTCTCCTTTCAACAAACTGAACTTGCCAGGAATGGTCATTGAAATGTCTCAAATTCCAGATCAAATCAGAAATTCTTTGCTTAACATGAAGAACTAAATTCCATCAGGCTGGAACTACAGAAAATATTTAAATGACTGAAAGCATCTTGTAACAAGAGGATAATGGAGCACATTTCTAACAGTTTATTTCATGATGGTTTCTTTGCTCATTTAACCCTATTCCCACAGCTTAAGAAATCAGACATCTTATATACAGTACATAGTAAACAGATCCATAACATAATCCTGAAAACCTTTAAAAAAGTGGGGGGATTTAAAAAAAAAAAAAAAAAAAAAACTCACTGCATACCATAAGTGACCAGCTTACTTTAAATAGGAAGTATATTACACATACTTAAGATAACTTACTATATAATTCTTGGATACTGACATTTCAGGGATGTTGCTTGATTGTGCAAAAAAAGGGCACCTCCGCTCAGCATTTTGCAGACAAGACTGTTTCCGTGCAGACACACGTAAACATAAGACACACTCATTTCTTGCAGGACAGTCACAATGGAGTACACAGTTCCTTGCAGAAATGACCGCACTTCCTGAAATCCAAAATGTGAGTTCTACAGCATTAACTGTGTGAAGCCAGTGCTCTCCTGCTTGTCCCATTGTGTGCACAAGACTCCAGCTCACATTTTCTCTCCAGATGATTAGTTGTTACTTAAAGCGCAATTGATGAAGTTTTCAATAGAGCAAAACCAAGTCAATTACATTAATACACAAGCAATTACATTCTAAGGCAACGTGTGAACTAAAAAATAAAAATACACAGAAGGAAGCCTTTCTATTTCTCCATTACATAAAAAGTGAAGTGCCCATACCAAAACCTATTTTCCCTACTAACTGAGCCTTAAGATGTAGTCGAATATTTCTTAAAAAAAAAAAAAAACAGCAAATTAGAACTATGAATACTGAAATCAATAAACCTTTAACACAAAAAGTACAGGATTCCCAGTTCTCTCTCTCTTTTAGCAGTTTCAGCCAAGGACATGTTTACAAAACTTTGTTCATTCAAAAGGAAAAGTTATTAAAACTTTGCATTTTCGAAATGTACCCAGCATAACAAGGTGTCCATAGCCCTTGGCTGATATTTTTTCTCATGGCACACGTTTAAAGTTCACGGCATATTTAAAACGCATCTTTCATAAAACACCATTGTCCAAAAATGAAGATGAAATACTTTCAGAGGATCCACAGGTGGTTGCAAAAATCTTTTGGTATATCATGCTCACATTACACAGTGCTGGAGAAAGAAAACTTGCTCAATGTGTTCTACAGAATCAAAACAAGATGGGAGGCATTATCATAGCTTTGCATGTCAGCTAAAGGACACACACAGCGTACATCCTTTCAAGATGTACAATACATTTTACCTATCTTAACCTGCAACTAATCAAGGCAAACCCCACTCTGATCAGCTGTATTAGCCTTGGGGGTAAAAAAGTAAATTCACAGACCCAGAAGTCCTAGACACATTCCTCACTGGCCTATAACCCAGTCCAGAAATCCTCATCAGTTTGTACATACAAAAAACCAAATCTAGAAGACATGGAATTATGGCATTAACTTTAACCTGTAACCTAGGTTACCGACAGTCTTTCTGACCACACCACTGTATTTTGTTCAGGTGTAACATGCAAGCCAAACAACAAAGGTGGAACCAGGTCTAAAATGACTAAGGATATGTCCCAAACCTGCATGAGTTTGTTTCCCTCCCACAATACTGCACCCAAAAAGTCTGCACGTTACCACATGCTGGTGCACAGTGCATCACAGGTCTCTGTAGAGTGCAAGGAATGCTGGGATCCACAGTAACCTGCCGAGTGAGGACACTGACCACATAAAAGAGGCTGTAGAACTACTGCAAGATCGAATGCTGGGAAGAGGGGCCTACAAGAAAACTAAGAGCAAGGTGATTCAGGGTAGGGAGTGGGGCAGCATTTGGGTCTCCGTTGCATGAACCAAAGGATGTTCTGGGGGGGGGGGGGGGCGGTTGGGTTCTGTCAGTCCGCCCATCACGAAGTGCCCTGCCTTTTCTGCTGCTGAGCTCGGATGAGCTCCAGCTGCTTCTTGCACTTCTGGTAATAGGTGGATAAACTCTTATTCTCCTCCAGAAGCTTCTTGTGCTCCTGGACCAGTCGAGAGGTGTTCTGCTGATCCTTTTCATCTTGGTCAAGCTCAGCAATGAGCTCTTCCCTAAAATAAAGATTGATGTGTTAGAACCCTTATGGCTTGTATTACAAGTGATGCAACGAAGTACACTATTCCTGGAGTTCCTGTGTAGTGATAGTCTACTGTATAAAAAAAAAAAGACAGTAAGACTTCTGGTGAGAGAGAGGAAAAAAAGAGAAAGACTGATGTTATATGAAAGCAGTAACCCCACTTGTTAAAATCCAGCAAGGGGAAAGCAGTGCTCTTACTATGGGAAATAACTGTACAAGGGAGGCATTTAACCAGCTGGGAAAGTTTCATCTCACTTTTAAATTGGTCAAATTTCCATTTCTGTGGCAAAACTGTAGGTCAGAATACATCAGGAAAAATCCAACCAACTATATTTACTCAAGGTGGTTTATGCATGTTTCTATACAATAGCTATGCAACCTGTTGCTGCAAATTCAACAGTGAGAACTGATCCAAAAGCTCTGGTTTTGTGTAATTGTGTACACTAGCAAAATGTCACAATGCCAAGCAGTGATGGTCATTTCTGTGATGGAACCAAAAGAGCAACTCAATACCACTGTCTTGTCAACAGCTTTATATCTTGAGGAAAAAAAAAATGTATAAAAAGAAACATGAGCACAAGGACCACCAGTCCCAGCATTGGGAGGAAAGCAGGTGAAAAGCTCATGTGAAAGAGCACATCAATACGAGTCGTGTCAGAACTATGCGCTCAAGTCACCTTCTAAAAATACAAGATGAGTTGTTGAGCAGTTGTTCCAGTGTACTGTGCTCTTACTTATGAGAAATGTTTGTCTTGGATTTGTAGCCTATATTCAGTAATTGTGTCTGGATGCTCTTTCTTCATGGATGTACATCCTCAGTCCCCTTTAAATATAGACTTTTTAAACCCTGATGGTACGGTCTTTGGCATTGTGTGCCTCCCACAACACCATGTCCATAAAGACTAGGCCCTACAAGTGTTTTCCTCTGAAAACCACTTCCTATAATAAAAGTTCATTGGTTAAGGAACCCTTCTAAGTCCAAGATCCATGACAAAATCCTCCACGATCCTCCCCCAGCCTAGAACTCTGTCACACTGAACAATTTTCTTCTAAAGTGAAGTGCCTCTGGTTCTCTCAAAATTCAAGACATAATCTGATCTTGCAGATACCTGCTGCACAACATTTACAGGATCTGACCAAATCTCACAACACATCCTATACAGCTTGTAGTCTGGCCTAGGGTTCAACTTGTCTAAATGTTCTGCTGCATCTTACGTCCTTGTCCATCTACACTGGCTTCCTGTAACTGCCTGATCACTCCCTACATGACAGTGACAGCGCTGTGCTTCTCCACCTCTGGCTGTTTAGTGGTCTGACTCATAAGAGGTCCAAAATCGTGGCAGAATGAGCTCCCTCTGTCTCTCATAAATGCTCAAACCAGCATTCAAGCGTCTGAAAACGAATCTCTTTTGGACACATTTCAAACTGCTTGGTAAATTGTTTGTCTCTAAAGCTCGTTGTGGAAGGGTCTCTTGTCTATTTGGACATGTATACTAGAGCCTGTCAAATCAGTAATACTGGAAATCCCTGAAAGTCTATTCAGGTACAGTAACAAACAAGGCAACAGTGATCTCTAATCTGTGATTCTTTGTTCACCACTTTGTGCCACTGTGTGAGAACAGCATTCTATAAAAAAAAACAAAAAAACAAAAACAAATGACTGTACTTTTTTTTTTGCAAGTCACAGGACCCTCATCTCAGAACCAACACTGACTTTGGCTATTAAACAGAGAGAAGTAGAGAATTATAAAATATATATTTTCTTAACTCACTTCCTTTGAATCAGCAAGGCGATTTCCGTCTGCACCTTCAGATATTCCTGGGCCATTTTGCAGTGCTGCTCAAACACAGCCATGGACTCTTTGGAGTTGGGACAAGGAGCAAGGGGCTGAAAATAACACATTTCACCATTTATTAATTCTACAGCTTAAGGCTCATCAGGGTCACGTATTTGTGATGTATTTATACCATCAATTAGAGCAGTCTCAACATAAAAATACTTTCCAAAATAAGTCTCAAAATGTCTTGCTCTCATCTCAGTTTAAATATACTGTTAACAGCGGGTACTGACATTCCTCTTTCAGAAATAGTTTTTGCCATTTATGAAAGGCAGAAATCCAAGCTTAATTAAATTACAATGTCAGAGTATCTGAAAACACATTGGAAAAATCAACAATCCAGAATGACTCCAGAGATATGATGAAAATATTCTTTGCTCTTGTATTTTAAGTCTACACTTATTCAAAGCAAATTTAAATTCGATCCATTTATAAAGCTGCACAAGTCAATTAAAAAAAATTTAAATTATACTTTGGAATAATGTGCCCTACATTTAACAAAAAATGTCTCAATATATGCAAATTTCTCAAAACTATGTGCATGTAAATGTTTACATCGTTTGACTGTATAGCGGCTGGTGCCGAGTGACCAACCACTGATCGTGTGATCTCGCTGCTTGCATGTTTTATGTGGTGCTGTGCCAGACAGACTTATTTGTGCTTGCATCGGCCTTCATCTTTGTGATTGTTGTTGTTCGAGTGTCCGTTTGCTGGACACCAGTTTCCTTACTCCTTTACTTTGGTACTGTACTGAATTTTTGTTTACTGCATTTATATTATTATTGTTTTTACTGTACTGGGGTTTTTATTTGGGTGTTCTTTCTGTTTTCCACTGGCAGCTACAAATCAACACTATACGGATGGGGGAAAAAAAATCAGGGATGGATGGAGCTGCTGCTATGTTTGTGAAATGCATCTATGGTAATAGCTTTTATTCCTTTATGGGAAAAGTATGTTCACATTTATTTGATTTTCATATTACTCAACCTTCAGGTAAACTGAGTTGACAGTATATGTTAAGTACCAAAAATGGCTACCTAGACAGTAATGAAAAGCCCATACGTTTAAACCACTATGCTGTCTACTGCTCTTTTCCAAAAGAAAGAATACTGTACATAAACAAATCGTCTGTCCATGATATAGAAAAGAAGGACAGACTCATTCTTCTGTTGGACAAACACTAAGGACAACACTGATGTTTGCAGTATACAAAGTGTTCTTCACTAGTATGTGCTTGACAGATAGCTGTACTGACCACATGGTGGTCTGCATTACCTGCAGTTGGTGGTCCAGTGTCAGATAGGCCATGGGGATGGAATTCTCTGTTCCATTTGTGTCTGGAAAGGGGGGGGAGCAAACAAATTAACCAGGCAGACTACATGCGGTTATCAATAGACAAACCAAGTCTATCAACCAAAATAAACTCGCTGCCATGTTGCGGGGTGACACAAGGACAGAGTGCTTACGTAGCGTCTGCTCCCTGGGGGTCACGTGCTCCATGTTAGCACCCCCAGCACTGTGATTCTGATTACATTACAACAATGTAAGGGTTGAAGGGATTAATCTAAAGTTGTAGGAGCTGACTGTTGGAGAAACAGAGGCTATCAAGCAATCTTGCCTTCCCCCAACAAACCATAGGCATGGTACTCCAAGTTATTAATTAGACCATTATGCATGAAAAACAAAGTGCTTTAATCAGCTATACAGTAATGGGAAAACCATGTTTGCTGGCCCTACCTACCTGTGGGGTCATCAGGGGAGAAGTTGTAGCTTCTGGTGCACTTGTCTGATGTGATCATCCTCACACTGGGACTGGATGACCTGCTACTATTCCGGCTTCCCTGCAAGAGGCCAATCGGGGCCATGGTCAACTACAATTCACATCCAGGGAACCAAGTTCACAGTATAGGTTGTGGTAACACTCTCACAGGGATATTAAGGAACACATTGCACAGAACCAAAAAAAAGTCAGACCACTCAATTTTAAAGTATTTTGTCACCAAAAGCAGGTAAATATAGACAGTAATGGCCCAACACTTTCCACTGGTGCAGATATATGTGAAAGTGCTATACACTGATTCTGAATTTGTCACTCTGGCTTCTCAACACTAATCCAGTACAATAGGCTGGGGAATTTGAAAGTTCAATTAAGAGACATGCTATGTAAATAAATTAATAAATTCAAGCAAGAAGATGATATCCAAGAAGCATAAATGTTAAATTACACAGCACTGCTGACATAGATCCACACTGCTGGTAGAATTTACCCTCCCTTGATTCTAACTGTCAGAATGAGGAAATGTGTACTAAAACCCCAGCAACCTGCTGAGGGGTCTAACTTCTGACTGATTGAACCATGTTGCGTGCTGCTTTCTCTGGGTGGGAAAGCTGTGGGTCCTGCCTGTTAGGGCCACTGACACACCCCACGACAGCAGCATGAGGAAAGCCCTCAGGAATGTCAATCATTTCAAGGTTGTCCTTGGGCTGGGGAGGGTAGGAGCTCTGTGCTCTGAATTCATGCACCGCATCTCTTTATTCTCCCCATACATAAGAAATATTGTGGAAAGCATTTTGAGTTTCTTTTGTAAACTTTATACTCCTCTTCATTGCACATTGTGCTTCAAAACCTCACAAAACAGGAGAATACTCAACATGTCTAGTAAAGGTTTTACAGAGGTTTAATGTGTCAGCTTCTAAATGTTCTAAATCACAAAGAAGAGAACAAATAGCTTTCCACCTATCCTCTGCTGAAGAAAGTGAACACACACTGGTCATGTTACTGGTCACATGAGAAGACCTAGTAGTTGTTGCCAGTGCTGACAGAGGTGACAAAACAACCAACAATTGCAGTCACTGGAAAGGGGAAGGGTGTGGTGCTACTTACCTGGCTGGACTCTGTGCCAATCCCTGGAAGATCCTGCACTGACCTCCGTCGCTGGGAGTCACAGCTGGCTGTGGACAGGGCAGAAAACAGCAGAGGGACACACGCTGAGATACACGTCTGGGGAGGGTGGGCTGCTTCCACGTCTCAGGGAAGGGCATAGGAAGAAGAGGGGGTGGGTGTCCGGGGAGAGGTGGCAGCCAGACAGCTGCACAAATTTAACTCTAAACTGGCTGGTTTGCCAATGTGTCCCACAACACTCTGGCTGACCCCCTCCCCTTATGCTATACACACACAAACATAGGCAAACCGACATAGGACTGAACTACACCAATTAACTGAACTGCCTCTCTGTGAGCTATGTGTATTACACGTTTGCACATATCCATTTGCTCATTGCTTGGGCTGGTCTGGACCCTACTATTTCAGAGACCTTACAAAAGTGAGACTTTAAGGCCCAGCTTGCCCAGCCTACCTCCGGTTCCCAAGTAAATGTGAGGTTAACGCCCGACTTGACTGGCATTTTTGGAACAACAGAAGAAATCCAAACTGTCTGTAAAAGTCTCTGGGAACACCCATATTCCTTGAAAACACTGAACTTCCAAAATTCAATTGTGATGCCTGAAAACAGCTCTGAGCACTAATACATCTGTTGGCCACATTTAGGAAATCACAGGGCTGGGTACATGCAAGTTGCTGCCCTTCCTCATGCACACTAACTGCTGCTCATCTCAAAGAAGTGGCACATATTACTCATGTAACTCCTCTGCTTAGCTGATGCTCTCATTTGACACAATGAATTAATTAAACCCACTTACAGAAATAGGTGCTTTCCTAGTACAACTTTTAAATTTAGTTTAACCATCCTGATCAAGATAAGAAATGCAGCATTAGAAGGACTAAAATCCAACAGGAAAGAAATCCAATTTTAACCAATATGATAGTTGAAGTCGCAATCTGAATGCAGATCATTTGCAGTGATGAAGAAATAAGCAACATGCATAGAAAAACATGCAACCTTTCCAACTGAAATCAGCACTACAAAAATAAATACCACCTACGTAGGTTAATACAATAGAGATCAAACAAATAAATAAATTACCTACTCAAAAATATTTAAAGAAAATTTAGAACCATTTCATATCTCAAAAAATGTATCTATTCCATGTATAATGTATATGATCTAAAATTAAATCTGCAAATGGGACAGTTCAGTTCATATAAGACTTTGCTATTAATGAAACATTTACATCACCAATGGAAGTATGTCAATAACTACCACAGTAAAGGTAATCCTCTAAAATGAAAGCCTGTAAAACACTGCCATCTACTGGGATAAAGTCATAAGGAAACAACACAAACAAGCAGTTCCTGACACTGTAATTACAGAGTCCTTCTAATAACAAAGGAAGTAGACAATGGCTTCCAATTCCCATTTTTTTTTAAGGCAATAACATAACAACCTTTAAAGTTATAATCTGAAACTCAATGAATATTCATTGGGGAACCAACCTCCATATGACAAAATCAATTGAGTTACAAAAGAATATGAAATGATTTATATATTAATATGATTAATACTCCCATGTCAATTTTTCCAGTCACCACATACACAAACTAATTCAGTTTGTGTTTTTAAAACCATCATGTCCCATTATAATGCCCCCAAACTTTATACTTTAATACAGAATAAACCATGTACAAAAACACATTTTGGAAATCTGTGAATTAAAGAAATTAGTCGTGGTTTTAAAGTGTCTTGTACATGAAGTATGAAGGCAACCTACAATTAAGTCACCATGAAGGATGGATTTTCACCACATTGCAAAGCCATGCCAGAGGACCAACAGACAATCTATTAAAACAAACACAGAAGGAAAAGACATGGAGACATGCGTGTTACTCCAGGTTCTGTATTAACAGAAGAAAACTTAAGTTGTATATAACTTATAAAGTAAATCTATATTCAAAATTCCCTCTAGTAAGATTGTTAAGCTAAAAGTAGCTAGTAGCAATAATTAAAACCATTAATAGAATCTTGAATACATTGCCAATCACATGACCTCAAAATGATGGTGGCTGTTAAGTCACATGACAAGGTGAAACATGCAGTTTGGATCTGGAGCAACAGGCAGTGGAGTGCAGCAGTGCAGCCTGCTGACAGGAGCCTGCTGGCCAGAAGCCTCGAGCCACTGCAGAGCCCAACCCGTCAGCACTGGTACCTGTGACGACGATCTTGGGAACGTCCAGAATGGTGCCAAAGGAAGCAGTTTTACGGTGGCCTCTTTTATACGAGCGGCGTGCTGCAAAAACACACACATACACACAGCGGCGTACACACATGCACACTACAAGAAGATCCAAAGCTGGTTAGATAGTGGATGCTCAGTGAATGCAGGCATAGGGAAGGCAATCATGCATAGGCAATGGGTGCTATCACCTGGCAAAAAAGGCATGTTGAAGCAGACAAGCGATACAGCGGGAAGGGGGAATGGGAAGTCTGACAACACTGTGACAGACGTTTACTCCATGCAGACATATGTCACACGTAACATATAAGGAATTTAACAGAGTGTGGAATGGAACAGTGCTAATGAATCTCAGACAATATTGCACACTGCAGTGTAAGATTACAAGGGAGTGTTGAATCAGGCCAAGTCCATGTTAAGGTGTTTCAATTCATTCCAATGATAGATCTGTGTGGTTTCCTTACACTGTGAGAAGTTTAAGTGTTAAGCATCACTTCTACTGTTACCATTAACAGTAATTTGAGAATTTCGTCTAACAGATTAAATCAATAAGATACCAGTGAGGAAAAAAAAACAAAAAAAAATTCATGTAAACAGGCAATCTGAACTCACTTGTAAATACTGGTTGAGATGAGAAGCAAAACAATTAATGTAAAATATGAAAAGGTCTTGCAATTTGTTCTTCCAGAGGTTTTGGTCTCATGTTCTATGCAAATGACATGACTTTAAAATTCTACAGATGTATCCAAATTTACTACAACATCAAATGGGCAGTAACTTAAACAATAATTTATACTACAAGTTATTGTCATTCTTAGAAATAGTTTTGGAAGTTCTTCCTGAGGTTTGTTATTCTGCAGAACCAGTTACTTCTTAGTCAAACAACATTTAATTTCTTGTTGAACTTTAAAATAATTATTCAATGCAACCAAAATAAGGTTCAAAACAGCACGAAAACCCAACTCTGATGTATTTATACTTATGAATGAGCTGAAATTATAGGTGCTTCAACTGAGAATGACTGACTCTCAAAACAACTGAAATGCCTTTCTCTGCTCATGATACTGTAGAATTTCTGAAATTTTCAGTGTTTATGGTTTTAGTGTGAAAAGATTATTTTTTTTTCTCTGCAGGATAGAATAATTATTTTACATTTACACTGGCATAAGACAGATATAATGCTTTTTATTTTGGAATTACTACATGCAGCAGAGCAGAACTCAAGACATTACAGAAGGTAGTACTAAACTTGAGTGATGCACCAGTTAAAACTTTTAAGTCCAACCTTTTAAGATACAATATTTAAGGTACTTATGGAAAGTGTTTTTAATTCCTGAAATACTGTTTCTGGCACTTTAAGTTTGTAGCACTGATAAAAATGGAAGCTATGTGAACTCTTGACACATGTATGTTAGCATCTATCCATCAGGTTACTGGAAGCAGGCAGCAAAAACATTGAAGTGCATTCTATTCTTGTTCCATTTGATATGTGATAAAAAGAGGATGACTGGTGCAAAAAGCAAACAGTACTGTGATGCATAAAGAACATTTATATTTAGTCTGCAGCATAATCTTGGAGTGATGAAAGCAAATGAAATGTGTCCAAGAACCGAGGTGGGGCAGTAGCTGACAGTGGGTCTACCACTCACCCGGTGGCGTAATGCATCAATATCCCCATAATACCATTATACCAAATTACTTATTGAGTTCTCCTTCACCTTGCTTCTTTCGTCACACCCAGGATATCCTTAAAGAAGGGTTAATGACCATATGTGCACAATGGCAGACAATTCATCCATCTTTGTTACTATGTTGTGGGTGGTCTCTCTTTACCTGTGGGTCCAAATGACACACGGTGATCCAGCTCCGATAGGTCTGTGCTCAACCGCTTACTGTCAGATGATGCCGGGCAATGGGGCCTCCCTGACAAGCTCTCTACACTTCCCACTCTTGATAGAGGGTGGTTGGACCACACACCCTCACCCTGCAAAGAACAGCCACTGCTGTGATCCACAATATCCATACAAAAAAAAAAAAAAAAAAAAAAAAAAAAAAAAAAANAAAAAAAAAAAAAAAAAAAAAAAAAAAAAAAAAAAAAAAAGGCCTCATTGTAAAACATCAGCACTCAAAGTCCAACCAATAGTAGGCAACTCCTTTCTTAAACGAGGGTCAGCTTCTCAGAAATGATTTTTTTGTCAAGAAAATCTAACCATCAATGGTAACTGCTTGTTCAGTGCTGAGCAGTGGGGGTCTGAAGACTATCCCTGAAACACTGTGCATGAGGCATGATACAACCTAGACAGAATCTGTCACAGGTCAATCACAAGCCCATCCATTCATTTACACAAATTACTAGAATATTAAAATAAGTTAACGCCTGTTGAATATATAGCTTACTGAATGAATAAAAATGTGTGCTTTTCCATTTATTGGTTGAGTGTGGAGAAATGTAAAAGATGTAAGAGTAACCTTTGACTTAAACGGAGGTGGAAACTTTGGCTCCACGATCTTGATCGTGTCATTGCTTCTTTGGGAGTCAGCGTGCTCCATGTTGGCATCGCTTCTGTTGCTGGTGCTTGTAAAAGTGCCCTCCACAATGGAACCTGCACAAGGAGAACAGAACTATTTTGCTGGCCCAGTTTTTCCACATTCCTTTTCATAATATTTTTTTAAGAGTCTGTTGAAACTACTTTAAAATTTGTGAAAAACAGACCATAGCTATTTTCTAGCCTGCAGTATAGACAGAATCGATCTGGTACAGTAAATGTTAATGAATTTAAAAGTTTAAGCAAGTTTCATCGAAACTGTGTGCTGCAAGCAGTATTGCAGCTCTGTGTAACCTCCTCTTATCTCTAGCCTTCTAACCTGGATTATGTTTACCCCACCCTAAACTATAATGTAAACATGTTGGTGCTCAAACATTCATTGTTTCCACCTTTCCATTCATAAAAATGTGAAACTCCACTCACACCTATATGGCTATATAAGCTGACCGCTTTCTTCGTTCATGGAGAGACTGCGTAAGTCTCTTTCTCGACATGTTATATGCACTAATACAGAACTGAACTGACAACTAAAGAAGACTATTGTTTTGCAACCACTTCATCCAAATTTTCTTCATGTCCAGTGCTTTGCATCAAAGTTAAATCAAAGGTATTGAATAAACTTTCCTAGATAACCTGTATTACGGTGAAAAAACCCTAAAACATAGCAAAGGGTTAAAAACAAAATGATGTTCTAAAATAGGGAATGCAAGTGCAGCTCACAATATGAAGCTGGCAGTAAAAAAAAAGTTCAAGGCGAGTTTTCTCCTCTACCTGTGCTGGTGGCCGAGTTGCTCTGCCCTTCATCTGAATACTGGTAAGGGTACTGCAGGGGTTCATCAGATCCTGGAAAGTACTGCAAGAAGCAGGAGAATGTTCATGATGATGGATGGCCATGACGTTGCCCTGGCCAACAAACTGTCACAACCTTCCATTTGGGGGGTGTTACCTGCATGAGGTGGGACATAATTTTAACTATCTCTTCCATGGAGGGCCGTTGGGAGGGGTCCTTGGACCAGCAACGTGTCATCAAGCTCTCAATTGGTTTTGGGAGATTTTTGATCAAGGGGGGGCGAGTGCCTGGTATAAAACAAACAAGGTCCCAATAAGATTACATTTTTGGTCTAAAAGAAGCAATGGTAATCAAACAATGTGTCACCATCTACTTATTTATATAACTATATTTTAGCAACTCAGGTTTGTCAAGACTGTTGTTTGGCTTCCTGCTGTTGCAATCTTTTTTATAAGACACTTATTTCTCAACACACATATCACTGTGCAGAATGCATTTTCTTAATAATAAAACAATATATGACTTGTATAAAAATGACATAATATTCATGGTTTATATTCTTGGGAAATACAAACCACTTGAGGTGAGAGTCATTACTGAATCAGCCATATTTGTGCTAAAAATAATCGGAAATGATTTGCATCATTAAGCTGTGATAATGCAGCTTAACTAGCAATGCAAATTTGCCTTCGTGCCCCAGGTGTTTTCTCCCAAAAGGCTACAATATGATGCAACGGCTATAATCTTTCAGCAGGTAAGGCTTGCTTTTTTGCTTTTTAATTGGTCTTTGTGGCCTGTCTGTTTATTAAAGTTCAGAGCAGTCTCCCCAAAGAGGGAGTGGAACTCAGGGGATCTTAGGGTCCTTGGGGTGGGACAGGGTCAGTGCTGTGTCAAGCTCACCGTTGTGGACAGCCCACATGATGCGGAATGCAGGACCTCCGATCTCATCGAAAGGCTTCCTGCGTGTTATCACCTCCCAGAGGATGATCCCCCAGCTGAACACATCACACTTCTCACTGTAATTGCTGCCTGGAAATGCACACAGGACAAATTTCACAGGTTCATTCTAAATGTTCCTCCTGAGTGAAGCTGACAGTTGAAAGCAAATCTCCGAGGCACATTTAAGCTGGAGAGGGAAAACACTTTGTAAAAGAACAGAAACCAGCCTGCACCTTAGGACTCTGTACAGAATATATAGCGATTTTAATGACAGCTCCCAGTGTCGTTAATCATTGTACTTATTAAACCAGGACTAAAGCATCTGCTGCCTGCAAATTTCAAAGTTATTATGCTTAAGCCTTTTGATAATACAAATATTTCACAGTGGTGCAAATGAGCTTAAAGGAGTTCATTCTAAGGGCAACTATGACTGGTTTAATTGCATATGAGCCTTGTTATTCCCCTCTCATGCTACATGACTAACCAGTACATTATACATCATCGTGACCCTAGTGAAATGAGAATGCTTTTGAACACAGCCCCTAAAATGCTGACAACTATTAAGCAACACAAAGGGAAATTCAGAAATGACTCCACTAGCAAAGGAACTGTTCTGCTTCTGTGATTTTAATTGCCAGTTTGAGCATGAAAACTTTTTAGCAAAAAAAAAAAAAAACCTGATAAAATCAGTTACACTTTTCAATAATACTGAACATTACATATTATAAAGACAAAAGTGGAGGAGGGGATAAAAATCAATTACTACCGTAAAATCTGGCATCGTACAAATATTGATGGTAATTAAATGCAGATTAGATTGAGCGTTTTTGAATTACAGAATTATTGACAGACAGAAACAGACAGTGCTGTCAGACACTGAACTGGTAAAGCAATGTATTGGTTGAACGGTGCTGTTAACATTCATCTCGAACCACAGCCCATGCAAGCGCCCTAGCTGATGTAGAGCTGAATTGCCACAAATATCAACCTGTAAACCTGCCCATACGTGCCTTCAAACACCTCAGGAGCCATCCATGCAGCACTCCCTTTATTGTTGGTCATGTGTGTCTGAATGTCACAGGCTGTTCCAAAGTCACATATCTTCAGCACTGTCCCACCTGCCACAAGCAGTAGGCTGAGAGAGAGGGGAAGACAGAAAACGCTCTAGTAGGAAACACTCTGAAAGTCAATTTGTTAGAACACCATCTGAGGGTGTAGTATGCGTAACCTACTAAACTAAAAAACATTAACTTAAATTAGCATTGTTTACTACAAACATTTCTCATATTTTCAAATATATTCATTTTGTGTCTTTCTTCCCAGTGAAACAGTAACATGATGCAGAAATACACTCTTGTTGAGTTTCATTCATTTTACCCATTTCTATAAGAACCTAGAGAGAAGTAACTTCCTGACATTAGGGACCATCTTCTGGATGCTGGCTAACAGAAACAGTCAGTAATGGGTGACCCCTTTCAGCTGGCTATTCCTATTGCACAGCCAAGGGCCTTTCTATCATCAGGAATAATAAGCTCAATGGCTCGGATGGCTGTGGGGTGTGCTAATTCATGGATGGGTTATGGTGCAGCCATACTTGCACAGCGATTGCTCAAAAATCTGGCACATTTCTCAGTAACATGTTAATGAAAGGCATACATATAAAAACAGCTCAAAATCACAAATGGAAGTGTCCTAATACCATTAAATTAAAAGAATGAAACAGACATACAGTACTGTGCAAAAGTCTTAGGCATGCAACTTCAATGTCTGTTGAGAAGTACAGGTAGATTCTTATCTACCATCAGGGAGGTTTCTGATTGGTCCCAAATTCATTCTGCAGCCAGAGAATGACCTCAAACACCCAATCTTCAGCAAAAAGAAGGATTCCTGCAACAGATGGTATGGTCCCCACAGAGCCCTGATCTCAACATAATCAAGTCAGTCTGGGAAGTACATGCAGAGACAGTCAAAGTCTCCAGCAGAACTATGGCCAGTTTCTCAAAATGTTTGGAAGAACCTACCAACCTCTACCTTAAACTGCATGCAGTTTGCATAAAAGAAATGATGCTGTTTTAAAGGCAAAGGGTGGTCACACCAAATATTGATTTGATTGAGGTATTTTTTTGTCTACTGCAGTTTTTAGAAGGTTTATTGATTAATAAGTATTCATGGCATTATTTTTGGAACCATCCTCGCTTTATAGCATTTTTCCCACAGGTGCCTAAGACTGTTGCACAGTACTATACATAAATTACAAACTGACTGAAATTAAGTCTTAATTTAAAATTAAATTACAATAGTGAGGGTGGGATCTGATGCCATTGCAATCAAATGGCCATTTTATCAACAATTCACATTAAAGTAAAAACATACAATTTAGATGCCATACAATGTATTTACATGTACAGGAGGAAATTCTGCAAATACCAAAGGGACTGGAGGACAGGGAGGGAGAACATACTTGGGAGGTTTGAGGTCCCTGTGAATGAGAGCCTTTGGTTTCATGCCATGGAGATAGGAGACTCCTTGGGAACACTGTAAACACCAGCTCATGGCATGGGAGGCCGTGTAGTAGGGGAGCGGCTCAGCACCATGCAACACTGTGGACAGAGAACATGGTCACTAGCGAGCACAGACACACATGATCGCTAGAGCGGACAAACCCCAAACAAGGCACATACACACGTACTCATTGGCGCATCCAATCCCCAAAACAGATGCATGCATTCACAATGATGCTAGGACTGTCAAACCCCAAAAATAGGTGAACATATGAATGGGCACAGATGCAGTTAAACCAGCAAAACTGGTGAATACACAAACACTTAGTAGTGCAGTCAAACCTCAAAACAGTCACACAGTGGCATGCATGTGGTGTCTGGCACCTTCAAATCCTGTTACAGGAACCCCCCTCACAGTGAAGTGCTCAAAATAGGCACATACACTTGGCTCATCAATGCAGCAGGGGCACACACAGTGCCAACAAGAAACCCCAAAAGACAAGAGTTGTAACTGATGTGGTCAAACTCCAAAATCCAGAGACATGCTTGCCATTCCTGGTGTGGTGTCACTCCATGAGTAGGGACAGAGTGCACACAAAGTTTCACAGGTGTAAATATGGTTTGCCTTGCTTTTAAAAGTGTAAAATGCAAACATGACCTGTTGTCAACACTCACCATTGTATAAAGATCCACCTTCAGCATATTCCATCACGAGGCAAACCTAGAGGCAGGAAATTTTAGTGTACTTAAAACATGACAGAAATGCCATCTGAAACAAGAACACTAGGATGTGGGGAAAAAAGGGGTAAATAGCAATTTTCTGTACTTTTTGAACAAAAGGTGTACGTATGTAAGTACAGCTTTACTATAAGAAACATTTATTAAAAACAAATGTCTCATAAGAACAATGTGTTAAATGAAAATATAAGCCAAACTTACTGGGTTACTGCAGGAGCCATACAGCTTAACAATGTTAGGGTGACTTACACGGGAAAGCTGACGAAGCTGAGGGGAAGGCAACATAAAACAAAAAATATTTATATTGCAATTGAACTGGCCCTAATTTGACTAATTACCCTGTTAAGAAAATAATTAAACACAATTAACTGGAATTGATTTTTTTTAAAATTCTTTTCAGGTAGCTTTAATGGCCAGCTTTCAAAAGTTTCTCCTTTCCAATTATTAGAAAGAAGCTTGCAATATCCATCTTCTCTCCCGGCCCCTGCTGCTGGGAGTTTGCTCCTAGGTGGCGATTAATAGCACAGCTAGTTGATGGTGCCAGGTCTTCAGCTTAATAAAACCCTGTGATTATCATAATGTGAAGAGGTACTCTAATGAGGACACACCAGGAGTAAATGTAAACCCATTACCATTAGAACAGAATAGCCACAATTTTAATTTCAACCTCAGAGAGTGCCACATAGTAAAGGGATGGGAGTTCTTTTTTTTAATCTGTTTGGACTAACTTTCAGCACGGTGCTCTTCATAACAGAACTCAAATGGAGAGTACCTCGACTATGAAAGCTTTTCTTTCAGATTCACTCTCTATGGTCTTGATTGCCACATCATTGCCCTTCCATTTTGCCTTGCAGACGACGCCAAAAGCACCCCTGCCCACCACCTAAAGATGGAGGGGAAAAAGGCAAAAGCATGTTAAACAGAACTGCTCCAGTAATGACATCCAGCTATAGATATGGATCAAATGCTGCAAACTACTTTGTCTAAATCAATAAGCTAAACGTATAAATAAATTAAATAGTTTTGTATGGGATTAAATTTTTTTTTAAATGAACAATAACATTAAATATGTGATTTTTGTCCCTCTACAGCAAAAGGAACAAAACATCCCAGAACATATTGGAAATACAATTTCAAATGAAAATATTATAACAAAACAGGGGAATTTACAGATGTGTGGACATAATCATTATATATAACTTGTATACATTTCTAAATTTTGCTGCTGAATGAAAGAAATAAGCATCCAAAGTGATTTGCAAAATTATCTTTAAAGTTAAAAGGTGAACATTAATGCATTTCTGGATGCTGACAGATGCGTAAATTGTCAGAAAGGCTGTTTCAAAGCAAGAATCCACTGTGAAGTCCATCAGAACAGTGCTGTATCACCATTTACTGCAAAGATAGACCCAGTTACTGAGCAATGTGACCCCAGCAGTCTGTACATCCAGAAAGGAGGAATGAGCTCTTCAAGGATTCCTCATTAAAATTACATTGTATGAAGCCTGCATCTCTGATGGTGGGACTGGTATTTTCCATGGAAACATGAGAAGTTTCACAGGATCACTGCACAAAACTTTTATATACTTACTGCTGCAGAAAGCTACTTAACCACTAGTTTAATGGTGCACATCTGTTATCAAAATGCTTGTATTTAAAGCTCTTCATCTGTTGTTGAATGGGCTTCTGGTAAGTTTTACCTCACTCTGAGATGGAATGTCTGCCAAATAATTGTGAAAAACTAAGGCACGCAGATCTGTAATGCGTGTTGCTGGGATTTTTGCAGGAAATTTCACCTTATATAAACCTGCAGTCTTGACATTCTTTTCACCATGTACTGTACAAAAATCTTGACACACAGGTGAAAAACAGGCCTCCAGACAAAGATACATGACACTGACAGACAGGAAGGGAGGAGGATGCATTCCATGGCCTGGTCCAATGTTTTCACTTACTAACCATACACAGAGATAGTTCATCCAGCATAAGGAATTGTACTGAGCAATTAAACTTTAACAAATTGCTTTAACTGCTGAGTTAACTGATTTAACTCAATAACAAACCAACACACATAAATCCCTCAGGGACAGCCCTCAACCTGCAGGTTACAAAGCACCCACACATATAAAAAATATCACACGGCTAAAACGAATATATGACTTAGCAATTCCTTGTGTAACATATTGTACGAGTATTTACAAGGACAAACCCTGGTACATAACCTCCCCCGTTGTCAAAACACTTTAATCCCAATCGCACGGAGCTGCCAGCGCCACTGCTGTTTATTGTTATGGTTTTGTTTTAATTCACTCAGTAGGTTAACAGGTAAATGCAAAGACTGACAGTGGTTTACCCGTATTTTGCAGCACTATAACAACCACTTACCTCCTCAACCTCGATGTCCGCGTAGTCGATCTCCTCGAACGGGTATCCAGGAGGTGTCTCGAGTATTTCGGCGGACAGAGACATCGCTACTCATCAAAACAAGCCTTTACTTTTTTAAAAAAAGAACATTCGACATAGATGGTTTAAATAACAGCGCGGCCAAAAAAAAAACAGTTTAAGCTAAAAATTGAGCTGTGGAAGGAGTGAATTCCGAAGGAGAAAGCTAGCGCTGCATGCATTAGCGACAAGTGTTTACGAGCGAAAATGTCACATTGCGATGAAAAACGAAAATCGATCGAACGTAAGACACACACGCCGAGGTATCGATTGGTGCGTGAGAATGTCGCAGCGCGTGGAAGGGAGGGGACGGGAGGGGACGGGACGGGTCGGGGGGGGCGGCTGGACAGGGCGCTTTAGGCCGCGCGCGGCGGCCTGTTCGCTAAAGCCGGAGCCTAGCCTAGCCTAGCCTCAGGCGCGAGGCAGCAGTTCGTGGCCGCGGTCTGCGCTCCCCGCGTCAGCGCAGTGTGGCGGCGCGCGCCTCATCGGCTCACAGCGCGGTCGGCAGCGGCCTTGCGGTGGCGGCGCGAAATGACGCGTCGGGTAAGCGGCACAGAACTCCCGAGGCCATCTGACAGAGAAGAGTCGCTTCAGGAGGAGGCCTCCATTACTGTCACGGCGCTCTCTGTGCCCGTATCTACGTGTGTCTGTGTGCGTGTGTTTTCCCCTCATTCGCCGCTGAAGCTCCAGGAAGTGCGTGTTCCTCCAAGTTCTGCCCCCAGAGCAGGTCCTGTGCTCCGATGGCTTCCAAAAACACGTCCACGGAGGCGTTGTAGTGACCGGTAATTTTCAACGCCGTTATTTCTAAGGTTAAAATTAGCACATTGTATACACTTTTCTAGCATTTCAAAACTAGTTACACCATTTGAAATACCTTGACAGTCAGCAGTGTTTTTAAAATTTATATAGTCATCCTTTCTTGTATTCTAAGTTTAAGTAAAGATGATCAAATTACCAGTTTATAAAACAGAATATTCTTACTGTAGTAATTCAAGGTAAGTAACAAGATAAAGGACACTACAGTAGCAGTGGGATTCAAACCTAAGACCTTAAGGTTGTAAGGTGACAATCCTAACTATTGTATCACATAAAGACAGAGCAGGTCAACTCAACACACTTTTTAATTTTATTTGCCTCACAGACTCAAACTTTTTTCAAAATCCTGCACAGGTGCACCACATTGCACCACACGCAGATATAACACTAACCACTACACCACCTGCTGTGAAAAAAATACTGCCCAGTGCAGACTGGGAAGGCCACAGTGGTTCACCCCTATACAGATGTTCCTCAGACCTTCTGCATGAAAAACATTCTTTGTTTGTTAAATTTGCTTTGCATCCAACACACACACACATTCACTTATTTCCAAAACAGAGCAGAGAGGCGTACCTCCCCACCATGACCTGCGCATCCGGACACACCACTCTAAATTTAAACACAGAACTTCAGCTGGCTTTGGAGACAGATGGGCTTGAGTGCCATTAATCACCTGCATGTCTAATTTTTAAAGGACACCGGAGAAATGTCCCCAGTCCCTCTGCTCACCTGGTGTCTGTTTCCCTCAGGAGACATGTTTAAGGTGTTCTTTAAAGGCAGCTTAAGAAAGTCAGGGGGATTGCAGGACTGAATTTCTGTATTTCTTATTCAAGTGTCTCAGAGAAAAACAAAATGGGAGCGCGCATACACAGCCATATAGAAACAAATGGTATGTTGTAATTTTTACTGTGCGGACATGTTTCAGCAAGATTCCTTCCTCAGTGCACATATACAGCAAGTAAACAGTGACATAAATACAATATCAGGACCATGTGACAGGTGTGATGTAATTATGTTTGGATCAATACCTGCAGACAATCATGAAATTGGGGTTGTAATAATGGACTTGTACAGAAATGAGCCCTTTTGCCTTTCTGATTATTGTTTGGGGAATCCAACACCCAAGCCTATTTATTTTCTTGTGTTGACCACCTTTTTTTGATAATTACAGATTTTTCAAATGTCTCACATCTGTGTAATTCTTTATTATGAATATTAAGTCTGTCAGTTATCCCTGTCTATAATCTGTCTGTCTGTTCTTTATGCATGGTTGTTTTTAGCCACAGACCTGAAATTTGACACACAGGTGCTTAGGTTCTCATCCTAAGTGAATATATTGTGCAGTCAAACACACAAATAAACACTTACACATGACACTACATACATTAGTGACGTGTGCTTCCAGGCAGTTCCCAGCTATTTGTCAAGACAAAATAGGCCTCTTCACTCACAGGA
This sequence comes from Arapaima gigas, assembly GCA_900497675.1. NCBI lineage: Eukaryota > Metazoa > Chordata > Actinopteri > Osteoglossiformes > Osteoglossidae > Arapaima > Arapaima gigas. Next base: position 530,441 of record UFQX01000251.1, read on the forward strand.
CGGGGTCCTGTTGGAGGTGTCTGGTGATACATGATACATGCACAGCACATGGCAGCGGGCTCTTTACTAACATAAGGGTTTCTCATTTTCCACTGGACTACAACCAGTGTGTTGCTGTCTATGGCATCTGCTTTTCTGACAGCACCAAATGCAACCACTTTAAGGGTAATACAGTTTGGAAGTATATCATGTTACTTTTTATCTTTCCATTCTCTGATCTGGGAATTGCTCGGTAACTGACATTTTATTTGGAAATTACATGTACATTTTTTTGGGGGGGGGGGGGCACTGTTCACAGTTGCTCTATATGCTTCTGTGACCCAGAAAAGTTTTTTATAATATATTTTTTCTTTGATGTCTTTGAAATTGTCCAAGCCCCATCTCAAAATGTGATCTCTTTTGAAAGCATTGAAAATCCTGTATAAAGTGGCTACAAATTTGGATTTGTAGCATATGTGGTTTTGTACAGTTTTGGACATTATTACAAAAACATATGCTCTATAGTGGGTAAAAAAACAAATGGCTGTGTGGCAGGAGGATACTGGGCAATACCCAGTGTAGTGGCTGCTGCTGTTACTTTGCAGTCTAAAGGGTCCCTGTTGGAATCATTCTCCTGCTGAAAATCCTTGATCTCCAGCTCCATTACACTATTTGATGGTCAAATTTAATACAGGACATGTGTTTCTCTACTGAGAATATTCACCAATATGAAATGAAATAACTTCCTTCCGGACACATTTGCTTTAAGAATACCTTGTTGTACAAACAGATAAAATAATTGTAGATTACCTTTGACAAAAGTAAGACAACAATAGTAATAATTGCATTTCATGAAAAATTCCATCCATCCATCCAACCATTCAATATCCTTAACCACTTTATTCTGAGCAAACTAGGACCGTCCAGGGCCTGTCCTGGAACCAGTGGGCTGTAAACTATGAAAATACTTGGATGGGACACCTGGAATGAACCAGAGTTACAAGGAATATTGACAAGAACACCATGATTTGGTTATGTAAGCTTAAAGACAACACAGTGACCATTGCTATATTTTTAAAGTGAGAAGTTCACAGTGTGAGCGACTCAGATGTAGGCTTCTAGAGGAGCAGTCATGCTCGTTTTCCTAATCCTAACAATAAGTTGTTGTTTTTGCTCGGTTATCACTGTGTATGATTAGAAATATATGTAGCTACATGTAGTTTATGATTTTCATTTGAACTTAATGTCCTTGCCTGCATATCACCTCTATTGAGGTCTTTGTGTTCAAGCCATGAAGCTGTTCCTTTAATTATACATTTCAGGACTTGACTGGTTCTAGTGTCAGAGGTATACAGTGGTTGTCTGATTTGATAATTTTTTTCTGTCAAACACTCATAAAAACAGGGTTTAGTTTCATACTTTCTCCGTGTTTGAGAGCAGAGTTACATTTAAACTTGTTCTCTGTGTCCTTGTTGCTAAAAGACAGACACGGAACCTTCTGTAAAAGACTGTAACAGCGCTATTTAATGGTCAAGTCTAATACAGGAAAAGGGTTGCTGTATTGAGAATTTTCTCCAGTATGAAATAATATAACACAACTAGTGGGTGGCATTAAATTCAGAACACAAAGGAATGGTACAATAAGCAGTGCTAATGCAAACTTTTATTCTAATGCGATATTGCTTGATAGTTGACTAATAACTAACAAACAATCTCATGCTTAACTGAGACAGCGTTGGTCTGATTAGTGGATCACCGCAACACTAACTGACGGATATGTTCTGACGAAGTTTGCAAGAGCATGTGGCTTCACAGATATTGGTGCACCCTGCCAGAAAAAAAGTCAGTATTGGATGTACTGGGTATTTGAGAGCAAAATTTAGTCTAGCACAAGAAAAATAACATTGCTGTGAAACATGCAGCCCAAATGGAGTATAGTGTTTTTGTGTCAGTGCAAAAAGAGGTTTGCACCTGAACAGGAAAACAGATTTAAAGTTGCTTTTTTTGAGAAGTGTCATTAAGTATCTAGTTGTGTGTATGGACAACATGAAAAATAAATCTCAATAAGAGTATGAATGTAGCACAATTGCTATAAAAATGTTTATGCGTTACTTTTTTTGTGCATGTATTTTTTCTGCTTGTGCAGAACTACTATTAATGACTTGATTATGCCACCACTGATATAACTGCTACTGCTCTTGGTACTTCTAACTACTACAGCAGAAACATTACCACTCTCAAAAAATGGGAACTTAAATTACATTGCCTAAAAAACAATAACTAACTAGTGTAATGTTCAATTCCCTGTTTAAATTTATACACGCAGCTTTGTGATTGCTCCCCTTTATAAAACGCCATCACAGGTTTTTCTAATGAGATTAAAATTACTCCTTGTAATAAAACAGATTGTGCGTGAGCATGATCTAAATCCCTCTGCAATTATTATTTTAATCACTGGGCTGATTGTCTCATTATGATTTCTCTCCCAGTCCATTTGCAGTGACTATCTACACCACCCTATGCTGTGGGGCTCAGCAAATGTTTTCGCTCAGTTGATAAACTGCCGTAGACCTGCCTTTGTTTTCTCGATCGCGCTTCTATAATTTTTATGCATTGAGAGGTGATTTGAGTAAAGAAATATAAAATAAAGAAGCAAGAATCTGCCTCTGCCCCAAAGCACAGTGCAGTTATTACAACTTACACAATGCCTCAGTTTATTGGCACATTCAATCAGAAAACCATGTCACCACCTGGTTACATTACTGACATTTGGAATCTGATTTCGAAAATAACAACGCTCATTTATCTAGAAAAAAATCTTGGTGGATATTATGCATTTTTATCAGTTTAATTCCTACAGTGAATTCAATTAGTGCACAGCATCTTGTCTAATTACTTAAACATTGAACACTTATGCAAATTTTTAGTTAGGTTCAGAATATTGATTTAACAAATTTATGACTTAACTCGCATAAAAAATTTAACAAATGTAATAATGTGCAACCCCCTAGTCCGTTGCAAGAGTGTAGTTCGCTCTTTTGACCACATGGGGATGCCAGTGTACTTCCAGCCAATCGGATTGGTTGGCGCCTGACCCCATGTGCCCAATAGCTTGAAATATAGCAGTAAATTAACCAAATAAAATATGTTTGAAAGATTTGCATATATTGGACTTTCCAGCAATTAGAAGCCTTTCATTAATATGCTTATGTCAGCATCAGCAATCTCCTAAATTGGAAAATCCTTTACTTCTAATCATTTATATGACTGATTACCACGCAGTTTTGAAGCTGATGAACATTTGTCTTTTGAGTCTGGCTTTTTAGAGACCTCTAGCTCTTAAGCTTGGCATTATGAATATATATGTCCTATATAAGACTAACATTGTTTGATTAGAACAGGAAGGAACAAATACTCCAAGGAAATGTTCAAAGGGATCATTTTATATAAGTGGAGCAAATCCCAGGACTCTTAACAGGACAAATAAACAGTGCAGGCACTTGGGACTTCTGTGCAGTCATTTTGGTAAATTATTGTAACTTTATCTAAATGCTCCATTCATTTATGTTAAGTTCACTTGACAAACAAAATAAATCAAGTGAAAAATAACTCAGTACGCTTATTAGTAAAAGTAAAAAGTCTTCTGGTTGTAGGGTTCTGTCTTCAAGCAGCAGGGGGAGCTGTTACTGGAAATGTCTGTTCTGGCCTAAAAAAGGATCATCAATTTTGAGATGTGTATTTCAGTTTGCATTTATAACTAAAACAGATATGCAGCCAGTAAATAGCTTTTTATGACAAGCTCTGCACTACTCCTTTGCCCAGCAGACCCAGGCTGCACCAGTTGCTAGTCTGACTGGGCAGCAGACATACACAGAGGATGAACTGAGAGTGACCTTTCTGGGTCCTGTTTGTGGAGGGGGCTGCTTGATCATGGAGCTGGACCATTGGGACCCATAGCCCCATCACAGTGCTGGCACTTTAGACTGTTCACACAATTCTCTCTGATAAGGCCTGCTGATACTCCGTTCCTCACCTTGTGCTTAGGAAGGATAAAAACTTATGAACTTATGGGGAGAGGGTGACCTTTATATTTTATGGTGTAATGAAGGCATGGCGTCTGGCAAGCGCTTTAATCTCATCAAATGGGGAGCATTACAAACACGTGGCTAATTGTTTCCCCAGTGCTGTGGGTGGATGATGCATTTCAGATGACAGTTATGTGCAGGGCAACTGGGCCTCCTGTGACACAGGCCAAAATAGTCCCTTGAGCAACTGCTGAACATCTCGAGCCTTGGATTCTTCAAATTAGAGACAATTTCACACTTTCTGTACCATAAATACCAACACTTAACAGGAAGAAAGGGCACAGCACCATAAAGGACACAGCCATTGCTTAACAAACTGAGTGTTACCAAAATAGTTTTAAGGCTATTGCTGTATGACTGCTCATAGTCAACTCAAAGTGTTTCTGATCTTACAACCATTATATATGAGTGAGCACTGTTGTTTTATTTAGAAACAGGACTGCTTTTGTGGCTTGTTATTTCACCCTGCTTGGGTTTCCAGCTGTCTTGGATAAGGATTGATGGATAGCTGCGAAAGAAAATAAATGTAAACATTTTTGAGCTTTTAACAAAAGCAAGGTTCGCTGGCTAGAACAACTGTTAATGCTGTGTCGACATAGTGTGCTTTTTGAGCATTGTCTAAGAAACACACAGCACAGGCTTCCTGGCACTTTAACTTTTATCAAGAACATTCCATAATCCTGCCTGTTCAATATCCGCATGAACGATTTCACTCATCTTTGTGAAGACATTTCTTGTTTTCCCCTGCATTTCCTGCACTTATTTTGCAGCGCCTGTATCTCATTTCAAAGGGAATCAATCATATTTAAAGTGATTTATGTCACATGGACAGTGTCCAGCATGACAGATTAGCTCTGTGAAACCCTCTCTAGGGAGGCATAGTGGTAAATACCCATTTCATTTCAAGCCAGAGGGTCAAAATATTTGTCTCTGGGGTTGCAAAGGCTATGTATACCATCTTTAAAACAAATCATTCAGTGACTGCTGTGGCATGTGGACTAACGCACCGTGTTTGGTTCATCTGTTGCAAATGTGTGGGCCACTGGAACGTATCAGCCTAAAAGGATTATTTTACAAGAGGAATTTAGCATAGTTGTGGCACAAAAGGAGTTCAAGGGATTACGTTTCTTGAGTCATGTCAGGGTGACTGACATAAAATGTAATTTATCGAGCTAAAACTTTTGAGCAGCATTTCTATACCAAACAAAATCTGTTGAAAGTTAAAAATGGGTAAATAGACAATGATAAAAATCCACCTTTTCTACACAGTAGGTGGTGTGTCTGTCTTGCATAAAATTCTATGAGGGTAAGCAATACTTTGGCAAAATGTGATATTACTATGTCACAATGAACTTTCCCCCCAGATTCTAGTGGCTGCAGAATGCTTTTTTCCATCCGTCCATCCATCCATCCATTTTTGAAAACTGCTTTATTCTGAACAGGGTTGAGGTTGCCCGGATCCTGTCCTGGAATAACTCTTAATTCACGATTTGGGCATTTTATTATGCAACCTTTTTCTAAGGAAAGGCTGTTTACATGAGCAAAGGGCTACAGCTGTGAAAGGGAATGCCTTGATTTTACTCACTTGGGTGTTGTTTTATTTAGAAGATGCACAAAAACACGTGATCGTGTACATGGGAAACCTGGAGTTGGGGGTTTAAGAGTCATGTGCTGGCTGGCGATGTCCGTCCCTTTCAGCAGACCTGTCACTACAAAGAATAGGAAAGAGCTACAGGTGTCCACTTTTCAGTAGATATCAGACTGGGATCAAGCACATGTTGTTATTTGTGATGACTTAGCCCAGTGTTAGCAGGATTTTCTTCTAAAGGAGATAAAAAAGAGCTTGGCAAGTAGCAAAAGTCTTAGTGCACTTTTCTGCCAAGTTGGTTATAACTAGAGAAATGTGTACAGGCCAAAGAACGAATTTCCCTTCAGTGTCACTGGGTCAGCCATATAGGCTGCTGGGGATTTGTGGGGATTATGACTGCCCTCTGGCCTCTCAGCTCCTGGTTGAACCCCTGACGTTCCCGTTCCAGCAAAGCTATGGCTTTTTTTCCACGTGCTCGGAATTTGTGTGGGGAGTCACTGTGGATGGATAGGACAAAAGTGCAGTGGCGTGAAAGGAACAGGCAAAGGGGCTGGCTTCACATGCTTCAGGAGAGAAGGAATTCACAGGATTAGGGCAAAAATGGTGGAGCATGGCCAGATTGGTGTTAGACAGTGGTCTTTGTGGGCTTGTTAGCTAGCAGTTTTCATCTTTAGTAACCCTTTGAGAAAACACTCTGGTCCACTTGGACTTGTGCTTTTTTCATATGTCTCTTATTTTTTGAATGGGTCATGCAGTGTTGTTTATTAATGTTTTAAAAAAATGATTGACTTTGGCTGCAGTGATTTTTATTTGTTGGTCTTTTTGTGTACTATTCCAGATCAATGTGTAAAACATACTAATGTCGGGTGTGGTAGCACAGCAAGTAGTCCTGATACAGCACTTGGGTTGTGCATTCAGATGTGGGTTCAAATTCAGTTCCATCTGTGTGGAGCTTGCATGTTGTCCCAGTGTTCAGGAGGGTTTTGGCCTGTCGCTCTGGTTTTCTCCACCGGCCAAAGCCACGTGTTTCAGGTGTATCGAGGAATCTGAGTGGCCCATAGTTTCTGTATGTATGTGAGTGACTGAGTGTATTACATTGCTCTTCTACATAAATGATGATGTAGTTTTCGGGAGTTTATCTAGCCTTGTAAATCTTTTAAACAAAGGTGTCAGTTAAAGGCTAGTTAAGGAAAACATGTAGTAGATGAAAATGTGCAAAAGTAAACATACTAACAATCCACATTGCCAAATCATGTAAACAATTGTGGGTGCAATATGTGTTCTTATTGTATCTCATAGCAAGGCTCTGTCACTTTTAAAGCCTTAAAAAAATTCAGCCGTTACAGCTAAGGAAGGTAATATTGACCTCTATGAATGACATTTTCCATACCAGATTCTTTTTTTTTCTGAAAAATAAAAATGAAAGCCCTGTTATTTTCTTCAAAGTATTCTCTATTGGGGTTTTCTTCTGCTGATGTGGCATGGTAATCATCCTCTTAATTCATGTATTAGAATCTCCTGTACGTCACTTTGGCAGTATTTAATTAGGTAATAACAGTGGGTAAGAGCTATTTTAATGAGACTGGAGCAGGCTGTATGCTTGTCTGTGCTGCTGTAGCTATATTGTTTGGTTCAATGGCAGCTCTTTTACCTTGGCGCACCTGATGAACTGTGACAGCTCAGGTCGGAGCAGCCAGTCAAAGAAGATGCCTTTAATGAGAAGTCTGCAAGCTTGACAGACAAACACCATCATATCTCAACTAAAGTTATTCTCCCTCTTCTTCGGCCATGATACTTGCAGCACTGGGCCAATGGAGCCAGCTGCTGTCACGTGGAGAACTGTTTACCTTTGCAAAAAGGAAAAATCGGTGAACCATGTTTACAGCAAGGATGCAGACATGCGAATGCTCACATTTGGTGCTCAAAATAAACAGAAGAACAATGTTTGAAAAATGAATTTTGCACATATTTCACAGGAATACACACATACAAACATACCGTGGTCTTGTAGACATATGTCTGAGTACAAGTCTCTTAGAAATCACTAAAACGTAATTTGGTCTAATGAAACGGTACCATCTAGAATACGTGATTAAACATGATAGGCTCATAGAAGAGCGATGCAATTCTGACTGATCATTATACAAGTGTTTTCTGTTAACAGTAACGGTCTTTGCCTCATTTACTTAGTGGTTTCCACTAAACTTGAGTAGAACAACAGGGAATAGCATGGCAAAAAGAATTAAGCACCATTATATTTGAAATTTCCTTACCATTTGTTGAGCTGTCAAGTGAGACACTTTTGAGTGGATATTGGCCTGTCGATCAGTGAACTAACCCTTTGAGACCCTGTGGCAGGGAAGCTTTTTGGGTTTCAGCTTTCCTGTAGTATGGTATTTTCTGATTCTGAACCATTAGGAAGAGTTTATCTAAGTTGCCAGAAAACTCTAATTTGACTGACAGAGCTTGGAACTAAATCGGAACAAATCAAGTTCTAACGTTTTTATAATAAAAACACACCATGAAGCACCTCTGTATGACCAAGCCAGACAAAATTTTTGTCCAGGAATGCCTTGCAATTACCCATTTCCTCCTTGCATAGTAACTGTGTGAGATGATGATGATGATAAATGTCTTCTTGCAGTTTTTCTAATTCTTAATACAAGACAATTTATTACTATTTACATTACCCTTCAAAAGTTTGAATACATGTGGGCAAGTTGGCAGTACCTTTATGGGGATAACTGAACAGGAGAGTGAGCACTAACAGCCCACAAGTGTCCTACATTTCTGGCAACGGTTGCAGAAGAGCTTGGAAGACGTCTGCTCAAAGGTAACCAAATGCCTCATGAAAACGATAAGTGCACTTAAACTTTTGTCTGGTAATGTATGTACTACTAAGGTAATAGACATAAATGATATTTACCTGGTAGTGTGTAGAATCAACCAATATGTTTCATCAATTTTTATCAGTATATATTAATTTTTTAATTAAGTATGTAATAATTGTAAGCCACACTCAGATATTACAATTTTCAGTTGTTTCTGCTTTTTGTTGTTTTTGTGCTGTGGTATGAACAGATCTTGGATTTTAAAGCATGAATGCCTGGAGAGGCTTGCAAAGAAACAAATGTACTGTGACATGGAAAATTAATAAAGGAAACTGGGGCTTGTTTATAAGAAGTCAACACTGGTTGCATATTGGAAGAGCTGTCTGGGAAAGGTCATGACATGACACAAGTGTGCAAAACTCCAGCCAAGTTCAGGATTGCTTCTTTTACAAGTTCCCCGAGATGCATTATTCCCCAAATGGCCGACACACACCTTTTTTCACCCTCACGTAGAAGTAATATGTCAGCTGTTTTTACAAAAAGTTGTCAGGACCAGCTCTCATGGATTTTTTTGGGTAGAATTACATCTCCCTGTCAACACTCAAAAAACGCTTCTGCATCAGAGGGGAGGAGAAAATCAACTGAACGCAGTTGTTGATTCAGTTCCTGAAAAGTGGGGGTAGCAAAATTGTGCTTTAAAATGGCAATAGTAACCTTTCACCTCAGCTGGATGTGGAGCTGGATAACTCTGTTGTGTTTCCTGCCTGGTGGTGCTTCTTGTTTGCCATTGCCCTTTCATGGCTTTTTACTTGGTTCCTTGGTGAAATTGTCACATTTCAAGAATTTGACCTTTAACTTACATACAGTTAAATTTGTACGATCTGTTTGTGAATGTGTGAGTACCCTGCTTCTAGTACTATGCTTCTGGGATAGGCTTCAGATTATTGTGATCATGCATAGGAGAAGTGGTTGATGTAAACAGGGAAAAATATAAATATTTGAAAAATCACTGAACCCATATTATATCTTATATCTGCTGTTTTTGTTAGCAGGTATTGTACAATGGACAGCTCAGTGTACATTCATAAATCAAGGAAAGTTTTGGCCTTAGTTTATAATTCTTGGACAATATTTCTTTTACAGATTTTCTAAAACAGAATGGCAGCAAAATGTACAAATATGTCTCACAGGGAGAGGTTTAGAGAGATTAATAAAGCTTCCCTTTGTTTTTATTCATTTATCATTAGAAATTCAATTAGCTTGAATTTTTCATTATGTACAGGTTCAATCACATTAGTGAACCTGGTAGGAAACTAATTGATTTACAGAGTGCTGCTTGCTCACTGCTGATACACCAGTAGATCCCCTTGATTGTCTTGAGAATAAGGACAAAGTAATTTGCTCAAAAAGTTGTTTTTGTATTAGATTAGAGCAATGAATCTAATTTGAAACAAGAGGAGCTGGTTCCCCAGAGTCCTGCATATTCTCCCATCGACACATACAGCAGTCAGACATTAGTGCCACACTCTGCTGCTACAATATGGCTCTCTGTCAACCGTCACTGACACCAAGCTGCTCAAATAAGATAAATGTCAATTATCTGAGATAGATTCTCACACACCCACATTCTACCTTCTTAAAACAAAACATTGAGGTGTTCATGCTATAGGCAGTCAAGACCTGAGAAAAAGGTTTGTTTTAAGCCGTAGCTCACAAGTAATGAACTGAGATTAAGTGGTGACAATGCAGTTATATAGCTTTGTTACTCTGTATAAACATGCTGCTGGGTTCTTACAAGTGGTTTGTCCATGTTGTTCATGCAGTTTGTGTAAGAGGCAATTATACACTGGAATCCTCAAATCAAATCAAGTCAAATAAAATAACTACATAGCAACAGTCTGTAAATAAAACAAGGGCTCTGCAATGATCTGTTCAGTGAAGTCTACTGTATCCTCACATCTCATTTGTGCAGCAGAAACTTAAAGTCAATCTGATAATGGAGCTCCTCATAGCGGTCAGCTAAATGTGCCTTGATGGCTAATATGGTCTTGGATCCTGCTTTTTTCTTTCTGTGAATGAATAACATCCACAGTGAGATGATGTGGGCTGCTTGGATGCATGTGCTTTGCCATGGGGCCTGGCAGCCCTGATGCCATACTAATGTAGGAGGGAGCCCAACATGGCGAACTGTCTGTCAGTTTGCATCTGGCAGCTCAGGAGCTCAAGAGAGAAGCCATGTCCTGGACAATCAAGCGCCAGTCACTCACAATTTGTGTGTTTGGTATAAAAAACACGTTGGAGGCCCCTGCTACCGGTACTCACCAGACCTGGTTATTTTCTCGGGGGTCTGCCACGGTGACGTCTGATGGGCTTGTCGCAGCATCTCGCCTCGATCTTTGTTTTTAATAGCTTCCTGTCATCCGGTTAAAGACGCAGTGCAGGCCTGCTCCGCCATACCCTTGACTGAGTGCGAGAAATATCCTGTCTAATTATTCCAGTAGTGCAGGTTTGGAAATAGAGACTATGTAAATCAGCTTTTTGCAATTTCCTGAATGCCATATAAGTGTAAAGTGACAAGCAGTTCTCCATCCGAAAACTCACTCTATTGCGGATCCTAGCCTCTCTTTTAATACGTCATTTTTCTGGAAAATATAATCAGGGATGCTGTAGGGCCTACTATATGCTTTTTGGGTGTAATATTCTTTGATGAACCTCTCTACTCCTATAATGAATGTTTTTGATAATAAATAATACATTCCCAATATGCAATAAATTACCATAAAACTATGTACAATTTAGTGGAGAAAGTTTCTTAATAACAAGCATCAAAACAATGATTACCAAATGTAACAAAGTTGTCCCTCTGGTGGGAGCACATTGCCTTTGATTTCTCAGCAGATCTGTGCTATTAATGCTGTTACAAATGTAAAAATATGTGCGCCTTTTTGGTATTTTTTTTCCAGTTGACTAATCTGCAGGATGGCAATCACCACTGCATCTGCTGCCTTACTGCATAAAAGACAGTAGTGAAATGGTTGAGGACATGGACTTGAAATCAGTTCTCAAGAGCAGCCCTTCTGCAGGACCACTGTGCAAGTTATTTTATCTGAATTACTCCAGTACAAAGTGGTGATGCTGTAAATCATGCTAGATGGAAGTATTAGCAGTCAAAACAATATCACCATTAAGTATCACCATTAACTACATATTGGATTTATTTAATTATCAAGAGTAGTCATGGTACCCTAAAGCTATATCCTCTTCTGTAAGTAGAGACTATATCCATATTGTCATTTTGGTGGTAATTCCTCATGTCTGTGGCACAGGGTTTCACACAATAAAATCACTGGAGTGAGTTCGACACTGGGAGAGTCGGTTGTGTGCCACAGGGAATCATACAAGAGCAAACAAACTCCCCCAGAGTTGATTTAATGTCTCCAATTTTCCTGCGCCACTTTGGTGGCGAGGAGGGGATATGCTGACTCTTGCTGCAAAGCCCGTAATGAAATTACCATCCTCAATCAAACACATTCCCCCGATCGGCACGATGGGGATGTTTACACTATCAGGCACAGTTATTACCAGTCTGTGACAACCTTGCCTTGTCATTAAAGCACAAGCTTGAACTTCGGTCCAATGAAAATGAAAGTGCATGAAAGAAAGAGAGTGAGGGAGAGGAAGCTTCACTGTGGCCTATTTGTGTGAAAAGACCAGCTTCAGGAGGCTGAAACCATTTATAAAGGGAAGAAACTCTAACGGGTGGATTAGATCAAATGTTCCTGGGAATGGCGAGGTTTAAATCTTTCAAATGCTAATCCTCCTTTTGTTTCCTCTCCGGACCGCCAAAGGAAGAAACAAGAAGGAGTCACCGTCATGTCTGTTTGTCACATCTCTGGTTTCGCAGGGCTGAGATGCGTCTCATTATCTGGTCACAGAGGGGAGATGGTGGTGGCGGTGAGGGGCGCAGAGTTGTTGGGGTGCTAGTGCAACTTTGAAAGGCAATATGAGCAAAACAGCACAACGTTCATTGGGGGAATCATGGTGGGGGGAGCTCTGTGACCGCGGAAATACCCACAAACCAGTCCATTTTTAATGAGAGGGCTGCCAGATGCTGCATGCGTCCACATATCACTCCTTCTTTTTTAAGCTTTGCTTCAGAAATAGCCACCAGAGAACTGGCGCTGTCCACTCCTTTCATTTGTCCCCCCTGTGAACGGTGTTGTTTAGAGAGCGACCATTGCCTCTGCCAACCGTCTTATCCCTCCTCATACGCCGCGGATATCGTGCCCGCAGAGGAGGGGAGAAGAAGAAAAAAGAAGGAGGGGATCTGTGGAGTTTGTCTCATTAAACTAAAGACAGTGTCTGAGCGCTTGCCGAGTGTCAGCCTCTTAAACAGGTTATTTCAGTGGCTGCAGGAGAGAGTAAATATCCCCAAACAATTTCCCAAAGGTGAGATGCTCCCTATATTAGCTCAGCTATTAAATCCAGCCCTAGCCTTCTTGGTTTTTCTTCATTATTATTTATTAATTTAAAGGCTTCTGTCCTCAGCACACTAATTTGTGGATCTTTCCTTGACAAATATTTGAGTTGAGGGGAAATCAAAACACACTCGAACATATCCTAAAATGCTTAATCTACTTAATTGCTCTAATGCTGCACTCTAATAGTTCACTCCAATACTTCATTACGCTAATTTGCAAATCATAGGCCCACATTTTAATTCGAGTGTTGGGTTAAGGCCTGCATGCCAATAAAGGAACGTGCCGATCAACACAAGGAGAGTACAGCGGTAGCGGTGCCTGCAGGCCGACACAGCACAGCCATCGGCCTTCTAAAACTGAAAGTGAAACGTGCAAACTGGCTGCATCTGAACACAGCGTGAAGGCAAATGAGTTCCAGCTCTTACCTGACAGCAGTGATAGCTGTCATACGGAAGGCCAGATGTAATTAAGGAACACAGGCTGAGCTACGCTGCCATGCTGGAGTATCATTGTCATGTCTGTCATCCACTGCTACACCTGGTTGGCTCGTAGGAGGCATGGGCGTGTGAAGAAATCAAGCAGTTTGTAACTCTTATTAAGCGTCAATTACAGTTTGGTTTCCAATGACATACTTTCCAGGACGAAAACCTTCCAGTTGCTGATATGATTGATTCCAGGTTAATTATTAACACTTATTAACTACGGCTGCGGATGATCAACATTTAGGCTTTAAACATAGGGTAGTGCATATAAAGTGTCAGCACATGGGCCTATGGGATTTGTACCCATTTCTATAGACAAAAAATAAATAAAGAAAACAAAATCCCACATATGGCAGCAAGCATTCGATCCTAAATTAGTATCATAACATTTCTTAGATGGGATACCAGCCGTCACAATAATTTGACAATTTGAGACGGTTTTGTCAGATGTGTAATACACTGAAGCTTAGCCGTAACCAATCATTATATTCGAATGCAATTGGGTGGTAAAAAGGAGCAATGTGCTGGATAGGGTGGGAGAAATTAGCAATGCTGTTGTTAGCAGTGGTTCATATTTGTTGAAAATAGCAGAAAGTGGAACCTTACTTTTACAAATTACATGCAAAGTTGCTGATACTATGAAGCACCAGGACCTGCCTGCAGTAGCAGACAATAGAAGTAACAAGAAATACTGGATTACTGCCATTTTCTAAGGGTGCTGTCTTTATTTGGTGCTTTTGCTTACTGTTTTCTTTGATACATCGGTCCAGTAAGTTGAAACGGATTTGGAGCTTGGTGCAATTTAAATCTGCCTTCCAAATGTTAGTTATTAATGGCTGACCATAGTCTCTCAGTCAGGGGAATGGCGTGATCTGTTTTTTGTGATCTGCTGGCCCTGGCTGTGTCCATCCCTGTATGCAAGGACATTGTTAGGCTCTCCATCTGCTTATGCAAATGCACTGAATGTCAGCACTGTCTCTCGCTTTTGAAGGGAAATTCACAGGCCATCCTGACCTGAAAATGAAACAGAAACACATAAAGTCGAAGTTGCATTTCAGAATGTAGACAACTTCAAAAATGTGGAAAATTATGGGAGAAGAAAGCAATTCACAGCCTTTGGTATATGGTGTGGAATACAGCATACCGAATCCTGCATGTAATATTTGTACAAGGCATGCAACCTGTACCGAATGTTCAGAACTTTTTTTATACTGGATCTATAAAAGATATTTGAGTTTTTGCAGTACAAGCAATTTAGAATATATGATGTCATGCTCCAATTGTAGAAACTATTACCTGTTTCTGAATCATTCTCTAAGGAATACACTACAAATTCATTAAATATCAAGGTTTGCTCAGCACTCTGCAGGCACATCGATCCGTGAAACTTTTCCATTGCCATGCAGAGGTTTTGTGTTAATAGCACAAGGTAATAAGACAAATGTAATGCAGCGAGGAATGTGAGATTGAGACAAAAATTCAAGATGATGCCACTGCTAACAGGATTCATAGTAGCTACTGTCTGCAATAATTGATTGAAAATGGTTAAAAGAAAAGGTGGGACTGTGGTAAAAAAAAACACAAACAGGAAACGGTGCTGTATATGTTAACCCTCACTTGAACATTTCATTATATGTCTTTGAAAAGTGCACTGTTGTTCAAACGTTATTTTTTACACTATGCCTTGAATTTAAATTAAATCTTGATCTGCAGACACTGGAGAAACCTTCACCATCTTTGCTTTCTGTTGAGTATAAATAAACCTTAAACTTTCAGTTTCAATATATAACAAGTCTTAACCTTTTGCACTTGTACACGGAGCTCTTTCCTCATTCTTGACCTTGTTTTATTACATTCCTTTCAACAGACACACTAAAAATATTTAAAAAGTAAATGTTGAAACACTAGCCATTCTAAAACATTATTAGGAACAAGGTGCTCTGCTTTGTTTAGTTTTGAATACGTTGCTCATGTATTATCTTTGGGTCATGACCTTCTGTCTAAAGCTTATGTTTGTGCCACAATACATGACAGTATGGGCAATGAGTAATGAGCAGGCACTGTCACCCATGTCCCTGCAGCCCTGTGGAGTGCCATCAGCTTGTGTAACAAAGAGATGTTCCTTTGTGGTGTGGCAGATGCCCTTTAATTGCCAGAATGTGCTCTCTATCTCCATTAGTTCTCTGATTTACCATCTCCCAAGAAGCACAGGCAATGCCACTATCCCACAAATAAAGCAAACCTGTTCGCTCTCTGAATCGATGCTCCCTTCATCACCGAACCTCTGTCACCTTGAGCTACGTTAATGACCTGTATTTTTCTTGTGCTTATTTTTCTGCTGGTCATCACTAACCCCCTTTAATGGGAAGAAGAAGCAATAAAAATGAAGGAATGTAGCACTGGATTGTCTCGCATTGTTTCCTGTGAAAGACTGAACATTCGAGTCTGTTATTTGAGGGTCAGCCAGAAGAATGCTGATCCGGGCCTGCAAAGAGCGGCGTGAGATGCCATTTTGAGAATCCTTGTAGTCTAACACCTGCCGATACAGTCCATTCTGGGAGTAGTCTTTGACATAACCATCTGTTTGAGAGATGGTTGTGGTGGAGTTCTTTAGTGGGAAGGACTGACGATTTGCTGCTGACTGCCACAGTCTCTCAGTAAATGGACATTTTTTTTCAAAGGATGGAGAAGGGACGGGAGCAGCTGTGCTCAAAATCAATGTAGTGCGTGTGTCTATGTGTGTGACTGGGGGGTTCAACACTGCCAATGGCGACGAAGCCTGGAAATTGCGAAGTAAATAATACCATTTTCCTCCTAGGTGATCAAAACACTATCTCTGAAACGTAGCGTGAGGCCATGTAAGGTGATTGGCAAAGTTTTCCAAAGGAAATCTACTTGCCAGACTTCAGAAGCACACAAAAATACTTTGGCCTGGGTGAACTTCCATTTCACAGACAGTGCAGTACTATAGAGACTGTAACAGGGACCATACTCAACTTTCTAATGCCAGTGAAAAGCAAGGGCACCTGGGCAACCAGGGCAATACCATGAGATGAACTCGAGAGAAGAGTGAAAGGAGAGCATCCCACACATGTCTAACATCTCCGGGAACTGCTCTCACCTTATGTCCTGCTCAAGCTTAATCAAATGCTTTGTGAAAAAATTAGTTTACAGCACATGTACTCAATTTGAATGTGTACACATATTAAATTTATCCCATCTTTAATATTTGATATTGTATATTGAATTTTTGAAACTTCTTTTTTGAAACTTTGTTTCCTTTATTCCCTTCACCCATCCTGCAGTCTGCTGAAAGGAGGGCGAAATTATGCTGATTAAAAGAAAGGGCAAAGATGTCGAGGTCTTTAGTTGATACCAATAGCTTAATTTCAGCATGCAACAAATTTGCACAAATTTTTTCCTCTTCTACCAATTATCATCACAAGATGACAACAACTGTAAATTCATCCCTTCTGATTCAGTTTGTTGACATGTACTTAGACAGCACCTGTGCAGTGTTTTTTCAAAACACAATTTGTTTGAATGATGGTTTACTATAGTAGTGATGGATAGCCAATCCTTTCCATGTATAAAATAGATGATAGGGAAAAAAATTGCCTTTTTATCAAAGTGACCTGATGTAAAGTAAATAGAGTATAACTAAGTAATGTCCTTTTGTTATTACACTGTACAGTTTTCTTCACAACCTTAGCTTTTAATAAAACTAGCCTATAAAATACAATTTAACATATCAAATACAACACAAATTAACTAATTTTATCTGGAATGTTTGTGTTCAACTGGCATTCAGATAAAATTAAGCAAAAATACTTTCCAGGAAAATGACAGAATGCAGCTTAAACTGCATAGAGAAACAAACTGCCAAATGAAACAAACTGAAGAAAAAGCACTCATGTAGTGTGTATGTGGTTATGCGTAGTATACTGTGGCAAAAGCTACTAACAGCAATTTTTATTAGCTAAAAGCTGTTACCTCTCATAAATTATATCCATACTGCTGACAAAAAAAAAGCTTTGGTCAACCACTGAAGTGTATTAAAAGCCCACTTTTAAAGCCCTCCATTTACCTGGATTAGTGGTTTAAAACGTGCACCCCTAAGCCTTTTAACTACTTTTAAGACATCAAGTGAGCTATTGAAATCAATTAAAATTTGTTCTCTGCTTCCTGCTCCTATTGTGCTCCGTATTTGTGTAGTAAGTCATGCTAAAAAAAAATCAAGAAATTGCATTAAACATTACCAGTGCAGCTGTGGCCGCAAAGATAGAAACAAATATCAACTTCTTTTCTGCCATGTAGCTCTCATTTCAACGTAATTATACACTTGTTCTTGATAGGAAAAAGGAGGGTGGTGAAGTGTTCCACTTCCAGACAAGAAAGGAACAGCATGGAGGCCCGGTGCATCTCGGGCTGCCGAAGCAGATGTCGCTATTCTGACTTGAGGGAAGAAAGGAGCTACCTCAGTGAGGATACAGCACGCGGCAGAGATCCTGCAGAAACGATTACGCTTTCTCTGTCCCACTTGCACAGAATGAATTCAAAGTAATTGTAGATTTCTTACGAGATGGTACTTTTTCTCGTCATTCATTGGAGCTCCGATCCGGTTTTATACAGGGCTGCCTGTGTGATGTAAAGCGCGTTCACCCGAGAACCCAATTAAAATGCAAACTCGAAAGCGCTACGGAAACATGGGATAGGCCCGTTCCATAGCGCTGCTATAATGCATCAAAGAGGCTGACCACACGCTACCATTACACTCACAATGAGATGACTTTACTGTCTAACCTGCTGCCGTTTTCAGTAATAATGTGTGCTTATGGAAATGATAGAAAAATACCTACATTACTACTCGTGTCAGGTCTATGGCTGAGCAGCATAACAGATAAGACTCTGAAGATGAACTTTCTTTCTACTGAGTACTTTTTTAAACAAATTAAGCAGTAAAGAAAAGTTACATGAGAACATGAGGAAAATTAAAGTGGTGGCGCTGCGCCCCTTCAGGGTAGTTAATAATGTGTTTTGCTTAGGCACGTTCACAACAGACCTGGAGTCTGGAGGATGCCTACAGCTTCTGAAACAAACTCCAATTGAGCAGTGTTTCTTTTCCACTCTTACGCTACTCCTGTTGAGTCTGCTTGCCACGTTAGGGCTTGAGGTCTTGCTGCTATATCTCATGGGGTCGTCTCTGTTGATTCGTGCTCATGAAGGAAGAGGAGTGACTTGTGGTTTCATTAGAAATAATTGAATTTGGTGGAGATGAGATAAATGTTTGAGAAGAAATGTGACAATAGATGCTCCCTTTGTCAAGGAGACAATTTTGGGAGGTTCTGAGAGTTGCTGGAACTTCAGGTCTGTGAGGACCCAGCTGATTGCCGTGCTTTTTAGAATTAGAAGATTTGGGTTCTCCACATCCAGGACATTATTATCCTTGGGCTGTGTGTGCGTTTGCACCTTAGTCATGTGTTGCACTTTTGCTTGGAGGTGTGTCACAGTAATGCAGCAACACACACTGGTGTCTCACAACTCCTGGACTACAGGTTCAGGAGCAGGTTTGAATCTGGCTCAGTCTCACAGTGCCTCACTGTGTTTCAGCAGAAATGGTGACTATTTATTGCCATTAGTGTGTAAATATGTGAGTCAGTGAGCATCTGTGTGATTGTCTTGTGATGCATTATTGTTAAGTCCAGGGTGCATCCTTGATCACGTTGTGCTTCTGGTATAGTTTCTTGACCCCTGCATTGGACAGTTATCTACCAATAATGAACGGGTTTTAGCTTGTTATGATTAATGACCATAAGTATGTATTTATGCTGATGTCAGCTGACACAAATGTACATGTTTTAGTTGTGTTAATTAGGTTTATTATGTAAAGAAGATGAAAGCATTCATGGAGGTTTGAAACTGGTACTGCAGTAAATATCAACAATATGATCAGTATATGAGAATTACTCCATACTGTATATACTGTGGCATCAGAGATTTATGCCTCCTTATTGTAAGTTGTTGATTATGAATTCCATTTACATATTGCCACCTTATCAATGCACTGCATACTTTATTTTGAAAGTCTTTGATGCTGCATTAACCATTGGCCACTGGCCCTATCGCAAGAGAGTCACTAGTGAAAAAATAGACTTTTTTGTTTCAGCTGAAAGCCATAATTTTGGATAAAGTGTGTCCACGAGGCTCCTCACATCCTTATCGCAGCTGCATTTTCCTGCCCAGTTAAACTTCATATTACATTTTTCTGGTGTGCTAACGATTCCAAGTTATTCCTTTAAAGAATTCATATAACCATTTGCATTAAAATATCTGTCCATCAGCATTTCTCAATACTATCATTTGAATATGAGTTGTAGGCTATGTCTCCCATGTGCAGCTGGGCAGACTCTTGGATAAAGGAATGTTGAACTTTAAGAAACTCTGAGACTAACTGTCAAATAGAAGGATAGTCTATCTGAATATTTTAATGATATAGTTTTGACTGTTGACCTGAGACATAAAGTTTCTTCACATTCAGTTATTAATGTAAGGCAAAGTATGTTAGTGAGCGTGGACCATTAAGAAAATCATCCTAATCCCACACCATGTCTCAGTCTTGGTGCCAAAGCTTTGCTGTCACTGTGAACTGACCATTATCTCCAAATGAGTGTAATGTCAGTCATCTGAGCTGCTATTACAGTACTCCAGATGGCCACCAGGACAAGAAATCAAAGAAAATGTCAATAAATTTGAATATTTACAACTTATGGATGTGAAAGAAATATTGTAAGCCAGTTGCCTTGCTCTCCAAATACCAAACCATACCCACAGTGCAGTTTATTTCCAACGGGCTGTCATTATTGAGATCCAAGTACATCATGGATGGTATGGAAAGTCCCAGTGGTACTTTTAAAAGTCACAAAAAAAGATTTAAAAAATATACATCTTCATACCTATTCAGGCAGCATTTCATGCCTGATAAGATCTCCTACTGACCTTCCTAGTGCAATTGCATCATGTTGATCATCCATGTGGACACTTACAATTTATAGCTGTTATTGGTGGTACCAGTCACTATACATTTCTTTATTTCTGGCTTTGTGAGGATTTTTTGTTCAAATGCAAGTAGGGACTGTAAGGGAATTTGAGCTACACCTCTTTCTTGGGACAATATGGAATTATGCTGTACTTAATTGTACCTGCTATACCTTTTTATACAGATATTGCATCCATTATTATTTTTATGCACTTATATTTCATTTATAATATCTTAGTTGCTGAGTCACTTTGAGAAAAGCATCTGTTAGGAGAAAAAATGTTAATATTTTCTTGATACTGATCTGCCTAGTACAATTGTATACTTCATGCTATATAACTAAGTACCAATTAAATATATGAAAATGTGTTCTTAATATTGCTTTATTCTTTATTTATGTGGTAGTCACACAGAGTCACTGAAAAGTGAAGCACAATAGGGCCTTAAGCCAGTGTAGCATCAAAAAAGAAAATTACTGAAAATGATATCAATGTTACCTGGGCGGGATGTTTTGTACCACTCGTTATTATTGTGTTGCTTTGCTGGATAAATTTACACGAATTAGCGAATTAAAGTCCTACCCACTTGTACAATGGGCTATTTTTACTGGGGTAATGTGAGTTGAGTACCTTGTTCAAGGGTAATAGGGCTGAGACTTGAATTGTCTTCAGGTTACACTGCCATGCTGTTAACCAGCACCCTAACTGTAGTCCTGGTACACAAAATGCTGCAAGAATAACAAAAAAGACACAATATAGTGACAAAAGCTGCTTTGTATTCAAGAAAAAGTAACAAAACTCCATAAATAATTTAAAAATTACAAAGGTAAATGAGGAAAATAGTAAAAAGATAATAATATAATAATAAAAAATAGAGTGATTTGGTAAAAGGGGGGGTATGAATTTTAATAGCCTGTGCTACAGCAATCAAAGTGTTAGCTGACGTGTATGAGGATTGACAATAGCTGAACATGATCTATTGTCTGAAGAAAAATAAAAAAATTACTTCATTGTAATACACAGTGTGAGCTTAGAGCTCAATGACCTTTCATGCAGGAAGAAATAACTTTTCATCCTGAAAAACAACATCTAAAGTGAGCTAAAAAAGAAATGATTCCCTACAACTGTAATCCCTTCCCTCAGACCTGTTAGCTGCCTGCTGAAGCAAATGCAAACTAATGAATAGTCTTGAGATTAATCGCAAAAGCTTTCAAATGAATTCCTACCATGGCTGGTGGTATCAATGTTTGTGCTCAGTTTGCATTCTTTTACTTGAAATACAGTCCTGTATTTGCGGCATTTAGAAGTTATTGGTTATGCCTCATGGTCTGGGTTGGCTCCATTTGAATTACCTATTCCTTTGTTGTTTGCTCTGAATTTAGATAGAATACAGGATTCTTTTTGAAATTTCGAGAGTTTTCTTGGACACTGTAACATTTATTCAGTGCCTTTCAGAAATAAATGGAGACAGCATACAGATAAAAAGGGTAATTGGGAATCGTGTTTGGTGCTCAGCTTTCAGTAAGAGCCGTTTAATTAAATATTGAGCACTCTCAGATGGATGTCTGTGTTGGTGACCCAAACTGCAAGCAGTGCTAATTAAAATTTTTAGGTACACCTTGGGAATGAGTTTTTCCCCCTCGAAGAAGAAGAAAAAATCTTGAGACACCAATGAAGCCACGGAAACTATTGATTCCTGTGGCTGTCTATAAGGTACTGGTTGTCCTCCACCATCACAGGGAAAGTGTCACTCATTAGTTTTCAGCAAACAGTACAAATAAAAGGAACACACTTCAGTCTGACTGGAAGGTTTTGAAGTCCATACTTATTTTCAGTGGTGACTACTATGACCTTCAGGCAATGGCCACTGAAGTGTTTTACCCTTTAGATCAATGTTACTGCGTGAATCTCTTTTATTGTAAGTACACACTGCCTCCCTGTTGCAAACAAATTAATATTTCTGCATTTCACCACTACTATTAAAACATTAGATAAACCGGAACTACCTTTAATGTGAAGGAATCTAAATATATTGAACATTTTACTTACAGAAGGGGTGGCTCTATTAAATCTAAAAAGAGATAACTGGAAAATGAGTAGAAGTTTTGAACTCAAACCCAGGTAGATACGTTTAGTCTAATCTGATTGTCATCAAATTCCGCAAATATGCAGTTTGATGCCAGTTAAATATTAGATGAAGCATTTGCAGGTATTCGAGATTTATTTAATCTGCTCCAGGAATTAGTGACCAAATTAAGATGACACTGAGATTAATTGTATATGTTTTGATCAGCAGTTCCTTCATGGGTTCAGGTCTATAGTGAATGATCAAATGGTGAAATCTGTGACCATGTGCCATATCAGGGGCAAAGATTAATGAGGCGTCAAAGATTAAAGGCACATTTGTATTGGGTTTTAATCAGATTCTTTATTATATACACCTGTATAGGTCCGTGTGGACCTTGCACAGATGAGTTACTTAATCATTGTTTCTCCTTTAAGTCAAATCTATAAGCTAAGGAAATTGTTAAATTCAATGCCAGCCTTGAAGTTTTTTGGAAGAGTAGCTTATTAATTTGAAAGGCTATAACAGTGAAGTGGTTACTGTCAGGGGCAGAGCCTTGAGCGTATCACAATGGGAAGCTTCCTGGCCTGTGGGAGAAATGTCAATCCAGAGCGTCACCTTCAAATAAAAGAGGTTCTTTTCCCGATGAATTATCTCATTAACAGCTGGAGGTCTTCCACCTCCTGAGACTAACTCGGACACTTTGGTATGTCTATTGAGGCTCAAGGTGATCCATAAAATGTGTCAGAGTGAAAGCTTATGTGAAGAAAGAACGAGAAACAGTATACAGAAATGGAAGGGAGGTGATTTTTGTTAAAGCTCAACATGTTGAGAATTTGCATTCCTTCACTGAGATGATTTGTGTGATGTAAGCTCCACTGATTATTGTGCTATTACTTGTCCACTTAAGGAAAAAAAGAACTTCCTAAAGCCAACACAACAGCAGTCAACAACTTGTCATAGTTCGGCATGACTGAAAATATGCATACTTAATGGATTTTCTTTATTCTGCGGAAGTTGTTTATTCCTAGTATTAAAAAGTGTAATTTTGCACCTTGACATGTTTCACCGTGGAAAAACTGACCCAGACATGCAGCTCTACAGCTGTGGACTAGCCAGTAAATTAAATGGTACTTAAGTTCACAATCCTGAAATCGGACACTACTGTAGTGGCACTGTCAAGGAGCAGAAAGCAGCCAGCTATAACCATAAGCTAATGGATAAAACTGACAACCAAGATATGTTTTAGGAATGCTAACAATAACTATGTGAGACAACAAAACAATAAGAAAATTTTATGAAAGAAGAAGCAACTACTTGGAGATTCTTGGGACTGAATGCTTGAATGCTCTCGATGGGAAATGTGCCTAACACTTGAGGTGTCTACTGTTTTCAGGCCAATCCTAGGACCGTAAACACGATCAGCCATCAATAACAATACATCCACTCTCTCTGCTGAGCTTTTATGAGTCTTTCTCAGTGCCTTAATCACAGCTGTAATTGAGTGCAACTACAGTGTAATTGCAGTGTTCATGGGCTTTCACTGTGTTGCATTTATTTGCCAATTTTGCTGCTTAGCAGACACTTAAAGACTTGCAGCTTGGCCCATTTAGACAGCTGGATATTTTGCTGAAGCAATTCAGGTTTAGTATCTTGTCCAAGGGTACAACAGCAGGACCTCTCCAGGGATCTGAACTAGAAATGTACAAGTTATCGGTTGGTGTCCTTATCTGTCAAACAGTGCACATGATTCACTACAGCTGTAACCTTACAATACTCTTCCACACCATTTTCTTGCTGGGATGGATGGGTGGAGTGTTAATGGAACAT
Organism: Arapaima gigas; assembly: GCA_900497675.1. Taxonomy (NCBI): domain Eukaryota; kingdom Metazoa; phylum Chordata; class Actinopteri; order Osteoglossiformes; family Osteoglossidae; genus Arapaima; species Arapaima gigas. The sequence goes on from UFQX01000251.1 coordinate 554,817, forward strand.
TGAGAGAAAGGCAACACTCATCTTGAAGTGCCTCCATCTTGCATGTTCCCAGTAAATTGTTAATATCAAGTACTAAATAATTTCAGGGTTGCAGTCATCAACAGCATTCATTTAGCTGAATAACTGAAGAACTTGAAAAGCAGTGCAGATAGAGTAAAAACAGAGGGGTGTTTACTCTGAGATACAGTATAATGGTTTTAATAATGTACTACAATAATAATACTAATGTACTATTCATTGTGTATATCTCCATCTCCCATGTCTCCAAAAAGCTCATATGAGAACTACTCATGGAAGGGAATGCATCAAAAGAGAAACGGAAGCAAACATGATATTTGATTGCCCAGTAATAGTTATTTTTTTTAATGACCGCTTCTTTCTCCAAGCAACATGTATTCCTTTCTTCTAAACAGCTGCCACAGGAAAAGTTCTCACCACATAACTCGGCAGCTGCTTGTCGACACAAAACATCCAGCCATCTGCTGTGAAGGACCTGTTAAGCAATTATATCCCTCAAGTGCATGTTCATTGTCAGTCGGAAGCGAGTGGCACTTGGAGTGAAACCTTAAATGTAGATGCTAGGCCTGGCACGCACCGCTACATTCGTTTTTTAATTTCTTCTCATCATTTGGAATTTATAGACACGTGATACTTTTCCTTTTTGTGGCAAAGTTAGAACCTAAAGTGGTGAGTGTTTTTAACAGCGCTTTATGTGTTAATGCTGAGCATAACTTAATAATTCATTGCATTCAGATTTGTTGTCCAGTGAAAGTATGAGCTGATCTTCTGGATGATGTACAAAATTATACTTATAAAGCACTCTTGTGCTAGCCATCCATTTCAGCTTCATTTTATTCTTTGGTGGTTTTTACGCTTTTATTTTATTCATGTATCCTTCTGATATTTGTTTTCAGAAGATCTCAGGGTGCAAAGAGGTGTGATCTGCATGATTTTCTCACCCCCGGTTATCTCTGCCTGCTGTGTCGCAGCCCGTGATATGTGTGGTCACCCCCTATGGCAAGGGAACTGGAGGGTTTCAGAGCAAGTCGTGGCCCAGTGCACCGTTTCCACAGCTCCCTTTTTTCCGGGCCAAAGTAAACAACGGTGCAGGTGCAGAAACAAACGCACTTGATTTGTGTCAGATCTCTGGCCAGCGGGGGGCAGGATGCCCAGAGTCACGGGAGTCTGAGCGAGGATCAATAAGCAAACAAATGGGTCCGTGTTACAGTATTCATCCAGCCGGCTCCCTCGGCTGTGTCGTTCTGCAGTTCATCAGGAAAATGCCGATTTGTTTACTGCTGTGCGGCCATCAGGACCGCTGCTGTTCTTTTAAAGGGAATGTCCCACTAAAATGGTTCCGCTGTGGTTTTCCGCTATTGTTTCACCATCATATTACTTAAACTTTGCAAGAGCTAAACTGGGAGTGTGCATCTTGCCAGTGCATGGGTGGACAGAACCATCAAACCACAGGAACAAATGCGTTAATTGCCAATTAAAAGACATTTCACTTCCACACAAGTGTGAAAGATATCATATCAAAGGGATATAACATGCACCAGTGATGTCTAATTTTACATTCTTAAACACAAAAATGTAATAATTTAGTAATTATTTCATTCAGTTGATTACTTATCATGGAAACTAGAGACTACACTCAAATTAGGCATCTGTAAAAGTGGAACAAGTTTAAAAAAATTTTACACACAAAGAATCATTAGTTTTGTAGATAATAACCACTCTCTCACAAAGCACACAGACACGCAAAACAGTTCAGTTCATCAGTGACATGTCAGACACTTAAGTTTTAGGCAAAGATGCTGTTTACTGGCTTAAATACCCTAAAAAGTCTGTTTACGAAATGACTTTTAACTCCTTGTTGGCATTGCTCAGAACAATTTTACACATACCTTTTAGAAAGAGGTTAGAAAAATCTCAGCAAAATCGAGGAACACTACTGACAAATGATTGTTAGCTGTAGTTGTCTGCTCTCTCAAATGCATGGTTTTTGATGAAATTGATCATTCTGCTCAAAGTTTCTGCACTCAGAAACTCACTGTAAAAGTGAATCATACGTATTGTAATAGATGTCTTGCATATATTATGAAATAATCAGCAAGTACTACACAAGTTACGGCCCATGCATAATACCCCAGAAACAGTGACAGGAGCACTGGTTATAGAAAAAAAATAAATATAATGTGTCAATAATAAAGCAGCAGTAATGAAGTTTGCAGATGAATTTTATGGACCAGGAGGCATAATACTAAAATACATTAGTATTATTTTATTTATCCTTATGCTCTGCAGTGAAATATCAATGTAAAGGCAAATGACTGATGAAATCTCCAAGTTCACTGTGTCTGCCATTTATTTTTTGATGCCCTGAGAACCCCACAGATGCTAATACAATGACTGGCCAAACCAACAGTAGGTCAAACCATATTTAGATGTAATATTAAACTGTCAACAGTTTTGGCAACAACTCCTGGATTATGAGATTAGATGTAAGTTTGATGCTCATTCAGTTTGTGTTGAATCTGCATGTCCTTCTATGCGTACCTCCTGCAGGTTCTCCGTTTCATTCCAGAGTGCAAAGATGCGTTTCAGGTGAATTGGTGAGTCCCAATTGCCCACTGCTCTGCAGCGTAATGGAGTCCCATCCATGGTACAGTCTGCCTAGCCTCCTGTCCTGTGGTTCAGGAATAAGCGCAGGACCATCGTCACCCTCACTGGACAAGCTGTTTTGTATGGTGAATGATTTCATGTGGGGTGCAGGTACCATATGATTTGCAGTATGAGAGGTAAAAAAGAGTAGGAGGTGTAACTTAAAGGACAATCATATTCCTGGTTGGATTCACAGTAGAGAAATGCAAGGTAGAGAAATGCATAACAAAGAATATAGAAGAAATCAGGGTAAAATATGTGTTGGGTAAAAAAATAAAAATGAAAAATGATAAAAAATTTTAATTGTTGGGTTGTGATGAAAATAAAGGTTAAGCAAGGACCAAATGAAAATATATATAATTTCCGGTATAATATTATAATAGCGTTATAATGTTGCTAGTTATAGTTAGCTGCTAATAACATTGTTCACACTGAAAAAACTATTTAAATTAAGTGATGTTTAGCTTGTCCTGGTTGCAGAGGCTGAAACGACAAATGCAACAGAACATGTACACATCTAGTCAGGCCCGGCAGAAGGAGGAGCTGCCCAGTTGTGCCACACTGGGGGAGTGCAGTGGCGGGCACCTTTTTGTCACTCATTGTTCAGTGTTGTACCACAGTACTGCAGGTGCTGCAGTCGCCCCAGCCCCTACAGAGCTCTTCACACAGCGAATGTTTCCTCTTGACGACCATGCCTGCATTATTCACTAAGTCTGAGCTACGCTGTGTTTAATATGTTTGGCTGTTCCCCTAAAGCGTTGTCCTCCCTTTCCCCTTTTTCACCCATTCTCACTGACAAGACTTTTTTGTTTTGCTTCTGAGGGCTCTGCAGAATTAAAAAGCACATGTCAGAGCCCCCTGCCCACCTTCACCCCAGTGCCCTTACTGGTGCCCCTACTCCACTCCCCCCGGCGGTTCTCTCGTGCTTGGAGCTGGGCCCCGGCATTAGATCTTGCAGTTCACCCAAATGTCAGTGCAGCTAAATGTGTGAGTGGGCTGCATTGGCTCTGACAGTGAGCAGAAATTCCTGGCGTAATTGCTGGGAAGAGCGCAAAGACGAGGAGCGGGGCGTCGGTGGTGTGGGCTGCTGCGCCTAGCCCGGCATGAGTGCCAACTGCGGTCGGTTTGATGTTCCTCTCTCGGTGGCAGGGGCTGCATGACCCCACACTGCAGGAGAAGGCAGCCTGACTTCCGACAGTGTCTCTGCTGCGCTTCGACTATGCATCTGCATCTGGTTATGGACAAGCCTCTTTCTAGCTAAAGTGGAGATATTTTTCAATTACCCACCTGAAATGAACTTGAAATATTCACTCTAAAGAGACAGGAGAGGATATATTTACAGCACAACGAATACCTGGCATGAAGATTACCTATACATTACAATTTCAGAAACAGCAGCTAAAATTTAAAAACGTATATTTAAACATTGTTACTGATGTCTTCTGAGCCAGTTAAAAGCAGGACTACAGGTGGCTTGAATGTATAACAAATGCAGACTATTTGTTGTGTCTTCCAAAGCCATGGTGTCAAAGCAAAGGAGAAATAAAACGCAAACACAAGTACCCCAGAACAAAACAGCAGGTCCTCTCATCCAGGCCAAACCAATGTGCAAAGGCCACGTGGTTCATTTAAAGAAGCAGGGGTGAGAGTAATTAAGGTGACCAGTGGTAGGGAGGCGGTGGCAACAGCGGTGATGGTTCTGCTTGGTTGGTAGCTGCAGCAAGCTGCTGCTTTGCTCTGATGAGAAGATGCTGTGGAATATCGCTAAAGCTCCACCGTGGGTCAAATTAATGATGAGTTGGAGGCTGACCCCAGCAAGAGGTACACATTCATGAGAGGGATTAGCAGAAGTCCCACAGTGTCTGTCTGATTGCTTCAAATGGCTGTCGGAAACATCTTAAAATGAATTTTGATGGGGATGTGGATGCCTGGCCTGCTATCATGTGAGAGAATGCAGGGAAATGCCTGTTATTCTCAAAGAAAAGCCCCTTGGAATAGTACTGTTATCTCCTTACATGTCCTCATCAGCTCTGTCCTTTAAGAAGTTGTGCTGAACAAGTGATCTCATCCTTCCCTCCATCCATCCATTTTAAAGCTAGCTTTGCATTTACTGCATCTTTCCATCTTAATATTAGCCATTTTTTAAACTTATTTATTGCATCAATTTTAATGACATATTTTACAGAACAGTAAAAGCTAAAAACCTGGCTGCACTGGTGCTGGCAGGTCTGAAGCCCAAAAAAGTGCACAAAGTGCTTTTTCCTTTTTGGCCGTGCAATTTTCCTTTTACTAACCTGTACATAAATGAATTATTTTTCTTTCACATGTTTACACAGCCACATATTTGCTCACAGGAACATCAAAAAATGTACTAAGCTTGAGATTTTGGAGAAAAGTGCCAAATCAATTATCTAAATCCAAAAAACAATGTTTTTTTGCAGGATAAGCAGTCATGCACATGAGATGCTTTGCCAACACGCTTTCCTAAATGTACCCGGTGTGTGTATAATCTCTCTGCCTAAATGTTCAAGGAGTATGTGCAATCATTGTCTTATTTTGTAGGAAGAACTGAATAGGCTGCTGAGTTCATGGTGAATAGAAATTGAAGAAAATATTCCTTCCTCTGAGATGCTCCACAGTTCTGCTGGGAGTCGGCTTCAAAAGGCTGTCATCACATAGTTGAGACTTCTTCCTTAGCATTCCCAAAGGCAACAAGTAAGTTTCTTTTCTTGCAAATGCCTTCTGAATTTGGGGGCCTTTTCAATGAAAACCATTATCTATAAGCCTAGTTAAATCAATAGAACATCTGATGTGGTATTATTCTCTGTCATCACTTGGACAACCCAGTGGCTCTCTCAAATCAGTACACGATAAAAAAAAAAACCATTCCCATTTACTTTTTCTTTCTTCACCTTATTTTGGAAAATTTGATGTTAGCTGTCCTGTTCCCATTTTTTCTTTATTTCATACCTTCTGATCCCTCTGTCCCTTCCCCTTTGTCTGTAAGCCTCCAGCTTACAATGTGTCCCTCTACTCCTCTACCTCAAATCTGTTCATTTCAGTGCACCACTTGTACGTCTCTGCTGCCTTGTGGCCTAAAAATGCCCCAGTCAGAAGTCAGGAACCACACACCCTTCCACATGGTGGGAAATCAACCAGGAAACACAAACATGTAGATAACTTAATTTTACCGAAGTCTGGATGCAGACATCCAGTTTTGTTCTGCTAGCAACAATCGACAAAAATAGTCCGTGCCACTGCACTGTATTATACTGGACAGTGAAATGAAGTCGGAGGAGCTTGACTTATTGTTTGTGCATGGAATTGAAATATAACAGGATGGCTGAAGGGTCTTGACAGCTTCTTCTCCAGGCCAGGTAAAGACATAAATATGAGGCACCAGGTGAGTGACAGATCAAGCGGCGGCAGCAGCAATTACACCCGGGACGGATGGAACATTTCTCCGAGGGCATTTCTTGTTATTTCCATGGAAATCCATGCCAACTAAGCAGTACTGGTTTTACTGCTCCTTAGTGCAACTTACATTGCCGTGTGTCACAGTCCCCTCAGCCGCTTATGCTTAAAGTAGATAATTATGCTTCCAAAAAAATACACTTATAATGTATACAGAAATATTTTAAAAGAAATAAATACACGCATGCATGTTCAGTTATGGAAAACTCATGATTATATGTGTGTTTAGTGTTAATGCATCTATCCATCCACATAACTTCATGTCATGTACATTATTTATTTACATTAGTCAGTCTTTCATGTTTTTTCCTTGCCCAGATTTACCAGCTTCCATCATTATCCGGGGCACCAATATCTTCCTTTTAACATGTCACATGTGTGGCCAATGTTGATATATTTCTCTAGTAAATCTCACTTGGGTACTTGTGAAAAAGAGTGATTCATGTGCAACAGCCACTCTGTTGCTAAAAAAGCGCAATAAGGAAAATGTGCAGCACATACAGGACCTTGTTGACAATGACAGCAGAGATCAGTCATATGGACCAAACCAAAGAAATGTTTACAGTGAAAGTACAGCTTCTTCGGTGTACATTATCTTTCCCTGACACATGGGGAACTCTCTTAGAAGTCTGATGCTGATGTTAAGCTATATGTGCCTTGCACATATACAAACAAATGCAAATTATTTTTGAACAACACAATATGTTGTTGAAAATCCTCAGTTTAGCTACAGTAGTCTATAGTAGTTTATAATAATCTCTTTGGTTGTTTCATGAAAGGACACAGCATTACAAAGCAAAAGTGTTATCATAACCATAAATACACTTTTTTAAAACACTTTTTGTTTTGCTTGTATTTATTCCCACTGCTTCATTAATATATTGTATTTTTCACAAGACACTGTAATCCATTTTTTTATTATTGCAGTTGTTTTTGGGTATAGTTTAATGTTTATTTTACAAAGGTTGTATAAATATTTACTTTTTAGTAACACTAGGCACTTTTGTACTTTTAAACAATTAATCAGCTTTCCAAAACTTCTCATTAATAACCCGGGAAGGAATTAAATGGGCATCTAAAATATTGCTGAAGGAGGAGGAGGCTCCAGAGTGGGTAGCATTGATAAAAGCTCTCCTCTCCTCCTCTGATTCCTACAGCTTAGACCTCAGTGAACGTGAGCTCTGTACAGGGGGAGTGTAATTGGTATCATTGTGTAGGGGAGAGGAGGTCGTAAGTTGACTGTTTGCAGCACAGGACCCTCCTGGGGACCCGGCAGTTGTTGGTTGCCTGCAGTGAGAGATGCTCCTTTCTGCGTTCTTCTTTCAGCCCCGACACTTTCTCTACGGCAAGGTGCCACACAGCTTGCACTTGTACAAACAGCCATCGGCAGACTGGTGTATTCACTGGATGGACACACACACACACACACACACACACACAGATGCTTGGTGATACATGTGGACAGTTAAATATAGAAATAAGCTGTAACAAACTAAAATCAGGGCATTAAAGAAAAGTTATTCATTTTATATATATGTTTCTAAAACTAATCCTACAGTAACTGTATTGTACAAAGATGTGTTTCATTTAGACCAGAATGACTGGTCTCAAGACCCCATGGTTAAAATGTAATGGAACCACATTAAAGTGTGACTAAAAATGTCTACATTTGAAGAATTTCAGCTGCACCTGCACACAAATCTGGGGAAGAAAAAAAAACTGCTACAGTAAGGTATACAGGTTTGGATTTATTACTTTCTCATTTTGTTGTACAAGAGCCTCTGCAGCTGTCAGTCATAAATTCTGAAACGAACAGAAAGGAAAAGATGACTTGGCTGAAGAGCAAAGTCGATGCTGTATGATTTTATAGCAGGGGGAAAAAGAAAAAAAAATAAAAATCAAAGAACATTGCAATACCACAAGCGCCCTATGGATGGCGCAAAGTGAACAAGTTATATAAATGCGCACAAAAATAGAAAAAAAACTATAAAAAATAACGCGAGAGAGAGAGCGAGAGAGAGAGAGAGAGAGAGAGAGAGAGAGAGATGTGTACAGGCTCATCTTGCACCCATCTATGGGGTTATTTTGATGGACCCACATATGCCCATATGTCACAATTTCCTATATGTCAGAAATCATGCAACAGAGTGGAGGGGAAAATAGTGTCAATACTGGGTTTGTTGAGCAAACCACATCCTATTAAATAATTTGTCAGGCCTGACACATTGGATGATACGGCGGCACACTAATAACTGCATTCAGTCTGGGGCTGCGGCTGCACACAGCTGCACTGCAGCAGTCGGAGCTGGGACTGGGGGGCCGGGGGTGCTGCTGGTACAGAGATCACCTAGGGCTAATTAGAAAAAAATTAGGGAAATGAGTGCCTTCCTCTGAACCATCTCACCAGAAAGTGGGTGGTAAACACTGTAGCAAAGGAAATATACTGGTTTATAATCAGGCGAATCTAATATCTGTCCTGGCAGCTTCTATTGATCTGTGCAAGTGAGAAAGAATGATGTTTATTCAGATGGGTCACTTGGATGCCTCGAAAGGTCTAATCTGATGAGAAAAGCACAACAACGCCTGCCTCTAGGACGGAAATGAATGTTATTTCCACAGGTAATTTGCTTAATATTTCCTTATTAAGCCTGGCGCCGTAAAGCCAAGCTCAGGAACAAGCTGACATACGTGTCGGCTTCATGGCAGAAATATCAGCCGTTTCTCATTTAGCAGCATCTGGTTGTGGCATTCACACCCCAGACAACTAGTACTTGCAAAATTACAAATTTTAATGCAATAAACGTGTATCTGCGGTTTGTTCATTCATTCATTCATTCATTCATTCATATCTATTAATACTAGTCCTTGCTAGTACAGTCCAGAGCTTATCCTGGATGAGTACTAGGGTTAGTCGAGTTGCACCCTAAATTGGATGCTATTCCACAGCAGGGTAAATATCTAAATATACAACTGCTTTGTGTTCTGCCCCTAAGAGGTACTGCAAATTAAAAAAAAATACTCCATCTCCTACAACATTCTCTGTTAAAAACGGTTGAATAACAAACCAATATTAGGTACGTATTTCAGTGAGGCTGTCAGAGTGTCAGGACTGGGAGTTGTTGAAACCCCGGCTTATGTGTGTTTTTGTGCCCTTGCTTTTGTTGCATGCAAATGATTGGCACGTCGCCACGGTGAGTGGCGTGTTCAGCACCACCAATCATCCGCAGTCAATGAGCCCCCCCCGTGCCCTATTGCCTGAGCACAAGGCCAACATGAGCAGGTCCTGAATTGTGTTGCAGCTTTATGTAGCCAAACTGGTAGGCTTTGCTTTACTCCTGTGTAGTTTCAACAGGAACCCAGAGCCAGTGTTTCTGTGTGTGTGTGTGTGTGTGTGTGTGTGGGAAGGGGATCTCCACCACTCCAGCAAAAAGGCCATCAGACTCCCAGCGCAGGGACACAATGAGCTCTGACGAGGGTGACTGAGGGTAAGGAGGACCTTGAAGCCGCCGACATGGGAACAGAGCGCTAATAGAAATATGCGGCACCCGGCCAATCTTACATTTACTGCTTCTGTTATTTTTCAGAAGAGGGATTGCAATCGAAGTGAAGAGATGTTGAAGTGCAGAAAAGGATCCTCTTTGGAAATTCTCTCCGACAAAGGGGAAAAAATGGGTAAAAAGACAGACGCCCTTTGAAAACAACTGCTGAATGAAAGAAAGATTTGGATCCATTTAACCCTTAATGTGTCTCTTTTGCCTCATATTTTTCCAATTAAAAATGCATATATTTAAGTGTTGCCAAAAACTGCTTTGAAGCTGTTGAAACAAAAGAAAATCAAGTTAACAATAACTACCAAGTTTGCTTCTAACAGAATTGCCAAACTGAATTTTTATTTTTCAGTTGAGAACTCTTTTTGGACAGGCCACCTGGGAGAAGGTGGGAGGTGGGTGGTGTGACACTTCATTAAATCTGCAAAACAATATTAAGCTGTCGCTGGAGCACGCGGACTTTGATAGAAACAGCTGTGGTGTTGTGCCACATTTGTATTCAGCGGACTCTCCCCAGGTGCCTGGCAAGCCACAGTGAAGCCCGCCGGATTGGTGGCGGCTACAAGCAGAAAAAGAAAGGACAAATGTTTTGTCAGGATAAAATTGTATCGGACCTCCTATAAGGAAGCAAAAGCCACTTAAATCCAGTGCCCATTTCAGCCCCCCGCAAACAAGAAAGAAAGCGCGCGGCGCACAGAATGAGGCCGCACAGAAGCAATATCGCAATACGTTGCCTTTCTTTAAATGGGTTTTGCGGTATTATCTCTGAGTTGCTATTTCATGTGTGGAACAGGCAGGCAAAGGAGAAAAAATGGAAGGGAAAATAAAATGAGAACATATTTTGGTTATCTGCCTTAGAGTTGTGGAATGAGATTTCAAAAATGTTTGATAGAATCAGTCAGGAAGTTGTCATGTGAAAGTAACACAACAAAAGCTGGTCGCCTTTTTCAGAATGCTCAGTAAACTTTTTCTAGGAAACCCACTCTTTATTCTGGTGAACATAAAGCACTTATTCTAGTGAGTCTTAAAGAAATATACATTTACTTACACTACTTATGCCTTTTCTATTTTTTGTAGCTATATACTTTATGCTCATCTTGCTGCATCTGGGTTGTTTCATTCGTTCAGCTGTTCAGCTGATATCGAGCTCCTGAATTTGTGTATGGTGAACATTCAGAGCTGCCTTTTATCTGTTGACTCTGTGTCACATACACGCCACACCCTCCCATGGGTTTTATTTCAGTTAGAATAAAATACGAAAATTGAGTTCAGGAGCAGGGATGTTCAGTTGCAGTGCCCGGGGCCTGATCGGCTGCCGATGGACCACATGTTAACAGGCCTAGAGAAATGTGACATCGCATCCACGACTGAAATCTGAGGGTATTTTTTATTTTTTGGGGGGGTGGGGGTGGTGAACTGAGACAAGTGCTGCCAGTTTTGGGGGGTTACAATGAGAGCTTTGTAATGTGGTAGGCTGACACTCAGTAAAGCAGTGATAATTGGGGTTTCGGTAGCTCGGAACCTCTCCAACACCATGTTTCCCTCCCTCCTCTGTGCAGGTCTGGAAAGCCTAGACGAAAGGCATCTAATCACCCTGTTAGCCGCCCTCTGACTGGCGCTGCCCGATCCCACGGACACTCTGACTCCCAAATAATGAAAAAGCGAGCCATAGTCATTAAAGAAGAACTACGTTGGAGTAGAGGGCCGATTAAAGGGGGGAACTTTGTGTGGACAGATGGTTTATAGTCCAGATAATTGGTTATCAGACCTTGTTGGGATAAGGAGCACAAAGGAGTGATATGGAAGAAACCAGTGATAATGGAATTTGCGAACCTTGTTTACCCGAGCACAACGGTAATCATATGGCCCCAAAGTGCCATAGGATATTTTGTACAGAAATGACATCCTCTCAGCTACAAATACAGCCAACGTGTGGGAACAGATTATAGGATGTGATGTGTAATCGATGCTTATAAATCACACATATTGATTTCACAATGAAAAAGACCGGTAATTCACAGCCTTCAGGAGAAACACAGATACAGCTCGATGGTGTTTATTTGAATACAATACTGTGTCATCCTGGGGTGAACAGGGAAGGGGTGTGAAACACTGGCTGTACATTTAAATTGTGGAAACTTTTATTGCGTGAATTAAAAAAGTAAGTCTGTAATACTGCTGCGACAAGCTGCCTGTCCGTCTCTGGAGCAATTTCCAAAGGAGCCCCGAAATGGAACCAGCGAGGCTGAAATGGAACCACTCAGGTGGCGCCATCCTCACAGTCTGGCGGGGAGGGGAATAAAGACAGGGAACAAACAACCCGAGTGCACAGGCCTAGTGCATCACCAAGGTAGCCTGTGCACACTTTTCAAAATGAAAATCCAACCAAAGCGTGACCCACGGACACGTAAACCAAAGACACGCCATCTGCAGCCTCCAGCGATTCACTCATCGCATGTTCTTTTGCTGTTTCATTGTTTCTTATCATTATTTTACTCCATTGCTTGTCCTATGTCTTAAAGGGAATTGCAATTTCCCCTATTTATGCAGGAGAGAAATTTTACATGAGCAGTTCAGGTTAAAAGGCCAGTTATCGCTTTCAACATTATATACCAAATCAGAGTAAATATCCCTGACCGACTGAACATTTCTGTGCACTTTCGCTTGCCATGCTTCTGATGGCACTTTTATAAAGTTTCTTTATGGATTTCAAAGTAAAAACAACAACAATGCTAATTGATATTGAACCACTGCAATAATCTGTCAAAAAGTGTTTTGAAAATTACATTTCAAGAACTCTTTCAATTTCAGGAAGTAGGTGTGGTTATGTGGTGTATACACACACACACACACACACACACACACACGAGCACAAGTTTTGACGTTGAATAGGCTTTCTGTGTTGAGCGGGCGGGTAGCTTAAGCTAAAGGATGTCTCTTTTGTACAAGCTGCAGGTATAAAAAGGTCTGGGGTTTTGACATATACCCAGGTGCGTGTTACAGGGAGCTTAGATATGATAAAGGGGTGAAAATCCTCTTTAAGCAACTTAAGAACAGTGTAGTTAACCCAGTTAACCCAGTTTGCCCCTGGAGGGATTGGATTCAAGACCCTGCATGTTACAAGAATGTGTTCTTAATCACCATGTTCCCAGTTGCTTTTTTATGTTATTTCCTGTTTTAGTTGCTTTCCAGACATTTTGAGGCACACTGTATCTAGTGTCCATTTACACAGCAGGATGCTGTATTTTCTGCAAAAGCTTTGCTCCATGGTACAACAACATGGCTCTTCTTTGGACTTTGGACTCCAGTGATGTAACTTCACAAATGTCATCTCAGTGCTGCTGAATAGCCAATGTGATTCATTTTCTTGAAATTTCAGTAGCAGTTGCAACCGCACACTTTATCACATTCCCTCCCCCATTGTATTATTTATGTGTGAGAACTTGCTCATTTTGAAAAAAAAAAAATCCTACAACTGCTGTATCTGTGCATTTTATTCATTCTGTTGACACACTGCCTTCAGCAAAAAAAGTTGTGTGTTAATCCTTATCTGAAATGACATTATTATGTCTACTGTAAAAATGATTTTACACACTGGGAAATGTTGCATTCACGGCAGAAGTATTTAACCAACATAAACCTGACAATGAATAATAAATAAATTGAACGCTTGCATCAAAATCACAGGCTGATACTAGTCATTATTTCTAAAAGCATTAAGATGCTAACCTTATATTGTGTTTTCCTACTCATAATACATTATAAACATTATGGAAAATGTTGCTTTTTAAAATACGTTTTGCAATCAACATCAGAGTTTTACTCCAAGTGCTCCATTATAGCAAATCTTTGAAGGCAGCTGCAAGCAAAGGCAGTTCAAGCATCCGTTTGTATAGACATCTCACAGATAGTGTGGTATGTGCTTATATAAAATTATTTTTATTGCCCTGGGCTCTGGCTTCGAAATCTGAAGGATGGAACGCTCTCGTTCTTGTTACTGGCCATGTTCCCAAATAGTGACGGCCTTCAGCAGCTCAAGCAGTTTTTTATTTTTTCTGGTAGTTGTCTGGAATTTCATGTTGTTATATCTTGATATCAAATATTACCCTTGAGGCAAAGGGTAGTTATTGAGAAAAATAATCACATTAAACGTGTTAAGGAATTTTGCAGATATTCTGCCCACTCCTGCTTCGAAAAAAAAGCTCCTGTCCAGTCCATTTATTCAATTCCCTTCTTCCAAAGGTAATAAAACTTAGAAGTTTGGACGTGGTGTACTTGACTAATTTAGCTGTGCATGGTCCCTGTTCTCTTGAGGCTCAGAGTTCACATGTGCTCCCACCCGTAACTTGAGCCGTAGCCACTTTCAGGTAGCACCTTACCCAATATATGAGTTTTTGTGGATTGTTGGCCTGGGTGGTGCACTGAGCCAGGGACACCTGCTGCCGCAGCCCCAGACAAGCCTGCCCTCAGGATTAATGGGGAACTTCTGGCTTTTTCACCTGGCATTGGCAATGCCTGCCACGCTGCTGAGGTGGGACTTGGCTGTCCCTTCCTGACGTAATGGTGATAGAATTCCTGTACCGCGCTGAGAATTATCACCGTGCCATGTTTCTGACAGGTTGCACCACTGATAAATTGAAACTGAGATGTTTGAGTTGAAATTGTATTCCTCGTGTCAATAATAATTTTCCTTTGTTTAAATTCACAGCCTTTGTTTTCCATTGTAAAAGCCAGACAGCAGCATGACCTCACCGACACTCGGTTCCAGTCACCAAAACATGGCATGCAAAAAAGTAAAATCAGAATATTTAACTACTGTGATTAAAAGTGACATATTTAGATTTAAATCACCTCATTCTGGGGATACAGCCCGATGCCCCTGAAAAAACAGACTTTTTAAATGTGAAAAACAGCTGTCAAAATAAGATTTCCATAATATAATGTGGATTAATGATTTAATGGGCAAGGTCAAGTATGCAGAAACATTAACTCAACATCACCAAGCTGGAAATTGCTGCATTTTTCTCTAAAACACTGTTTAGCAAAGTCCACGGAGAGTCAGCTACATCTCCTTGTTGTCCTCGGCTTTGTGGCCGTACTTGATATGAAAGGCCTGCCCTGTTTTGCCTCTTTGATATAACTTGTCTGTGAAGAAACGCCAGATAAAATGCACTTATCTGTATAGTAAACTATGGATAAAAAATTGCTTCTTGACCTTTATCAAAACTCTGCCTGTTTGTCTGTGTCTGATTAAAGGATATCTGTGCGAGAGAAAGGAGCACATCCCGCTTATCGTTTCATCTGCATCTGAACTGCTGCGACGAGGCGGCGTTGGGAAAGTGAATCAACCGGGTTGAGTGTTGGAAAACAGCAGAAATGCAAAAAGCCAAACACAGTATCAAACGGTTAAAAGAAACCAAAACAAATAGATAAATGAATGGACAGCGGCCCGTGGTACAACTTTTGCATATGCAAAGCTCGAATACGATCATTCCACTCATATTTCTATAGAAAAAAAGTAGTCTGCTGCAAAGTAAAAATGCCTGTAAAGCTGATGGAATCATCTCAAACCCTATTTGCCACATGATATTTAACACAAATGTTTATTCCTAAAACAAGTGAGGGGGTGATACAACGTACATCATATCTATTCTTGTATATACAATTTATCATGCACTCATGTATGTAGAGCCTTCAGCCTCCGCTATTTTGTGGTTGCTTAATGCAATAAATATAAATATTCTCTTTATTATAATTTGCTTATGTAGCTAAAACTTTTGTTTAACATCCCTTCAGGTAGAGTAAAACAGCACGGTGAACGGCAGACATTGAGAAACCCAATTTGGCAACAACTTAATTACAAATCATCTGCTGAATTACAAAAAGCACAGCCGCATAAATCCAATACATTTTTAAACTTAATCATACTGCAACTGCAATTATTGCTGCTAGTAGTACTACTAATTATTATTATTATTATTATTATTATTATTATTATTATTGAAGAGTGTTGTGTGGACCCAACTGATGGATTGAAGGACAAGCTTCTCTCATTAACACTTAACCACAAAGTATGCCAGTTGCAGTCCTTGTTGTTCAGATCCACTCCTTTGAAGTATTTATTTTCTTTCAAGTCCTTGTGGTGAGTGACACAGAGAATGTAGCCCGAATGACACAGCAACTTCACAAATTTTACAAATGAAGCAGGGTCACGTATCTCAGTCGTGCAACTGGTAACAGCCATAACAGCACTAAGCTCATGTTCTCAGAGGAAACAGGGCTGAACTTGCATTACATCAGCGCTGACGGCCGAAGACATTTACTGTCTTTCTCGAGCTTTGTTTTCGTAAAGTTTTTGTTTATGGAGCTGGTCTTGGTGTTCTTCCTCCCTGTATTTAAATTCCTCTGCAACAGACAGTTGGGATTTGGGGTCTGCCTTCTGCAGGGGAGTTTTACATGAACAAAATGTTCACAGCAGATATTCAGCTCCCCTCCCCGCTGATGTTTGCTGTGATTGAAATCCAAAACAACCTCAGGACTCAGCAGACAGACATAGTCTTGATGTCTGTTCAGAATTTTCTTCCCCAAACAGGGTCAAAGGTCAAGTCCTCTGAGAACTATTGATCATTTCCATGCTTCCTTGACAGGCATGCTAACCTGGCATATTTGAGTAATAACTGTGCATAGTCAGATAAACAGGCCTGCTTGTTCTGTGTTTTCTGTATAAACAAAAAATCCTTTTGTAGATCAAAGCAAGGGATGTTAGGGAAGATATGATGGATTAGTTCCGTAACAGGAAAGAATGATAAACATTAAATAAATAAAAAGCTAGCACATTTTGTGTGGTCTGGCCTTAGTGAGCCGAGGATTCTTGTTTTGTACATAGTTTATCAGGTACCTAAGGTCCATCGTGGCATCCCCGAGGTCTTGCACATTCTACTGTTATATCAGACTTCACTGCAACACTCACCTTCCTCCAAGTCAGGGGTTATATCACACCACAAGGGTGATATTCTGGCCTGCTAACTGACAGCACGCCAAGAGAAGACCCTGATAAAGATAAATAACTTTTACTCAAGAAAATTTTGCGCATCATTAAACATGGCAAACATATTAGCTTGCATGGCGTGGAGCGGAATCCCTAAAGAGAAGAGACTAAATCAAATCGACTGCAGTGATCATAAAAGAGGTACGGAGCTCAGCCAACCCGAGTAACATCAATAGGGATGAGGAATTGGCATTACGGGGTGAGAATGACTAAACAGACGTGTGCCCCAATGAATACGAAATTAGCATTCACGAATGAGTTATAGAGCACCCACTATTCTTTCTGATTTACACTCAGAGCTTCAGGTTTGTTGTGTGAATTAATTGCTCTAAGGACGTCATACCTGACAGACTTTTCTGGGCAGCACAAGCAGAAATATGCTGCCTGACAGAAATTGCTTTTTACTTGTTTATCAGATTTAAACTTGGTATAAAATGAGATAAAGGGAAACTTAAAGGGGCCCAAGGATTTCCATTTTACCTGTGATCTTTAATTGGTGTTTTTGTGACTCAAGGGACAAAAAACAATGTCATCTCATCAGCTTTGGCTATCAGTCATTCTCTTTAAAACTGGCTTAAGCATTTACTGCAGTGAAACCGGGTTTAAAAAAAAAACCACCAGAATCCATTAAAAATGCATTTATTTCTCTTTAAACCCTGGAAGAAAACTAATTCACAGTTAACATTTATCTTGTCAGAGGAGCAGGGATGCGAGAAACACCAATGAAACACATTACATCAGTGGAATCCGATGATTTTTTTTGTAAAAAATAGCTTTACTGAGTGATAACAGCTAATATTTTACATTCTCTGTATTCACAGAATTTTAAAAAAGTGCACATGGTTCTCTCGGCTGCTTAGCAGTTTTGGTTAGGGTGCTCTGCTTTACCTGTACACATATACATACATACATACATACATACATAAAACACTTTAATAAATTGCTGCCATAATGACAAGACAGTGCAATAAATACATATTCCATTAAAATGTGTAAATTGTGCATGCAAAAAGGGTGAAAAAAATAAAAAGGTGGCGCTGACCTTTGAATACCACTCAGACAATAAGAAATCAGTGCTGTCCCAGTAGTGTGAGGACTCATTATAGAGCCTATTGACCACCGGCACAGATGACCTCAGATATCACTCCTTCAAACAGTACAACTGGACCTCTCAATTCCTAAAGGTACTCCTCTGCCAGTGGGCCACGTACTGAGTGAAAGTCATTGTCTGTGAGGGCTATGACTTTGTTTGTGGTTCTTATGTACATCATTTCCTCTCTGCAAAGCAGTTCAGCCTTCATACTCCTCATTATTAACCATTATTTAGCTAATGTTATTCTCCAAGATGACTAAAATGTACACATAATACTACTTACAATAATGTACCTATATAACCAAATGAAAAATTTTACAGGGTAAATTGAGGTTAAATACCTTGCTCAAGAGGGCTACATGCTTCAGGTGTTAACTGCTGTGCTACCTGCTGTCTCCATCTGCATGGATCCAGCCATTGTATACCTGTCTACCCCTCATGTGAATACCTTAAATATTTCAGCATCTCCTTGAATCACTGCAGCAAAAACACTTTTCAGATTCCACGGTGTCAGGTTGTGCACAATTTGGTGAAGTCGGCAGGCTGAGAAGATGGCATCTGTGACCACTACAGGTTGCCAGAAGCTGTGATAAAAGGCCTGGAACCCATAATATGGCGTCCCATTCCTTTTTCACTGAGACAACCTTCTGATCTCTTTCACAAAAGACAGGCAGACAGGGGACCGGAGTAATGGGAGTCTTTGGCTGAAAGCATCCCACCTACCATTTGACACCAAACGGGTGAGCACACAGGGACAGACGTGCAGCAGCATATCCTGCCTATGAGTATATATTGACATTTCATAGTCGGGTAAACGATTGGGACCTTCCTCTAACCTCCAGTACGGGTGCACTGTCCAGAAGCAAATTAAAACCCAGGTCGAGGACCCAGCCAGAAACAGACCTTTCCCTTCCCCATGCTTGTGTTTGGTTTTAGTGAGTAATAAAAAAACAATTCAAGGAAACATCCTTCCATCCATCTATTATCATTAACTGCACTGTCAATTTTTAATTTTGGCACCACTTTTCATAAACAGGTAATATCCTCAGATCTACCTGACCATTTGTTTATTTTATTTTGTTAACCTCACCCAAGGTGCTGCAGTCACAAGGATCTGGTTATAATGGAGAAAGAATGGAAAAATAATTGTGATGCTTATATTTGTCATAAACCAAAAATAAAATTCTTCCATTTCTGAAGGATAATTTAACAAGATGATTGTTCGGGCAGAATAAACGGGTCTATCAAAAATGAAAACAATGCATCACAAATGTACCTGCGTGTGCATATGAAGTTGGGGATGCAATAAAACAAAAGCAAAATCATAACCTGCACATTGAATTTCCCAAATAGAACCCATGCCAAGAGTCAAACAGGAGTGGCACCCTTTCAGACTGATGATGCTGTCTGAAATTAGCCGGGATATAAGCTTTCGTCATGGGTTTTTGCAGCGAGTGCACTAGATGTCACCAAGAGACTCAGGCTGGTGTCCTTGTGAGGAAGATGTTCTTGCTTTTTGACAGGAAACTGGCTCTTC
This sequence comes from Arapaima gigas, assembly GCA_900497675.1. Taxonomy (NCBI): domain Eukaryota; kingdom Metazoa; phylum Chordata; class Actinopteri; order Osteoglossiformes; family Osteoglossidae; genus Arapaima; species Arapaima gigas. Next base: position 574,181 of record UFQX01000251.1, read on the forward strand.
AGGATCCAAACCTATTAAATTAGCTGTCAATAAGTCAAAGGCTGCCAGGATTTTTTTCTGTGTGGAAATATGCCCAGGAGTTCCTTAGCGAAAATTGTCCCTTGGTTGCACTTATCTGAAAAACAAGATGCAACAGGTTCCGTGACATTGAATATGGCTTATTTTACTGTGTTTCTGTAGTTTGAAAGAATACATCTTGGGGCCTTTGCTATTGACATGATATCTATACTGAGAGTAAAACTGCTTACTGCTCATAAAGAGAGTGGGTTGAAAATTTATCACATTTCTGTTAATTCCCTTTCCATATGCAGCTTAAGTTCATTTGTGTAGCAATGAGCTCTGACTCCTGCCTGTGTGTAAAAAGTAGACCATAGTGGCATATCTCATCTTAAAATGCAAAGTGAATCACACGGAGTGTGTGGGTTCATGTAAGTGGATTACTCAGTGTGTGGGTATTTGTGTTCTACAGTTCAACAAGAAAGTATTTGACTTATATTGCTGCTGAAGAAAGACAGATAAAAAAATATATAACAGCTAGGTATGGAATTAAGAGCACCAAAGTTCTCAAGGGTAAGGTTAAGGGCATCTGCGTAGCAAGTAAATAAAAATAACAATAATTCAACTGAAAACTGATCCACTGAGACTGCAAGAAGACTCCAATGTCAGACGCTGAACTGAGACAGTCTGCATTGGACATGTTTAATGTTTCCTTGCTGTGTAATGAACCACCATGATAAGTGAAGGCTATCAGAAATCCATCTGGCCAGGAAGATGTGCCATAAAATATATAAATAAATAAAGCCTCCAGCTTCTTTTACTTCTGAATCTATTGACCTGCTGGGGTTAAAGCCATTTCAGGTAGGAAAATACACCAACGTCTGGTGCTCATAAATGGATGTCTGTCAGAGGCTTTGAAAGCATAGATCACCCTCAGTCCATCTTGCTCCTGCCGTGCGCAAGGAAATGGGCCCTGTCAGTCCGATGGTTTCCCTTCTGACCCAAAACAGACACACAATTACTGTCACAATTGCCAGGGAGGCTTCCTGCATCCCAGTTGCCTTAGAGGTCTCCTGTTTCCAGTATTAATAAGATCCAATGGTCAGGAGGATAGACGGAAGCATTCCCAGCTTCCCTGCCTGCAGGGCTTCTCCACCAAATTCTATTGTCTGTTTCTTTCATGTCTTAATAGTCACCTCACAAATCAGGTGAAGTCATTTCCTCATGTGTCATTTTTTTCTATGAAAAACTTTCTGACCAGTGAGGTGGTGGTCTTTTTGCACCTTCTCTCTTTTGAGAATAATATTCTGCTCAATTGTCAGATGGTCTTTTTCTGCATTGAAATCTATCATTTGTGGGAAAAGCTACCCCATGACTTTTTCCGTGCACTTTTCTGTCATATATTCACCTGTTAAAACTAGAGAGGTAAGTAGGGTGTAACATTACCTTATTGGAGCCAATGGTAGCACAGGGCCAACAAAAATCACACATACAAACAAACAAAGTGCTAAGTGTAGTTGACTTTATTGTGCCAAAGGGTGCAGATGTTGAAATGACTATTTACAAATGCACAAAGACACTTGGCAGGGGAAAAAGGAATTTAGACGGTGCCAAAACAGAGAACGTAGGAGAACCAAACAAAGCTGTTTTGTGTTAAGAACCTAACTAATCTACTCTACCTAACTAACCTACTCTACCTAACAATAACCAAAATTGCAGTGAATGGCATCTGCCTCTTCCCTAATGTGTCTAAACAGAAACATGAACCTACATGCCGGACATGCACAACACCAAAAAGACATTAAACAATAGAGCAAAATACAATGACTAAGCAAATCAGAGTGAATCAACACATGTAAGCAATAAGTTACTAATGAAGCTTGAGACATGAGGTTTGGAGTCACGAGGAAAACAGCAGGGTTCAACCAGCAGGGTTTTTAAAGTGTGAAGAGCCTGGAGATGATTGGTGCAGGAAATACTGGAAGGGCTGATGAAGACTGGCAGGAAGCGGAACCAATGGCAGTTAGGAGACCTGTATGGGATATGCGCACCCAACCTGTCACCTGAAGCCCTTTCCCTGCGCTGCTGTCATTCTCTTTTCGACGATCATCTGACCAGTCAGCTGAATACTGTTTCTGCCAATGTTCTGTTATTTGGTACGTGAATAATAATCTGACTGATTACCTGAATGACTTCCCAATAGCTCTTCTTTCATTTGATTCCTGAACGATTGTTCAATTGATTGAGAAGCCTGCCTTACTGGGGTCTTAATTATTATTAATAATTTTCTGCATTTTTTGGAAATTCTCTTGAGGGAATATCAAGATGTCAGTCCACACGCATGCAGTGTTAAAAACTGCCACACAAACCTTAAAGAAGGTGCTTGTTATCTGATTTTGTATATTACTATTGATGAAAGTTTTAACTGGAATGCAGTCCTTCCCTGAGGAAATGTAAACTTGTTTATACTCTGATGCAGAGCTACACCGACTATAACATCCTTCCTCATTAAAGTCAAACCTGTATCAGACAAGGAGATAAATTATCTCTGTACCTGTCAGGGCTCTGATCATTAAGACACAGTTTGTCACTAAGAATGGTGATACTGTGGTGAGTAATAACTGAGTCTTTTCTATATCACTAGCTATTTGATAAACACATTAGTCTCCGAAAAAACTTCTATACTTTTCAATCAAGATGCAAATATCTCACCTTCTAATTGTCTTTCATTCTATATGCCTTCTATATTGTAGTGGTGGTGTGGGTAAAGCTGTGCCCTTATGCTTCGCACCATTGTGTTTTCTTGTTGTTGTAATAATGTGTAATGTTAACCTTTGCAATATGTTCTGTTAATGTTTGTGCTGTTAATAACTGTGCTTTACCGAGGTGGATTATTTTGTAGTTTTAGGTTACATTATAAATTTCCTACAATCTATGTTTCCCTTTGGTTTTTGCTGCAGGTGCTAAGTGATATTATGTGGTTTGTAGTCTGTGTGACTCGTATAAGACTTTAAAACAAATAGCTAGTGCGAACAAACCTTTCCCTACATTTGTCTTGTCACAATATACTGTCTACATATGTGATGCCTTGCGAAAGTATTTAAACCTATTGAAAGTCATCAGCATTGCCTAGATTACAAATTATACTTTATATATTTTTCCAATCAGTACTGTGATTGTGAACTCATCTGCTCTAACACTAAATTGGAGCAAAAATAAGATTTTCTTGCAGATACTTTAAAGAAAACAAAAAACCGAAACATGCTGCTTGCATTAATATTAACACCCACACATTAATATTTGGTAGAGCTACCTGTTGCTGAAATGATAGCTTTAAGTCTTTTGGGTAAGTATTACCAGGTTTGGAGATCATTTCTGAGTTATTTTTTCCCATTCATCTTGGCAAATCTGCAGCAGCTTCTTCGGGTTGGTTGGATGACACATGTGGACCACAATTCTCAAAAGTGCCCCAGACTCTCAGTGGAATTGAGGTCAGGACTTTCACCTGGCCACTGTAGGACATTCACCTTTTTGTTACTGAGATCCTCCTATGTTGCTTTGTCCTTGTGCTTTGGATTATTGTCCTGGGGACAGCTGAACTTTTTCCTAAGATGCAGTTTCTCAGTGGACTGAAGCAGATTCTCTTGCAGTATTTCCCTGTATTTTGCACTAGCCATTCTTCCCTCAGTTACGACAAGAAGCCCTGTCCCTGCTGATGAAAAGCATCCCCACTTCCATACTCCACTGAAAGGATGGTGTTTCTTGAGGCATGTGCAGCGTTAGGTTTACGCCAGATATAGTGAATTTTGGTCAAAAAGCTCTGCCTTGGTCTCCTGTAAGCACAAAGCATTCACATGCTTTTGGGTTAACTCCAGACATGGTTTGATACAATTCTTTTTGAGTAATGGCTTCTTTCTTGTCATCCTCCCAAACAGGTCAGTTTTATGCAATGCTCTTGATGCTTTGAACTAGTTCACCATTCCTCCATTTTCAGCCACTGACCTCTGTACCTCCTTCAAAGTGATTGGTGCCCTCTGTGGCTTCTCTCACAAATGTACATCTTGCTTGGATGCTGACTTTTGTAGGGTAGCCTTGTCTAGGCGGTGTTTGGGTGGTGTGATGGTGGTATAATGTATTGATACAACAGGAGATTCAAACAATTGGAAATTATTTTGTCCTCTTTTCCTGATTTCCTCATTGCATTTCCATGACTTTGCTCATAACTTCTGTAACATGTTCTTTAGTTTTCGTTCTTACACCTTTCCTTCAGGTTCACAGCCTCACCAATAATCCTTAAAACAACTGTTTTATTGATTTCAAAAATATGGTGGTTACTTTAAGAAGAAGACAGTTATGTCCAAGTAAGAGACAATTATGTTTGTGTTAGGAAGTAGTTTTTAATCTGTGTAAGAGTTTGTATAAGAGTTTTCAGAGCACAGGGGATTGAATACTCGTGCAATCAGCACATTTCAGTTTTTCATTTCCTTGAAAATATTTACAAACAAAAAAATTTATATTTGCTCTGAATTTTGTGTTCAGTTTTGTGTTGAGTTCACTAGAAAACTCTGATTGGAAAAATATGTGTAAGTATATTTTGTTATCTAGGCATTATTGATAACTTACAAGGGGATTGAATACTTTTACAAGGCACGTTTTGGTATGTATATAGCAAAGTGATTCAATTTTTAATAAATTTAGAATGATCCGTAATTGTTCCTCTGCCAGTAATGGTTGTAGCTGGCATAAGTGAAGCACAAATTGTAACAGCAGTAGTTGCTGTAGAAATAGCAATATGGATTAGTGTTTGAGTCAAGGAGGAAAGGTTAATCTACCTTTCCCTTCAGAAGGCTTTTTTGTTCTTCTGAGCACCACCAGATTTCCTCCATCCCATTTTCATTTCTGCAGATCCTGTGGCAAAAAAGGAGGAGTACTGTTATTGCTAGGCCCAGGCTTATCATTTCAAAAAGGCCCCTGAACAAAAAAGTGGAAGCCCAGGGAAGTGGACTTGAGGCCCCCAGAGGCTTGCAACCTGGAGCCGATTTTAGGTTTGAAGCATATTCACGCCAAATCTGTTCATTAGCCGAAAAAGGTCCTGCTGCTATTCCATTTCCTCCCCCATGCTGCCAGCTGACCTGCTACAAAAAGCCACTTCCTTCCCCTGCGTCTCCATTGTAAGAGGATTAGCTCCCTAGCATGTAAAGGTGGGCCACCTCTTCATTCTCTGACCTGCAGAGGGTATTTGTAGATTGCAACAGATTAGAGGATTACGGTTTATAGTGGATGAAAGCTAAATTATTAAACATTGGGCTAGAGTCTCAGTAATCGCAAAAAAGTTTCCTGGGACTTTTTGACTGCAATGTTACACATTGAGATACGAGGCTTTGACGTACAAATTTTTGCATATACAAGTGAAATTCCTTAATACCTCTTAGTAATTTACGACCATATGAGGCTGATATTTAATGTTTGTGAGTAACAAGAGCAAAGGAATTTTCAAAGCTCTTGCTGGATTGGTAATTGATTTTTAAGATTTCTTCTTACGAGCCGATTTGCGGGCATTAAGCTTGAATTTAGGGGGATAACCAACACCCGGTAAATGTCCCTGGAAGGTTACACTGTTGAACATGGTGCTACTTTTCCTTTCACTTATACTCCTGTATTTTGATGCAGCAGATGAGGCATCTCAAAACAGTTATGTAAATATCTTGCACAAGTGTCATGGTGTCAGAAAAGTCTGCAGCTGACACTGAATGCTGGGAAAATTCTCTGTGAAAAATCAGTTTGGTGCTGTGGCTTCATCTGCCATAGCGAATCTGAATATTATTGCCATGCATACATTAATGTGCAAGCAAAAACATTATTCAGGAAGAAAGACAATGGTTAAGTTGACTTTCTTGTAGAGTTGTGTGTTGGGACCAAAGACTGTGGCTTTTGGCAAACAAAAAACATGAAAGGGATGAGAAACACTAACTAGGAAACACAAGCCACAGGTCTGACAAAGACTTTTTAGTGCTTGTGCCATCCAGCACCAAGGGACTTTGCTTGTCTAAGGTGCTTGAGTACAACCTATTGAAATACCCACATGGAGCTCACCAGACAAACATATGTTTCCCTTGGATTTCATGTCTCAGAGAACTACTGCTATGAATTCTGGAATGGCAGCTCATACTTATTTCTTTTAGATAAATTAATATAAACAAGAACTCAGAATGTGCTGCGTACCTATTCCTGTTGTCAGCTTTGTCTGACCTTGTCTTTTGTTTCTGTATCTCCACAACTCCATCCAAAAGCAAACACCTAAATACATGCAGTTACTCTTTTCTCTTTCATTCCTTTACACAAATAATGAAACACAGCATTAAAGTTCCAGCCAGCAGGAATCTGAAATAAAGATCTTGAAGTTATTTTTGAATTATTAGTACTTGATTTTAGGAACATGGAGGTCTTGTTGTTTAACACAGGGAGCCCTCCTTCTTGCATGGCTCTTTGGAAGTCTTCCTCTAATGAGCCCTGGCCACTATCCTACCCACCACCAAGTACCATCAAAACTGGCAAAACCTTATTTATTATGTGTTTTATGCTGATGCATTTATGTCACTTTAGGCTATTCAGGCTATTGTCCTGTGAGTTAAAATTATGAACATTTAGTTTCTACTCCCAACTTTGTATAAAGTGTATCTGACACTCATACAGGTTTTGGATAGTGTTAGCTAGTCTTTATCAGAATATAAACCCAAAATCTCAAGAAAATTTTTATATATCATAGTTTTGTTGTTGATAAGCTGGAATTGTTGTTTAATGGAAAAACATTGGCATATGTATCAAGCCGGTACACACAATATACAGTTGGTGGCCTTCCTGGTTCGGTAAATCACTTTTCGCTGAGGTTCTTTTGGTCATCTCAGGTTTCTTGTTTTTTTCCCCATTTGTCCCTGTTTAGGGGAAAATATGTGCGTCACATGTTGATGTGTCCCTACTCTTTCTGGGGAGTGACTAGGTGTGAGGTTGTGCAGGGTGGACCTGCAGGGTTCTAAAAATACAGAAAATAAACAATGCAGGAACTGTGATGTAACTGAATACAAACAGGAATTGTTCATCTGCAACACAACTGCAGTTATGCAGTCCAATTTCTCTGTCACTCCACTTCCAAGTTCTTTGTCCACACCTGTAGGAATTGTTTATCCAAGGGGTCAGCATGGTCTGTGCTCCTGCATGCTATACTTTTTTGAGGCTTTGCACCAAGGATGAGACTGCCAAGTCTCCATCTGTGGCTTGCAAAGACGTCAAGCCTGAAAAAAAGCTCTTCTGAACTTTGTTTCTCTATGTAAAATTTCACAAAAGAAAAACCTCTGTAGCTGCATTGCAGTGTTGAACTCTAGTGTAACATCCAGCAATTTGTTTGGTAGCATTAAGCTGCTTTTAAAGATGGTAGGTTATTCCATCATGCTTAACTGTGCACAAGAGTGATTTTCTTTATGAATAAATCACAACAATTCACAAAATCCAATGATCCACTCCCTTCTGACACACCACATAACATACTTTTGTTAAATTTTAAAAAAATTACCATCTCAAGATAGGACAGATTTCACAGAGTTCCCTATCTGAATGTTACCATTTTTCTTGCTTTATGAAATATATGTGACTGTCACTGATGTGCTGCTCTGTGCTATTCAATAGCTCTGGTGACAACTGTACAACACCATTTGTGACACTAACCAAAACTGCTCATTGTTCTCACTCCACCATTTGCATCATTTGAACGGACAGAGTGAACTATGCCTACCCCCCACCCCTTTATTTCCTCCCATGTTTTCAATGGAGTATCCACTTTATTTCCCCCCAGTCTTTGAATTAACAGACTCAACTTTCTCCCCCCTTCTTTGAATGGAGACAGTCAACTTTATCCATTTTTGAAAGGACACAGTCCACTTTCTCTTCCCATCATCTTTTCAATGGACACAGTTCACTTTATTTCCCCCATCTTTTGATTGGACAGATTCAACTTTATTCCCCCCTCTTTTGAATGGTCATAGTCTACTTTCTCCAGCTTTTAAATGGACTGCGTGTAGTCCTGGAGCAGGACTCAAACCCTAGTTTCCTACACACAATTTGTATTACCTTTCCACACACCTTAACCCGAGGCAAGAAAATATTTTCCTGGCTCACAGAATTACCATAGATTGCAGGCTAATGCAAGGAAAAAAAACCTTTATGGTAAAATCAAAGCACATATTAATAGCTTACCTGTTCAATAGGAGCTCCGCAGTGCTCTCATTAAGTCTGTGTGACCTTGGCCTTTTTTCTTAAGCTAGGCCGATACAAATTTGGCTAGAACTCAAAGCCTTAAATGAGCAGGTGCTGTACAGCAACCTGGCTGCTTGCAATGCATGCAAGGCATGCAGTTTATTGACGTTAGCAGTTCCCTCTGAATCACAGATTAGAACCACAGATCATTGCTGATGCTGTGAGAAAGCTACCGGGGGTTGTATGGTAATAAACTATAGTTTTAAATGAAGCTGCTCAATATACCAAATTGAGATTACAGGAATAAAGCTACCACAGCAATGAGGCTATAGTGCCATCGTGTCATATTAGCTTTCCACTGTAAATGTACATTTTTAAGTAATTTCCTGTTAAAAAATGACTCCAATTTAGAGTGTTTGCATAAGTGAGGCCTTCATAGAGCCAGAAATGCCAGTGCAGTCAAAATATTATTGACTGACAAAGAAATTAGGTGTGATAAAAATTATTAGATATCATATGATTATATGGCCCATATTTCATTTCCCATATTGCCACTGGCCATAATGAACAATTTGGGCAAATTGTAATGTAGTCCAAATGTTGTGTGATTAATATTACTGCAATCAAATTATACATGCATTACACAGAACTGCAATGTATGTTTGTCATTTACTGCTCAATGACAGTGTGATGTGGAAGGAAATGGCCTCACAAAGTCTACAGATCTCTTATAATCGTAAGAGCGTGTTTGGAATTCTCGTTCTCTTTTTTGAATGAGCTCGGTACAAATAGTTTTTGTGCGGCAATACATACATACAAAATGGCACAATAAAGACATATAAATTCTGCTACTTACTAAGCTGTTATCAGCGTGTTCTAAATTCACACTAAAGATTTTTTTACATTTTTTTTTAATTTGAATTCTTTGAGACTTAGTCAACAAAGAAGTCAGCAGTGCAATAAGTCAGCAGGAAAAATCAACACAAAATCACTGGAATGCAAAAACTCAAAAAAAAAAGGTGATAGGATCGGTAGAAAGGGAAAACACTGAAGGGGATGCTGTGGGGAGAAAATACTAAGGCCTCATAAAACTTTAAAGAAGCAAAAACAAGTGGCAGCAACTATTTATGTTCATCTCTCCAAGGTTTCCCAGGGCGACGGACTGACTCACTCTCTCACACGGCAGTATCTTGAAAGTGCATACACAGATACGGCCGCAATTAAAAGAGGGAGATGATACCATCTCTGTTCCAGTGTGCTGTCATATTCCCCCGTCAAGAAAACATAGCCTTGCAGCGCTAATCCAGAATTAATGGGGATGGGTTCATCCAGGGTGTGAGCTCAGCTAAATGGGTCGGATTTTCCCGAGTTTTTCAAAACTTGCAGGATTCCAGAAATCACTTTATAAGCATTGTGGTAATGATCCCAAACAATAAAGCCTCACCAAAAAGTAGTTTGCAATGTATTAATTAATCTTGTGGGTTTTCCATCTCAGGCCCAGTTGCCACCACTACCAGCGACCATAACTACTGCCATCCACCACTGTGTTTGTCTCTGTATGTTTTCTCTGTGTTTATGTATATGTGTGTATGTATGTGTACACATGTATTGTCAAACCTGGTAAATATCACATTCGGGGCACCATTCCAGTTGTGTGACATTAACCAAAATTGACATTAACCGTTGTATGGCTCATTGCTGATTCACATAGGAAGCTAGGATACATGTAGGTTACGATTTTGTCTTCTGTAATAAGAATGCGCTAATGTTAAATATAGTAATTAATGCTCACATTAAATTGGAATTTTAAAGACTAACGTGATTAAATGAGACTGAATCGAATCATATTTCTTTATCAAAACACTTTAGCAGAACACGAGGTATACTGTGCGTATATAAGGCTTACCACGTATGCCAACAAATACATTTGCGTCACTCTGCTAGGTTGGACTTCTTTGCAGCAGGGAAAATGTGTGGACATTAAACAAGCTGTGACATTATCCAGGGTGGCAATAACAGGAGTTCAGACTTGTTATTTCCTATGGAAGTTGGCTGGAGATAAAAAATCTCGGTATTAAGTGGAGTGCGACATGAACCAATGTGATATTAACTGGGTCTGACAGTATACGTGTGTCTGTGTACATGTATGTGTACTTATCTTTTTTGTACATATCTATCTATCTATCTATCTATCTATCTATCTATACTGTTGCACTATGTTTCATATATACAGATTTGTGCCTAATTTAACCATACTGTATTATCTTTCTTGAATATTTTTCATTCTCTTAACTTTCTTCCCCCCTGTTCTTGGCACCATGGATCTGAGGATCTTCATTTCTTGCTCTCTTGTATAGCTGCTCTATCAGGGTGTTCGACAGTAAACAATTCTTGGTTCTCGAGTCTTAATTCTTCTTGGGGGGGATCCTCTTTCATCTCTCTTTGTCAGCCTTGTGATGCCACGGTGGGTAAATGAGTATGAAATCTTGCAATTAAGGACATCTCAAGCTTTTTATCTCCCCACCATTATGGACCAACTTGTCGTGCACTTGTGTATTCGCTTGCTCGTGTTCTGCTCACCTGCACATCAAACGGTGACATTATCGGCTCTTCTGGGAATCTTTAGTGGCCCCTCATCCCAGCAGTACGGAGACTTTCCGGGGCATTGTGCGATTGTTACTAATTTGGCACGGCAGAGTAGAGACAGAAAAAAAAAATCACAAGATTTAATTGTCCGTTCCCCCCAAAACAGTTTTGCACGCAACAATTAAGGTTCTGAATTAATCACTTTGTAAGCAGCAGGGTGCCCCTGATAATTTGTGTATGAAAAGGCAGAAACAGAGAATCACAAAATAAATTAACACTCTTTGACCTCAATCTTCTTAACTTCAATCTAGTTAGCCAGTACTTTAATCTCTTTAATTGGTTTCTTAGTATATTCATAACGGAATAATGCAAAGGACATACCTATTGTAAGATGTTGGTATCTTTGGTAAGATACAAACCTTGAGCAGGGCAAGTGAAGATGGGTGCAACAGGTACATGACAAGCCTGGCATGTTAATTTAGCCCTGCATTTCCCCACCAAGAAATGGGTTACACGTCTTAATTGTGCTCAGAAAAAATTAAACTGACACAGCTTGTGGATCACTGTGATGATTTTATTACTGGAGTAACTTGCCAAGATTCAGGTATAAAGGCTCTCACAAACGAAGCATGCAGGAAAAGTCGCATATTTCATGAGTTTTGCCCCAAAAACAATTGCACATAAATTGGCCAGCCGGGGCAGCATGTGGAGTATTAGTTCGACCTGCCGACTTGCACTCAAAATCCCATCTCCTGCTGTATAGCCCCTAAGAAAGGCACTTACCCTGAATTGATGAGTGTAAAAATGACCCTGCTTTATAAAGAAGTACATCATGGTAAGTAGTTTAAAACTGTAAATTACTTTGGAGAAAAGTGCCAGCTGCGTAAACAACCAACTAAAATTAATCTTCTGTTCTTTTGTGACTTGCTATATATTAGCATCATATTCTGGTTGAGGACTTGATCCCATGTTGATGTATGACAACACAGCGCCATTGAAGCTTTAAGCGCCTCTGTGATTCTGCCTGTGTATCAATTAAAAGATGCACGGTCTCAGTGACACTGTAAGAGGAATTATGTCCTGGGCATTAGCGGTCCTGCTCTCGTCTCCGGCTTCCCGAAAATTCAGATGAAAGCTGTGCCCCCGCCGGAAAGTTCATGGCTGTTTATCTCTATTTGGCTCCCGTGGATCAGGAAACAGACAGTTCTCCTTTCCACAGAGGACAACGGTGGCAGGGTGCGTTGCTCTTGGCTGATGGCGGGAAACCGATGGCTCAGAGTTAACGCTGATGTTGGTGACTTTTCTCCTGATGCTCCATTAAATTAGTGCTCAATTCATGCATCAAATTTGTAAATGCTACAGCTGTGGCCAACAGCAAATGAGAAGGGAAATATACGGCTCTAATGTTGTCCCTGACCGTTCTTTATTGATCTCCAAAATGCATCCCGGTCACAGACAACAGGGCACAATTGTTGACCATTATTTAGTTCCTCGCCTCTGCAACACCAAGGGCAAAAGCTGTGGTGTGACTCAGCTGAAACAACTGCAGAGGTAGAGCTTGAGATCAGGGCCATTTCATTGACTGAACTGTGCCCTTATTGATGATCCTGGGTTCCTATGCTATCTTCATCGTCCAATGATCGATTTACGGGGGCCCCCCCTCAAAGGTAGCGATCAGAGAACGTCTCAGCTGTGGCTCACATTCTGACTCACACCCACAGTCGGCTCATCCTTTGCCTGGTCCAAAAAAAGTACAAGGGGGAATGTATTAATACATTTAATTACTTTGCGAAGTTTCGCATACGTTTTGCAGGAATGACACCTTATACATGTTTGGAGGACACGTTGCTGGAAATTTTACCCTAGTTGAGCAATGACCTGTCACAATGGTTTCTAAGTTTGAAGAAAGAAAAAAAAATCACGCAGGCAGAGACAGCGCCGTCACTTTCCAATTAGCGCTATGCAGGTGCTGTGTTTTAAAATGGAGCTTTTTTAGTCGTGCAATAACAGGACCTTGCCCTGTTATCCAACCGTGACAGGAAAACTAATGTATGATGTACCATTTTAAGACTGTTTCAGTATGACCAACAAAACATAAATGTCCGTCTCTGCCACCCCCCCACCCCTTTCTTGCATTGAGGTCTGTGCTGGCAGCTGTCTGGACTGCAGGAGCCTTTATGCGCATCTCAGCTATAAAGTGTAGGACTGTTATGTAGCTTGTTACGCCTGACTTGTCCTATAATGCGCAGTGTCGTCGTGTAACACTGTTATGCGTGGCTCATCTGGTGACTGATATTTTGTGAAAATGGCCAAACTTCCCTAGCAACTGTGGGAGGCTTAATCCCGCTTTATGTGTACCATGGTGACAACGGTGTGGGTGATGCAATCGTCCGCAGTGGCTTTTCCGTTCAGGAGGACACAGCGACACGCCAGCTCCTGTCTGCCTTCAGGCCTTGAAATACATTTTCTCCCTCCCGTCACGCCACCTCTGCATTCTGCACTGCAGAGTGACTTGAAATGTTATCAACTCTGTTGAGTTTTATTGGAAGGACACAGCAAGGGAGCGACAGCACCAGGCTTGCGCTGTCCTGCATGAGGCTGCACTGATTTGTCAGTTAGTTGAGATATAAATCATGCATCTACTCTGTGACCCCAAGAGTCATGCTTGGGAAAAACAAACTGGATACGAGCTGTCATAAGAAGTCATAACCTTTTTCTGGTCGAGTCCTGGAGATATTTCTCCCCATGGTTACTGCCATTATCCCATTATTTCCTCATTTGTTCCAATATCATAATTAAAACTCAATAATGTTACTATGAGAGTTTTTAATAAAACATTAAATGTCACGAAAGCATCAGTATAAATGTAGCGGAACAGATTTACAAATGAAACAGCAATTGTCATGGAAATGTAAATTGGGGATTAAGGTCACAAAGGGAAACCAATATAATGTACAAAGATTTTAGTCCAGCTGGAAACAGACTGCACATTTCAGTTTACTGATGCAGAGGAAGCTTTTGACCTAAGAGTCACAGAGCTCAGCATTCAGAAAGCACATTCAACAACAAGCAAATGTAATCTGTGGATAGATTGTACACAGACTAAACACAGATCGGACACACGGACTTTAGACAGGTTCTGTACACAGTGAACACAGACAGTGGCCAGATTGTTCACAGACTGTGTACGGAATATCTGTGGTCTTCACTCCATGAAATGATCTTGTTCAGACCGGGTGAAAGCTGACCTGACAGGCCAGAGATTCCCCACGGTAAGGGATTGTATGACAGGGTGAGAAATAGTTGTACTAATGAGTGCTCTCATAATCCATTGGCTAAAGTCTAATGGGCCATTTAAAGAAAGACAATGCATCTTCTGGAACATAACCCAAGTCTGTCTCACATTCTCATTTGTAAAAAGTGATGTAACAAGGGCAGGTCAATTAACTGTAACAATGAACATTGTATATAATATCTGACTGCAGTGCTGAATTATATGTGTAAGTAAACCAAGAGAGAGAGGTGTTAATAGTCATGTGCTCAGGTCCCTCATGAATCAAGCCTAATAGGTCTTTCGAAAGTATTTAGTGGCAGCCAAGTCTTCTGGGGCCGTGCGATTGTAATGTGATGTGAGGTGAACGAGGCAGCGTGTCCAGCGGGAGTTAAAACATAAGTAAAATAAAACTGATGAAAAGAGTCAGACACTTAAGTCAGCAGAAAAAGAAAGTTCATCTGCGTTTTTGCCGACACGTTTTTTTTTTTTGACAGAGCTGTCGCATTGGTACTCACGGGGGGCCAAGCATTATAGCGCTGGACTTGCGGATGCTGGGTCAAAAGTTCCCAGGTAGCACTCCATTGTGGGTACTTTTGAAATCTGTTTGTTATGGGTGTATGTCCGGTTATAAAAATAAAATACAAATTGCGTGTGAGCAAGATGCTGGAAGAATACCTGCAGTGCAGCGCATGGAAGTACTCATTGTGGAGCTGGAAATCTTTAATAAATATTTTATGGAGTCGGAATAAGGGTTTATTATATAACAATATCATCTTGGCATACAACTGACACATTCAGAGAAGCCATTAGCAACACTTCTTGAATATTCTCCCTGTTTCCTGCCTGGATCTTGTGCAATAATGAGTCCATTGGTATTCTGTCCAGCCCAAAGGTTAAAAAAAGTTATTTAAACTTTTTTTCTTTTTAACAAAAGGTTCAAGAAGATGTCAACACCATGTCAGCAACAGCAAGCACCGAGAAAATACTTCCAGAGGTGCAATAAATGCTCCATACCCAAGGGTGTGGGAGACAGATTGGACCCTTGGGAAATTCATTGTTTGTCTCCACATTTACAGCATGCTGCTAACCTCCTTTGGAACTGAGTGGCTTTAAATTTGTGAGGACGATGAGGTCACAGTTAATTGACTGATATACAAGGCTTTATTTGAGCACTCCAGTGGTGCCCCTACTGCCGCGCATGCCGGCCAGCACCTTGGGTTAACGGCCTTCTCACTGGACAGATAGAAACCCTTCATAAAATCTGTAGTGCGAGACAAAGTGCCTCAATTGGCCTGGGCCTTTTGTTGCATATTTCGTCCTGTGAGTTGACGCAGGCTTCTGCAACGCATCCTTATCCCCGCGTCTGTGTTCTTACCTTTCTGCTCACTTTTGGTTAAATGTGATTAAGGCAAGGCCATTCCTTTGAAGGCCTGCAAAGCGGCCTGAGACCCGCGATTAGAGAAAGTGCGGCTGGCTCTCT
Organism: Arapaima gigas; assembly: GCA_900497675.1. Lineage (NCBI taxonomy): Eukaryota > Metazoa > Chordata > Actinopteri > Osteoglossiformes > Osteoglossidae > Arapaima > Arapaima gigas. Next base: position 589,765 of record UFQX01000251.1, read on the forward strand.
GTGGCGCGGGTACCGCGTCTTCATTATTCCCTGCTCTGGGGGTGTGGGGGTTGGGGGGGCTGTGTTGTTTAGAGATGAGCTTCTCGTCTCAGGAGGCCAATCTGGGCGCGGATCAGAAGGAGCAGTCTGCTTACAGCCCCGCGTCGTGCATTCATGCATTCTCATATTACAAGAGCATTGTTTTTAATGGACTCACCACTGTGGAACACTGATAATGGCCTGGAGCTAATTTATAGGAACCCAATCTCAGGCCTTGGGGAGTACCACTTTTTTTTTCCCCCCTCCTCCTTTTTCCATCATCTGAAACCCAAGTTCCTTAGAAAGGGAAGCTGGGAATACTGATGAACACTTTAGAGATCTATTTTTGCCCCTGCCACCCCCCCCCCCCCCCCCCCCCCCCCCCCCCCCCCCCCCCCCCCCCCCCCCCCCCCCCCCCCCCCCCCCCCCCCCCCCCCCCCCCCCCCCCCCCCCCCCCCCCCCCCCCCCCCCCCCCCCCCCCCCCCCCCCCCACCAAACACCTACATTACCCCTGTCTGGCTGAACGTGAACAATCGCTTTGGGTGAATGAAAACATGCTCTTAATTTATTGGATACATTACGTTTACAGCTCTTATTTTGCATCTGCTGACTGGAGGGGATGTTTTGTAGTTAAATTATAGATAATTATTTAACTGGATTTCTGAAAGATTCAGACACAGCATATTTTAAAATTTACAGTTTCTTTTACCGTAAGCAGGATAGTGAATTAGACTTGTGGACTAGACCAAGTTGACTGCAGTGAACCATTAAATGCGTCACACTTTGAATCAGTTTTCAGTGTTTTTATACTGGATTATTGAAGCTCAGCTTGTGACCACAGTCTAATAAATTAAATGTTTGATATGTGGGTAGGTTAAACGTTTCTGTACTTACCATCGTTACCATCCTTGGCAAAAAATGCATCACACGGTGGCCACAGATGCACTCATTCACACAGACAGTCACACACTATGGGCAGCTTAGAGTGACCTTAAACGTGTATTTGGACTGTGGCAGGAAAGCTGAGCACCTGGAGAAAAGCCATGTGGACCCAGGGTGAACTTTATTCACACTGCGTGAGATTTAAACCCACACGCAAACAGCCCAGGTACAACTGTGTCACTGTATCACCCTGAAATTCCCCCCAAAAAAACTTTTAAATAAATAAACAATAAATGTTTTGTTTTTTTTCCTGAATTTTAAAGAAAATATGGCACATGATTGTGATAAATGACTTAAAGGAGTAAAAAAAAGAAGCACTATCGGAGGTAGGGCTAAAGCCGTATTGGCGCTTGTAGCTGAAAGAATAAATCTGCTGTTTAAAAACGCTCCCTCAGCACTGGATTGGAACAAAATATGGGCAAAAAAAGGAAAGGTGGTGAAATTAAACTGTAGAATGATTCTGTGCGTTGAAAGGACTGGAAGCCAGGTACATGAAATATTCATCCGGAGTGTATTTTACAGCAGCTTCTGAATGCAAAGCTTGCTTAATGAGGCCGATATTTAATGAAAATGTGTTGAGGGTTCTGTTGCATTATGTTTATTTTATTAAAGTGTGTCACAAAAAGAAATGGCAATGTTTATTTTATTAAAATGTGTCGCGCAAAGATACTGCTTAACTTGGAATTCTTCAAAGGGAAGCACAAGCTCGCACTCTCTTATTAAAAAAATAAATAAATAAAATAATTTAGTGTACGAATGCGACGGACCTTACAGGCACATTTTTGCCTCAAAGCCTTCATCAGTGCGCTTTCAAAGAATGCTGGGGTGACGCTTTTGAGATTTACTACCCCAGTCCAGCCTGTTACAAGTATCCGACTTGAGAGGCTCCGTGTTACACCATATGCTTTAAAGAAGCTATTAATACCCTACTGTCAGCGGATGGACCCTGCTTTACATGGCTGCCAGACCTGCAGTCTGTGTTAAACAAGGTGGTGCTGCTAAAAGTGAACAGCTGCAGAGCTGGTTATGATAACAAATTTTTGTGATTGGCAAGAAAATGAAAAAAAGAAAATATATAGGTGCAATTTTGGCCCGATGCTATTTTTAGATTTCACAGAGAAATCGCTGAAATGAAGAAAGCGACTCACATTTGTCATCACCCAGCGTTCTGTCCAATGCCAGAGGTATCTCCAGAAAGCTCTGTGCAACCTGTATTGTGGAGAATAACCTTGAACATGTCTGTTGCTGTATTAATACCACTTCTGGGCCAGGTTATTTGAAGCTAAGCTAGCTGCTGATTACCTTGTCAAGAAAGCAGCTCCACAGAGGCGGCGAGTTGAAAGGTGCGTGGATGAGGTGGTCCCACAGGTAACACACAGAAAAAGCCACCTTTGTCCTGGGCAAATGGTTAGCCTGATTCCTCAGGCTTTGTGTTTTGTGTCTCTGGGACTCATTTACTGAGGAAAAAAGTGATTGAGAATGGTTTAAACTTCCCTGAAAAAGCAGTAGGGTTGACCTGAGTTGTTAGCGCACTGAAGATTAATTTCCCACACTGATATTCAACCAAATGGAAATTGCTGCATTCAAACGTCTCCCATCTGCGGCTGTTTTGTATGCATGTGAAGCTCAGGAGTTTTAATTGGGTTACTTATTGGTCTTTTTACAGATAAGATTTGGCTGTGTAACAGGAATTTTTTGTACTATTTTAAAAACATGCAGACTGTCTTGGACTTACGACTGGGTTGTGGATCAACCGTCAGAATTAAAAGTCAGATTGTCCTCATGACAGAGTGGTTATTTTTAAGCGAGTTGTCCATCATCTGGTGATTTCTTTTCAAACGTTAGTCAATTTTTTAAAATCTATTTTGCATTTTCTGGCCGCAACATAGTATATAATCCATGCGGTTATTAAATCATTCACTGCTGTATTCTTTACCAAAATTTTAACAAGTGCAGTATACTCCCAGTGTTTGAATACTTCAGTATTCTTTGCAGTACTGCAGAGTTGTTAATATGTTTAACTTACTGTGTTTGTTCTGATTTATGCAGTAGTATTTTATATAAAACTTTTTAAAATACTCTAGTACTGCATAAAAATGAAATAATGAAAGGGTTGAAATTTAACACTATGCAGTAAGACATGCACTGTACAGTGCATTTATTCTACTCAAAACCTTATAAAAAGACTCATTAGTACTTTTACAAAAATCATGACCTGGAAAAATAACAAAAAAAACCAAGTTTAAAGTGAAACAAATGTGCAATAGGAGAAGCAGGTCCTGGGTCATCTGCTGAGCCTCTGTCTGTCTGTCTGGGAAGATTTTGGGTCACTCAGTCTCATACGGCATTCACCTCGCACAGTCATTTGTGCTGCGAAGTCACACCTCCAAAGTTTTAATACATTTACATTTTCATAACATTTTTCATCTCCAGAATAAGCTATGAGCACTCAGTTGTGTTACAATCTGTACTTGTTGTCGTACAGCTGTCAGCAGACGCTCCCGTTACGGTACGACATCGCACGTTTACTGGTACTGTACGTTATACAACATGTTCATGTATACATTTTAATTAACTATTAGACACTCATTTGCTTACAAGACTTCAGAAAATCATTGAAAATTATTTTTTGACAATTTTCCTCAAAAAATTATTATTTTTTAAATTATTATGGCTGTAATTTATTCAGTTATGATTGGTTGTTGAAAGTGCTAGTCCACTGTATGTCAAGTGCGACATAAGTTATGGACTACCTGTATATACAAAAGTGTAACAGTGAGTAGCATAGCAGCAAAACACATGGGGTTACACTCTACGGACTAGAACTCACACTAAGGCTGCAGTACCTTTAAACTAGGGTCTTAACCTCATATGATTCAGGTGAGTAAAATTTGTACTCAGGAGTTAAAGTATTGGCCTGTGGTGCGTTGCGGTTGGTGTTTGGTAGACCGTCCATTTGAACAGAGTGTGCTGGAGGGCTTCTACCTGCTGTGAGTGAAGTTGTTCAGCCCCTCCTGTGAGATTCCTTGTACAAGAGAGGGGAGGAGTTTGGTTGCTGGTGGGATGTAAGGCACAGCGTGAGCACGAGAGGACTGTTTTGCAGAGTTTTTAAAGCAGTGTCATGATTGAAACGTTGGTGGGAATGTTTTCAGTCTGATACTTTAATTCTGAAATTTTGTTTCTTCTTCAAGTTCAAAAAGTTCCATCATTTCATGTACAAATAACTTATATTTAATCATTTTTGGAGATGCCTCTTTGCTTTGTGCATAAATGTTACCAGTCTATTTGCTGGTAGGAGGATGTTGGAAACATTGCCTACTTAGCAGAATTTCAAGATAATACATGAAAAAAATATGAATTTCAGTCATGTCAGATGCATACCATCCTTCTTCGATGAATTTAACATAATTATTTCAAAAGTGTCAGGCTCTTGCTCTTCTTATTTACATGCCAAAACAGCACAATTTGCTTAATGCTGGCTATTTCATAACCGAACAACAAACTGTAGCCTCGGAATATCTTATGGATCGTCTAGGTCAGAGATCAACAATCTTATTTCATGCATGCCACAGGGCTTGCTAGTTTTTGTTTATTTATTCTGTTCTCTTCAAGTTTTACAAGTGAGCAAATGGAAAGATTTTTTTGGTTAAATTAGCACATGTGCTCATGTAACAGATTTGTAGAATGTAGTTAGTGTATTAAATTTAATGTGATTTAAATCTCCCAGCACCTTCAGTCAAAATCCCAGTCAATGCGACATAATAAAGACCGTGGCAGGAACAAGACACCGTGGATCCAGCTGCCTATGAGGACCACGACTGCCCACCTCCAGTTCAGAGTAGGTCATGTATTTCACAAAATCGATCTTAATTAATCAGTTCAGGTTTTAATGCCATAAATGTAAAGTCACTGATATTCAAAGGCTTTCTTGAAATTCTCAATGAAGCCTTGAATTAAAAAAAGACTTTAAAGTCACCTCCTAAAACTGAAAAAAATGCTATCCTCTATTTAGCAGACCTTAATTTAATGGATTTTGGATTTTACAGACATCACAAAAATATTCCAGGAAAAAAGAAAAATTAAAAATTTTGAAAAAAAAATGTTTTATGGTCAATACAGGGGAAAATGTTAACAGTTAACAAAAATTGAAGTTTTCTGACAAAATGCCTTTATTATTTCATGAAATAATGTTGTAAACAGATTTGATACTGCATCTCAAAAGACCGTCCATCCAGTTTCACGAAGACAGGGAAGCGCCATCTGATCCTCTTGCAGCAGCATTCTGATCCATATCTATTGGCAAGAGTGTCCAATATTCATTGCTTTATGTGTATAAAAGACTGTATTTTATGTACTAAATGTATATTTATTTCTTTGAGCTTATACATATACAGTCATCCCTTGTTTTATGAGCAAAGTTCGTTCTTAAAAAGGCTGCATTGAATGAAAATATGTAAATTGAGGCAGCAATTTCCATTACCTCTTATGGGGAGAATTGTAATACATTCCAGCCCAACTCCAATAACCCTAAACAATTTACATCAGTTTTACTAGAATGCAGAAAACAAGAATATATACAACAAAGTTGTGTCTTTATATAAGAAACAACACTATGTGTTCTGTCACGGTGATTCACTACTGAGAAATAATTGAAACATATAAAACACTATTTTATTAACAACCAGGTCCAAATACTCTTTTCTTGCACAGATACAACCCCTAGAACTCTATTCCCACAGTCAGCGGTTACTTAAATCCTTACCATATTCACTCATGTAGAATAGCACAAAATATTGCCGTATTCTCTGATTTTAAACACAGTACTGACTTTCTTTTTATTAGGCACATTACATGTTCATTACTCTTTACACTAGGCTGTAAAAGTGTTACTGTAAAACATATTGCATTATGCAGTGCTGGAGTAAAAAATATTATGCTTATTTTATGCTTCTGATTTTCCATACTTTGCCCATATCCAGACACCTCCTCCCCCGTACAGCCTGGAAAATGAGGATGAACTGTATTTAAATTGAGGAATAAACTATAGAAAAACATAGGCACAGCTGTGCAAGTTAATAAGATCATTTTTGCTGGTTATGCTATTATTTTCCCTATGATTTGGAGATATAAGGATCTATATGTCACACTCCTATGTATACCTGGGGGTAATTCACATCTCTCATGCCACTGGGAATAGGCATTGAACTCGGTTTTATTTTCAGCTACAGCTGGGTCAGACACGAGGTTTTCTCCATTGAGTAATGACAACAAGAACCATGCGACACGTAAATAATCTAGCCGCTATCCTCTCATCCCTCCCTCCCAAAGTTCACTGCTGTCTTCACTGTAAAAAGTACCACTGCTGTGGGAGGTGGAAAAGGATGATTGTATTGATCTGTCCCCTCAGGTCAGTGTACCCCTGCCATCATTAATACCGCATTGATAGAACGTCTTCTTGTCTGGCCTGATTTTATGAGCCGAGACTGTGGAGCAGGCATCTGAGTCTTCTTTCCCAGGATCCCTTCAGTTTGTCCCTTCTACCAGCCTGTGCTGCCTAGGAGTTCTGCAGACAAGACACAAGAAATCCCCACATCTTAAATAGGGGTGAACACCTACCATACGCCTCTTGGTCTTCTGTGTTTGATTTTTTTTTTGTATAATACATGTAGAAGTCGCATAAAAAGAGTACATTCTGAGATATTTATAGACATAATGAGGGTTTTGTGGTATAATTTCCATATGTCCTGTACAGTGCAGCACCAACACTTAGCTCTCTTGTTTGATATATGACTGCACAGCTCTGCTTTGTTCAGAGTCACCTGGTGCCTTGCAGTACAAACATGCACTGTTCAAACAAAGCGACAGCTGAGTTGTAAATGGCGGTTGGTTAAAAAAAAATCTTGGAATCATATACAGTTTTTATGTCCAGATTAGTCTTAATGTCTATTACATTAAGAAAGTATAGGAATATATTTTCAAAAATATAACTTATTGACTTTATGGACTTTTTCTGGGGTCTTAATAGTGTATTCACACCTTGGTGGCCATCAGTGATATGGCTTCAGGGCAATTCTTAATGTATATTTTTCATTGCACAAAAAGAGCTTTTTTAAAATAAACTGTGCTGCGTTTATTCTGTAGGTCGTCACTTCCATTGTGTTTCCAGAGGGAATCGGGCTCACATCCTAAAGACTTTGTGGTACACTAAAATTAACTTATGATCCCCAGATAAGAATTTGGTTCGGAGATAATTATATTGCAATCTCGAGATAGCAGTGCCCATTTTCTTTCCTTTCTCCTCTATATTACTCCAGATAGCCTTAACCAGATGCTGGCAAAACCCACATGCATTATGTTGAAGGACATACACTTGCTTTGTAGATTTTTTCCCTCATATCCATTTCCTTTAAAAGAAACACACAGTAAAACTAGCTCACGTTACTGATGCAGTTGGTCGCCATATGGCATATGAGAATGGGCTGGGGACCATGAGGAGATACAATATATATTAGCTTTTGCTTGAAATTTGATTTCTGAAACATTCATAACTCAAATCTGAATAACTATTATTGAAAACTGTAAAACAAATAACTGAGACAAACAGTAACCAGTGTCACCGTTATTTTACAAAAAGTTCATTAACATGAAATTACATTTTTGTTCATTGATTTTATTTGTTTTGAATGCTTTTTTCTAATTTTCAACCAAAAGAAGATTAGTTGGACTGGAATCAATAAAGCACTTAATATATTCATTTAAAATGGTCCAAAACAAACAATCAGTTTAAATAGTGAAATCTCTATATCTTTAAAGCTCAACTTCTCTTTGTTTGTTTGTTTGTTTGTTCTTTATGCAACAGCTTTGTTTTTCAAGCCACTTGAAATTTGGCTCACAGATACTTCTCATGCTAAGTGATGGTTTTGCATAGTCAACTTCATTTAAATCCCAAAAGGCTACTCGCTATTTTGAAAGTTTGAAATTCATTCTTTCACAAGGCTTGGAGAAGCTGGAAGGGTGATGTGTCTCATGTGCGTGTGCGCGCACACACACACACACACACACACACACACACACACACGTGCAGCACACACACGCACTCAAAACACACTGCGTGCACGTCACTACAGCCAGCCAACACGTTGCTGTCAGTGTCTTCCGCATGTTCAACCACAGGAGCACGTAGCTGTTATGTGTGAGCAAATGAAAATGTAAAAATTAATAAGAAATTATACATGACACACACATGGCGCTGCACACATTAGTGATGTAAAAGTGATAAAGTTTGGTGAAATATATTTTCATACATAGACATGTTTGACTGTGCAGTCTCCTCCTGTCCGAAAGCACTAACAATACTTATGTACTGATTACACCCACTTTAATGGTAAAGGTTTGATGATTGTATAATGTGTTATTTACTATCTTTCTGGTGCTACACCCTTTTGACCTGGGCAATGTCGGGTAACTCAGCTGGTGTGTGATATATGTTACTGCTTAGTACTATCTGCACCTAAACTTTGGACATTCGGAGTTCAATGTAAAAATGCAAGTATAACAGTGTGTGACCAGTATGATTGTGAAAGTCCAGCCTTGGAAATGGCCACACTTTTGGGTCATGCTTTTGAATCTAGGGTTACAAATGGAGGGCAGAACATTCCAGAAACAATCTGTATATGTGGTTGTTTGTGGTTCACACCAACTCAACAAGCTCTAGAAGCAAAAAACTAGCATGTTGCGTACATGGGTGGATGTGGGGAGGGTACTATTTTTTTTGCAGTATAATGACATCCACATTCTGCATTGTTAAAAGGGGATTTTGGGCTGCCAATTATATCTGAGTTGCCACAGTAACACACCAAACTATGCCCATGCTAAGGTCAATTTCCATGAACACAAGAGAGCAAAAACATGGTTATCTGGGTTGGATTTACCTTATATAATAAGTCCAGAGGATCATTAAATCACATCCTGTAGCTTCACATGTAGATGTCAGTCAAAACCTAATCTCAGAAGATCGACTAACTTCTGTGCAGATTTGGCTTCAAACTGTGTCAGACTCTGAGTCCTGCCAGACATATTTCCTACATGTACTTAATTAGAGTCTCCAAATTCTGCTTCCTCAGCTCAGATTCATATGTTTGTATAATGGATGCTGCCTACAAAAGAAAAGGCTAGACTCCTGGGCAAATCCTTTTGTTAAGTGGAGATGTGTGGTACAGTGAACCAGACACTATGCTAAATGCATTTGTGTAATGTCACGTTCACCTGTCACTTACTAATAGAGACAAAAATCACTGCTGCAGCCTTCCTATAAGAGCAAAGAAAAGAAAGTTGGATCACCAGGAAGATACATACAATGTTTGTTTTTACTTGAAAAAAGAAATTGAGAAAGTAATGATCTGTCACAGAAAGAACTGAGGCACCAGGCCAACCAACCAAAGGGCTGTGTCTGGATTTTTTAGAAGAAAACAGAAACGGCACACGAGTGTATATTAGGGAGTCTATGGCATTGATCTTGAATTTACACGGCATCATTAAGTCCCTGCAGCAAGCAGGCAGTTGGGGGTGTTTGGCTCAGGAGCGGCCAGATCTGGGAAACTTTCAGACATTGTAGGTATTTTTTACTTCATGATAAGCACCACTTCCATTTCTAATTTGTTTTCTTATTCCATGTTGGTAGAGAGCTGCGTGAGGTGGTGTTTGGAGTAGGCTGCTTATAGGTGCACCTGTTTAGAGATACCAGGAGGGGGTTGCTTGCCTGGGAGGGTCCCTTTAGCTCGATATTGTTGTACAACCTTCTATGCTTCAGTCCAAGCCATATAATGAATCAATATTTTATCTTAAATGTTTGAATATTGAAAAAAAGAAACATTGGTGGAGATACACAGAGCCAAAAGACATCCAGAAATTTGGGGACACTACTGCAGAGGTTGGGCGCTGGAGAATGACAGACACCTGGGAAAGGGGTTAATCCAGAGCTGGTTGCCCTTGTCAAATGATGAGTGAGTGGGGTGTTACACAATAGGAATGCTGACAAAAAAGAACTGAACACATGATAAGAAAGTATCCACATTAAACCTACTCACCCAATAACATGTTTTAAGCACAATTAAAGCAAGACCACTGGTGTATGGTTAAGTCATGGGGTGAAGAATTGTCTCGATCACATGCATGTAAGTCTTCATGTAAAGTATGCCTTTATTTTCTTCATGATATGTAGGGATCCGATAGGTGGACTCATTCTAATATGCTTGCTGGGATATAAACACGAATAATGAATGTCTCTCTGCAGAAGTACCCCATTGTGGTGTCATGCTGAGCTGCCCACGACTTACAGGGACTTGCTTCTCTCTTCAGACCAAAGAGAAAAAATTTCAGCAGACCATGAGACCTGAGGAAATGAGGTTAATAGTGTAGGCATCGGCAAATGCTTCAGACCTCTTTACTGCTGTTCCACTTCACAGTCCTTATGATTATTGATGTGCCTTCATACTATAGGCAGTCAGTTATTGCAGACCTTCAGAGCTCATTCGCTGTTATCTTTCATTATGCTGTATTTCACTTATCAAACGCACTCAAACCCAGGACCCCCTGAAAAGCTGTATCTTCGTCCTGGGGCGCGTTAGTGGCAAAATCCGAACCATGCAGCAGTGGGAGGTTTTTGGAAATCCACACGCAGCCAATGAAAAGAGGCCTGCTCCAATCCACTCCCCATTACTGCGTTACTAATGGGCGTCTAAAAGAGATCTATGGCATCATTACCCAGGAGTTCCGCAGCTGTGGGCGCTGCAACAAGCAAGGCCTAGCAGGGAGGAATAGACAGTAACCTGGCAAACAATGTCTAGGGAACCAGGCAATGTCTCTGAAATTCATTAAAGAGGCAATTATCTTTTTCTATCCTTAGCTGAGAAAACTGATCAAAATAAATGAACCGATTACCAGGAATAACTTTGTCTCCTTAAATTATAGCTATGTTAAAGACACTCTGATGACTTCTGTGGAGTAGATGTGGACAAGTGCAACTTGTAAAAGGCACTTTCCATGGAAATAAGGCTTACTAAACAGAAAGTTTTGCGTTTCTAGAAGGTCACTGAATGGATTTTTGAAAGTAAACTTCCTTGGGCCAAGATGACAGTTCTTTATGCCTCGCTGGTAAGCCAGATTTGCAATTTCAGCTCAAAATTTTGTGGTCTGAAACCTTATCCTCCCCAATCTCCGTCATTCAAATCAATCTGACAAGTGGCGTTTGCGATATGGAGCTTACTTCCTCAATTTGCACTCTTTCCCAATCTTTGTGCTCATAAAAATCGATTCTGACGAATTACAATAGCAAACAAAGTGAAAGGAAGGGCAACTGACAAGAATGTCAGATGCATTTGCATAACAATTTTGAGGTTAAATTATCCTTTACTCAGAAATGAAAAATTGTTATGTATGATGTTGCAAGTAGTACTTGAAGGGAGTTTTAACCGTTTCCTAGAACAAATCGGACAAGTTACTGAAAGACACCGTGCTGCCAGTACTGCGGTCACCAAAGTCCAGAGACATTTATTGAAACCTGTTATTAGGCAGTCTTCTCTGCCTCTGTTGTACAACAGCGGTAGATCTGATCCGGAAAACTAATTTTTTTTAGCACAAATTGTGGGGCGGTGGAGGGGTTGGGGTGGAAACTGTGGCAACTGGAACATCACCAGGTTGACAGACATCTCTCTTGAGATTGTGGAGGGCAGAAAGCTGCATGTTCATCTTGCTGTGACATGACATAGAGGCCCACTTGATGCCCAGCTGTCAATGCTGAGGAGACCGCAGGTTACGGGGATTAACTTTCCGAGGCTGAGGAGGCACAAGGGATGCTGGTAAGTGGTGCTATTTAGTCTGTGGCTGTGTGGCCCTCAAGAGGAAGCAACCCTCAGCTGAAGTATCAGAGTGTACTTGAAGCAAGGTCACAGCAATAAGAAATCTGTTTACCCCAGAAAGGGAGCCAGCCTTTCACAGGGTCTTTGGTTTCAGTTACATATTTAGTATTTAGTTAAATATACTCGTTTTTTCTTTAAATTTAACATTTAATCACTTAGTTGACATCATGAAGCAGCTTACATTGAAATTCCATCTGCACAGTTGGGTAATTTTTTACTGGAGGAATTTTGGGTAAAAACTGACTCCACCTTGCTCAGTCGTGCTTCAGCACAGCCTGAGATTTGAAGCTGGGCTCTCTGAATGCAACCACTATGCCACCTTTCCTAGGTGACATTAATTGTACATTAAATTCTTAACGTGTTATACTGACTGGGATCACATTAAAGAGGTTTGGTTGAGGTATTAGGAAGACTGAGTCACGTCGCAGACATGTTTAAATTGGAATTGGATATTTCTCACATGTGTGAGATGTGAAGCGCTTAGCAGAACTTTTAAAAATGATAAATTATTCTCAGAATGATTCTGTCTCAGTGTGAGATCAGCCAAAGCCTTATTTGTATTCTGCACCTCCTTCCTGGACTTGTTACATTCTCCTCAGCTGGGAGACAAAATAAAAAAGGAAGGAAAAAACTAAACCTGTGTAGAGTGTATTTTTCCAACCTAGAAACCTTCATATTTGACACACACCCCTGAAGGTAAAGCAGTGTACCGGGTCTCTCACTCCCTGATGCTAATGACACTGCTGCTAGGAGCATAGCTAAGAAGCTGATACTGGAAAGTAGTCATTGAACAGTGGCTGCTTTATTAATATTGTATTTGCCCTGACATCCAGGTATGACCCTGAGGTTACCCTGACTAAACCTTTTCCTCCCAGCATCCCATTGACTAGGCTGAGTGCTAGCCTAGTGCTTAGTGACTCTGGGATAGATTCCACATTGCTGTGACACCTCACCAAGACAGGCAGTTAAAGATAATGGATAGATAGATGAATTCTGGTTGAAGCATGTTTTGACAGGATCTAAAAATTGGCTATAAGTAAGTTGGTCGACTGGAGTTATGGGAGCCATCGTCTCAAACTCGGAATAACTGCTCTACTTTTGTGTTCATTTCTTCAGTTCAACTATGTGCAAAACAACTCTGGCTGGAAACCACCACTGTCTGTCTGCTGTGTCTGTCACACAGGAGGATGTCCCCCGTGGGCTTACTGTCTTAATGTAATGCTCTGTCCTTTCAAGTTTTATCACAGAACATTATGAACAAAATGAAATAAACAAGGAGCTCTCAGTTAAAATAGTAAGGTACATGAAAGATGTTTAAACTTTCTAATGAATGTGCCCTAAGTTCTATACATCCCCAGCTAAGCGATCTTAGTATCTTCTGTGCTGAAGGAATGTAGTAGGGGAAGATGAAATGTTAAACCATGCTGTGTCCCCAGTGACCTGTGACCCAGAGTTCAGACAGATAGCCAGTGGTGAAGTGCCTCTACACCCCAGCTGCTGGGCTGGACATGCGCCGATTAGCCACGTGTCACCCAGAGTAGCTGGAAACACTCTCCCCGGAGGCTGAGGAAGCAGTGTAGTGTGAGCAGATGACAAGACAGCACTGTGCTGTTGTGGACAAGCCTCAGGACAAGATGCCTGGTGGTATAAGTGGGGAGAAAGTGATTAAATATGGCAACGTCAACTGTACACACACACACACACACACACACACACACACACACACAGAACAATACACATCTTCGTTATGTGTTTTCGCTGTAATGTAGTATGACAGATTATGGGGGCTAAAAAACAATGTAATGAAATGCACATTAATTCCATCGCTGTGGTACATTTGCCTAATTAGTCCCATACATTTGTATTCGTTTTTAATGTGACAGAAACTAGGACCTCTAAGTTTTTTTCCACCCTTCCTGAAAAGACAGTTCAAAATACATTGAAAATGTGCGTTGTACAGCATGTGGAGATAATTGCTGTGAAAGCTCTCGGTTCTGCCCGACTGCTGCAATGATGGCTTAATACAAGGCTCACGTGACCCACTTACTGCCCATACAGTCAATGAATATCACACTTCACATTACACAAAGGGCACAAGTTATATACACTTTTATATGACAGATAAAATTCTTCATATTGAAAGAAATACCGCTCTCTTTTTCTTGCCCCTGCTGACCCCCCTCTCTATGCCTGCCCCTTTCGGTTGGTCATTTGTTTGAAGGACAAGTTTTCTAAGTAAAACACTGCACCTGATGATGGTAATGGACCTTGAATGTGGAATGTTCCAGCAGACTGGGCTCTTCACTCTGGAGCATGGCAGGCTTTGATTATGAAGGTGACAGTCCAGAGGAATCACCCTGATTGTTCCGTGGGAACCATACTGAACTGAATGTGAGGGAGCTGAAGTTCTCTCCATCAGGCCTCTCAGACAGGTTCATGACGCCTGCTTTGACAACAGTTTCCCCTTGAGGGAGACCTTACTGTGGCACCAACAGACTGCTTTGTGTGGGCAGAACGTTTATTCAGGTAGCAACACACCACTGGGTATCCAAATCTAATTCATCCCTGAAAACACGTCGGAGGCTGACTTTTTCGGATACCAAGTGTTTATTTCCCATTATTTTAAACGGCAGAAAATAAATAAATTATGTATCCCCAGCCCATCAGAAAACACCTATATAACTATGAAGCGCTGACTTCAGCAGGATAAACACTGTAAACATCAGTTACCTGATTAGAAAACACTTAATTAATGTTACATGTTAGTCATTTCACATGTTAGTCACTGCGTTACAAATGGGAGATGAGAGGTTTGCAGCCCCACTTCAGTCTTATGGCATGTTGAGTAAAAAAGAATAAAGACGTGTTTCACCATGTGACACATGCTGTCTGCCTTTTTGTTTCACACAGCAACCAGCATCTAAATAAATGGGTTTATTTTTAAAAAGTTAAACGTGCAATAAATGTGTTCAGACAAACAGGAGGAAACAGCTGATAACACTGTGCAGTCAGAGCTTATCACAAAGCATACGGTATTATTTTATTAGAGTACACTGTATGCTACTGTATGCTATTTATTTGTAGATTAAAATATATTTTCACTTTTATTCCTGTTTTCATTTTTTATTATGGAGAAGCTTTGGATAAAAGGTGTTACACCAAAAATTTCCATTTGGATACCGATATATAGATATTAATTTTCAAGAGCCGTTATAGCAAAAGTTTTGATATAGACAGTTTGGATGCTGAGGAATTGGTGTATAAAGATCTCTCGTGTATTTACGCTTCTGAATTCCTAAAAAGAAAAATTTTAATTCTTAAAAGAAGTCAAACCAATTTCTGAAACAAATCAATTGACACAGACCTGTATTTTGGTAAGAAGAATCTATAAACAGCAAAACTGATATTTAAATGTTTCTACTGTACTCTATATCTAAGAAGAAAAACAACTAACCAGCTTCAGAGCTGAAGGGTTTTGCCACCATTTTCCTTATGCTATAAAACTGGTAACACAGAGCTGAAATCACTGCATTTGTGTCTCAGTATATTTGTGGGCTAAATTTTGGAGCACCAGGTAACATTAGCAGCTAGCTAATGCTAACTTCTTATTATTGCTGCTTTTGTGTGTTGTACTACCATCATAATCAGTGCTTAATGGTTTAATTCATATTTGTTTCGGTTAAATGGAATATAAGAAAAACATTTTTGTCATTGAAGGCAAACTGTCTGTAATTTACTGGCAAGAAACTTCCTTGGTTATGAACAGTCACACATTTCCCTTTGGTACAATTTTATAAGAACGAGATAATGTTGAACTGACTGGGTCATCTTTATGTATGTTTCAGTTTGGGGGGCATTAACTGCGGGCCGACATTTTAATTTAAGCAAGGTCAGCATTCAAGAAACATTAGTTCAGTACGAATGTCTAAAATCAAACCTGGGCTTAAATATAATATATGTATATGTGGCTTTGGAAGAGCTGGTTTTCCAAATAATCTACATTTATGTGCCGTTGACTTTGAGCCTGACACACATTACCACTCCTCTCTACTCTTTGTGCACTTTTATAATATAGATTTACACATTATGGAGGACAGTGACACAATAATAATAATGCAACAAGAAAAATTAGGAGCCACATTTTTATACATTCTATGTAGTGTCTATGCTTTCCTTGAAAAATGTCCCTTTTCCTTTCTTGAGTGTGGACTTGGGTCCACTCATCTGACAGCCCAAGTCTCAAGTCTTATTACTTTACGTCGTGACTTTCATTTACTTGCCCACTTCAAAAACCAATGCATAGTCAATACACTTCCAGAGATGAGGTCAAACATACTCACTACTCCTTTCATTACCATAAATGTCAGTGGTCTTCTTCTTCGACAGGTTTTGTTACACTACCAGAAATGTCAGATGTATTTACGATAGTCATAACACAGGGTGATTGCTCTACAAAGATGGCAAGTCTCACAAGGATGGAATGTGAAACTCTTTGATCATCTCAGTTTTTTCCATGTTGTTTGAACTCCAGTGCAATGTGACACACACACACACACACACACACACACACACACACACGCAAACTTTTCTTTTTCCCCCTCAAATGCTAAAAAACATATCTTTACTTACTAAATGTAGCACCTTTCTAGAGAATATGATCCCCAAACACTGATTGAGCCTCGAATCACTATAACAGATTAACTAAGTAGACTCTTACGAACCCTGAGATAGACTGGCATCTCATCCAGGCTATGTTTCATAGCTTATGCACATAGATTCCAGGATGAACTCTGGACCATTGTGGCCCTCAGCAGGAATGAGGTTAACAATACATGGTGATTGGATGGATGGATGTAAAGTCTCTCATAATTACTACAAGAAAGTTTACATTAATTGCATCAAAAAATAATGAAAACAGTATCAGAGAAGAACCGAGTTACATGTGAAGATTTTCTTTTAGTTTATTTAAATTCAAATGACATGGAATCAGTGATGTGTTTAGCACAAATTTTTACCCTCCCTTTAATAACTGAATATTTGCATTTTTGGAATTGCGAGTTACAGCGTGCAATTTCTAATATGGCAGTTCATTATAAACAGCAGTGCATCATCAGGGGTCAATTTGTGAATGGAAGTGATACTTAGAAAACTGCTGTTGACTAACCCCTGCTGTTGTTAACATTTGCTTGGCCTCCACACAGGCTTTCAAGGCCCCCCCCAGCAACACAGTTCCTCAGTGTGCATGATAACTTTAAATGCAGGAGCTGAAATTTGTTCTTGACACCTGCTGCAATTTCTGCATATTGGATGGCCGGCTCACAGCTATTTGCATGTTCTGTAGTGGGGGTTGGCCTGCCTGACTGAAGCATATTGGGAGTGACATTTTGGCAGGGTGAGTGAGTGTGGGTGTGCTAGTAGAATAACTGTCTTGGAACCCAATGGCTTTCCTTGTTGCTCGGCTTGACGGAGTTAGTGCTTATCTCTAGAGGGGCCATAAACTCTCAGTGTGAAATACATTATGTGTGGGCTAGGATTGCTGCTCTACCTATTCCTCAGTTTGCTTCCCATGCACTGCTGGTGGATGGAATTTAACTGTGACAACGCACAGTCACCGCCACTGTCCTTTCAGCCTTGACATGGGCTGATATTTAGTTTACACAGAGTTAAACACAAATACAGCATACCAACACACTCCCTTACAGCTCATCCATACACAAACCAAGCATCTCGAAGGGTAGAGCTCAACGTACAGTACCAGTCTAAATTTGATCACAGTTGCTTTGAGACCACACTTGCCCGGGTTAAAAAAACACAAAAGCTGGGTATCTGAGCAATGGATCAAAATTTGGAATATCTGGTTTCAGCCGCTGAGTTTTTATATGATGCAGGGAGTGCCAGTCCATGAGTTGTGGCTATGTGATTTACAACGGTCCAGCATGGAGGCGGCAGCATGGTTATGTGGAGTTATTTTGTTAGTCACCATTGCCAAGTGCATGGTGAACAAACTCAACCAGCATGGCCATCATAGCCTACTTCAGAGGCAAGCCAGTCCATTAGGGTTACAGCTGACTGGGCGGTCTTTCATTCTTCAGCAAGATGGGGACACACCTCAAAGTTGTGCAAGAATTATCAGCTGAAAAAGAAAACTGAAGGACAAGTCCAGAAAAAGACTGGGGTGTAACACAACGCCGGCTATGATAAAACTAGATCCCAGGAAGTGGAATCGAGCTTTTGACGGCTGCCGTACGGATGAAGTCATTAATTGAAGTTAATCGTCAAAATATTTCAAAACACATACATCTGAATATAAACTTTCTCCCAAACAATACATCTGCAGGAGCCATTACCTCAACTTTCCATGGCTTGCTGGAGGAAAAACTTAAGTATATACAGTTTCACATTACTTCATGTTTGCAGTTCACCAGCTTACTTTGAGCAACTTGTCTATTGCCAGGAAACAGAAAGACTAGAAGATATGACTGTTGACTGCTTCCCACTAGGTAATTGCATCCAGCTGGCAATATGAGTGAGGTAACATGGAGCAGCAGATCAAGTGGCACTTTTCAGTTGACAGTAACAAATTGCTGTCTAAAGTGCAGACTGGTCCAAGTTTCAAACGTTTAATCAGCACAAAGTGTTTATTGGCACTAAAAAAAAAAAAAAAAATTGGGACATACACACATCTCAGATGAGCCCGTTCTGATAAGGTGGACTCCAAGTAAATGGAATCTTGGTCCATAAAATGTTAATGAGATTAGTGTTAATATCGCAGCATTCTTTCCATTTACATATGCCTTAGCTGAACCCCAAACCACAAAAAAAGACTCTAAAGAGTAATAATTGTTGGACTCTAACTTTATGAAGTATTAAGTATTTATGGCATTTTAATGGTTGGCAGTTATTGTGCGTGCGTGTGCCAAAAGTAAATATGTTATTTTAGGAAGGCGACCAAAGCATCTAAAAAGAAAATAACACAACTAGTTGCCTGGCAGAATGGTGTTCTATTTTTATGGTTGTTCTAATGACCTTGGTTGGATGGGTTTGTGATTGGTGTCTGCTTTTGAAAGTGTTCCACCGCAGTGCTTGTCTGTGTGTCTAATCCCAGCGCCAAGTGGGAACTGCAATCCATAAGCAACAAGCTGCCCTCCCTGGTCACTCCTTAACCACTTTCCATGAGGCATGGGCCTGTTTCATCTCACCCAGTTTGACCTGGGGACAGACCTTATAAAAAGGCTTTGCTACCTGGGAACAGCAAGTCCACAACCAGGCCTGAATAGCAATACTGAGGTCTGTTCAGAATTTGCTGATAGTCTCTTAAAAGATGGGGAAAAAAAACTCCTAGCCCTAAGACCCTGACAAACATTCTTTTGTACTAAACCTTCACTATTTCACACTGCTGCCCTGACCCTGGGAGAAACTGCAGCCCTAACATAATTCATGCATAGAATATATTATTTTTGCACTCTTGGGAAGGTGAAATTGAAACATTTTTTCCCCCTCCCCACACCACGAATGACCACTTTATTGAACACGCTATAAAACATTTAATAATGCCTTTGAGCGCAGGAAAACGCAGAACTTTTCCGCATACCTCAACAATCTGAAAACGTTGGGGATACTGTGCAGAAAATCATTAAGGAAACCAAACAAAGCATTTCTGAAAATGAATCAAGACGTTTATGAATAATGAATTAGAAACAATTTCTTCGTACTGTCAGGCGGGTGGCGGAAGGAGCCGTTCCGAAGCGTCTGGCAGTATGGTTTACGTAAGTTTTTATGCGCTCTTGCACAGCCACGAAAACCCTGCCCTCCTTTAATTAATAAGCTACGCTACAAAAAAAAAAACCCGACGCAACGAAATTCTGCCGGACGCTAATTGATCGCATGTTGCAGATGCACAGCAGTATCACGATCATTATACAGTATGCAAACCAAACCTGACTGTCTACGACAGCTTGATTTGATAAACTTAAAGTGAAAAATTGATTCTGACACTTGGTGCCTGTCTTTCAATTTAAGTGCTAATCTGGAAATATTCAAAGCAAACACTTGACTGCAGCTCAGCTACTTTTGGTTTGTGGGCCTAAGGGGGGCACTATAAAGTGCTTGGAGATCTGTAGTGCTGCACAAAAGTATTCATTTCACAGGAACGGCGTCAAAGCTCATCGTCGGTCCACACCAAAGACTTGTCTCCGCATGTCGAACCCTGCCCTGCTAATTGCAGCACGCAGGCGATCCGGTCAATGCGATCGAACGTGCAGCTGACCGGGTGGCACCGATGGCAAAGTCTGCAGCTGCGCGACACTTTTTGTTATCTCTTCATGAAGGAGGCCACTCCTCAGCTCCTCGCCGCAAAGCGCATCGCTTTGGTGTGATCCCAAACCGGCCTTTGCGAGAGACCAGAGCCAACAGTGCGTGGTTCTCTGCGACGTCACATTTTAATAGTTATAAAAAGGCGAGGTCTGGCACTGGCCCAGACGACTCATTACTTCCCGTCCCCACTTCCGCTGAACGGTTGCAGTCGAGAGGCGAGCTCTGCTTGCCAATCCAGCGAGATTAATGAAATAAGAACTGTTCATGGAGGACTAATTATATTATGGCACTAATAAACAATTGAACTTCACCAAACTTTTTTTTTTTTTTGCCTCTACTTGTTTTTGCTGCTCATACTTCTAATAAATATTAATGAAACACAACAGAACTGGATCGTATACTACATGACATCCTGTCCTTGAGAGCCAAGGTTGCAGTTTTTCATAATAAAACATTGGCTTTTAATTAAGATATTTTTGTCTTGTCAGGAGGGAAAAAAAGAGGCTGAGAAGCCAAAGGTCAAGGTGTGATTTAACAGACTTGGTGGGAACTCGGTATAACAAAAAGATGGACTTTATTTATATTCCCCATACATTCATAAAGCACTGGAGTCTCATAGTGTTGTACGTATTCTTAAAAAGCAACATTTATTTATTTTTGCAAGTTTGATTAGCATCTTTGTGGCAATTTATTTATAGATCTTGCAGCCAAAACAAAATAGAACAGCTCAGTCTGAATATGGGAACATTTCATTGATTTACCTAAATACATACATACATACACTCAACAATACATGCTAAAGGTTCAAGCAAAAATAAATTTCTCCCTGCTTGTGCCGGACACAATTTTTGACGTTTTCCTGACACACGAAAAACTAATTTAAATGAAGGACCATCAGAATCCCCTTTGCCATATATTGTGAAAAAAGTGGACGAAATCTCAAAGCATTTCGAGAAGATATTGTCGTGGAAATTTACCAGATAAAGGATTTCAGATCCATGGGCCCCATAAAAGTTCAGTAGACTGTGACATAAATCAAAACGTGCATTCCTGGAATAAATAGAGATGAGAGGGAACAAAGCGAATGAGAAAATATACGCTCACTTTTCTCTTTCGAGGTCCCACAGTGTAATCCCAGAATGTAATAAGAACGCTCTGTAATTGTGAGCAGCTGCTTTTGCTATACGAAGTGCTTTTTCATGTGAATAATTCCCGTGTTTTCAGACATGAACACAAATATGCATTCGCTGCACATCATCTCAGCGCATTTATTTTGTTTCCAGCCATATCCATGTTGGGGAATTGAATTGCATTTTTGAAAACACTGTTAAAACACCAATTATTTGCACAGATGCTGTACTGTACATGTCCACAATAGGGTTAACCTGCCAATTTGCTTGAAAAACCTCAAACAGATCACGATACACACACATTAATTTTTTGTGTACATACCGTACGCATATAGTGCAAGTTTAACGCACAGTGTATTTTTGATTAATGCTAGGACACACACGCAATTTCAGTCGTATGTTCATCGTATTTTGGTCATGATAAAGTGTTAAAATTAAGACATAAATCTTACACACCTGGAGGTTTGAGTGACCTCATGAGTTTCAGAGATGGCTGGTTAACTATAAAAAGCAGCACTTGCATCTTACTGCACCCATCTGTTATTTACATGGGACATAAAAGGGAGATTTTTAAAGTTGTATTAATAAATTAAATGATTTCTTTGGGATGTCCCGGTGGGTGCGAGTTCAAGTCCAGCTCAGTTTGTGTGGAGTCTTGATGTTCTCCCTGTGCCTGTGTAGGTGTCCTCTGGGTGCTCAAGTTTCCTCCCACAGTCCAAAGAGATGTGTTTATTTAAATGGTCACTCCAAATTGCCCATAGTGGATTAATGACTGTGTGGCCACCCTTTGAGATGGCATCCCCTCCAGGGATATTTTCATAGCCTGGCACTCTGTGATTCCACGATTGGCTCCGGACCACCGTGACCCTGCTCAGGATAACTGGTTAATGGTGACGGATGGATGGAGAGTTCCTTTGATCAACTGAGAAGCACAACTGAACTTTTTGTTAGTTGCATGAACATCCAAAAAAAAAAGACTGATATCATTTTAATGCTGAAGCCGTAGATAGAAAATTACTGCGTTAGCATAATTCAAACACAGCAACACAGCTCCAAGCATTCTTTATCTCCCCAGAAATTATGTCTAAAAATAAGTACAGTCAGGGAAGTATCATCATCCTCTACAAGGTTTGCAGAAAATCCCAGCTCCTGAAAACAATTTTATCGGACACAACCCGTTAAAGAAGGCCTGCTGCAGTTTGCAGCCATTTTGAGGAGTGTGCAAATGAGATCACACTGTTGCCTGGATCACTGCTTTATATTAGTCTTTGTTGTTGTTGTTGTTGTTGTTTTTCTTTCCGTTCCATTCAACATGCTAGTCAGTTCACAGAGCGCCGAGCACTGGCTGACGTTGCCGTCACGCTACTGCTCACGACAGCCCCAAAATAGGCCGACCTCTTCTGACGATGGCCTTCGGTCATGGTGCGTGAAATATCAGCCTTTTTTGCTTGAATGTTCAGTATATGCTCAACGTTCGACAATCCCTCCAGCCACAGACAGCCACCTAGTTAACACTCCGCCCCACAGCCACCAGATCTCTTTCTCTACTGCGTTAAAGGCTTCTGGGGAAAACTTGAAAACAACAATCGCTCGGGTACAAATCATGGTGCTGCAGCCATGCCAGCTGTCAGAAGCAGTCAGCCTCTTGTATGATTCTGGGCAAATGAGCTTGGGTCTGAAATTAACGTAAAAAATATTTGCTCCTCTGCAATCGAGCATAACTTATATGGTCTGCTGGGTAGGCTATAGGGAGTGACGTGTGCCACACAGTCTCACCAGCACACTGCCATTGCGTCACCATCTGCTATTCATTGTACATTCTTCTCATGCTGGACCCTTCAAGGTGGCGTTGGTATAAATTGTCAAACTCCTTCAGCTACAGCACATCTACTATACATACATGCTTTTACATTATAGGTTTTGCACTGCCTACATTTTTCATAATCCGGTGCATATATCGTATATAGTCACGTTTAATTTTGCTGCTCAGGCAAAGAATTGTAACAGAGCAATATTTGTAACTTTCATGCAGAATAAGGGAAATATTTTCCCCATTGTTCTCTGCTTCACATATGGCAAGGGGCAACGGTTTGCAAACCGCCCACTCATATTTTCCTACAAATGTACGAACTACTGAGCACAACTGCAGATGCTGTATCCAAAGCAAACAGTGGGAACCAACTGCCAATTCGATAGGCTGCGAATGTGCGGTGCGCACAGCTTAATGTCAAGAACACACAGCTCTGGCGATAAATAACCTCAATCAACTTCTCTGCTCTCAGCTTCCCTGTTTCTCTTCTCCTGGAGGACAGTTAGAATCAAGCCTTGGAGGGAAGCGACAGTAAATTGTTGCACATTAGATTTTGTCATTTCTTAAAGCGCTAGGCAACCCCAACACATTCAAAAGCACCCAGGCAATTATGTCAGCATAAATCGACCTCTTCCAGACCCAGTGAAAAAAAAACCAGTTAAGGAGATTTATTGCACCATAATATGGATTCTCGGTTTTTTTTTCCCTTCCCTTCGGTCATCCCCTGAGATGATGTAAAATGGGAAAAACTTGCTGGTTTGACTACATGTTTGACATTCCACTCAGCGCTAAGACTGATAGCTGAGGTATAAAACACTTGGTCACAGGAGAACACATTCACACTCAAGAGGGATTCATATCATACACACCTTTTAATAAATCACATCACCGTGTCCTGAATTCAGACACTTAGAAGTGCTAACAATCAATTTTCTCATATCCTTGCCAAAACCCTAAGCTATAAACAAATGTGTTCTTATATATATTTTACTTTGGGGAGGAAGTGACATAGAAGGGTTTCAGAATAATATTTAACTGTTTACAGTACTTTTATTCATTTAGTTCTCAGCTTCAACCTACAGATGAATTTTAAACCTTGACATAGCATGTGGTTGTTGCTATTGAAAAGCGCAATGTATTTCACTTGACAGGCATTTGTGTGTGTTGATTATTTCATTTTGCATATGAAAACAAATGTGTGTTACTTCCAGTCCTCAAAATCATTCTGAACCAGGTTCCTAGGCTAAGTAATGACAGCATATACTGTTTTTAACACAACATGGTTAAAAATCAATTTAATGATGTTATGCACCTTGTGAACACGCATTAAACGTTAAGGGATAAACAGTTGGCATGGTTCAGACGTCGCTTTTCATTTCAAATATTTTGTAGGTCCTCAAGTATCGACTTAAAGAAGCGATTAATTTAATCACAGTGCTGCTGCCTCACAGGAACCAGGCGGTTTGAGTGTGGGTTCTGATCGAGCTCAGTCTGTGTGGAGTTGGCATACTCTCCCCATGTCTGAGTGGGTTTTGTCTGTGTGCTCTGGTTTCCTCCCACAATCCAAACTCATGTATTTCAGATAATTGGTGACTCTAAATTGCCCATAGTGTGTGTGTGTGTGTGTGTGTGTGTGTGTGTGTGTGTGGCCAACCTGTCATGAACTGGCATCTCATCTGGGGACAGTTTCATAGCCTAGGGCCAGTGATTCCAGGAGTGGCTCCAAAGTGCCATGACCTTCCTCAAGATAAAGCAGTTAGTGACAATGGATGGCTAAATAAATGGACAGTTAAAATGTTGCTTTTGTATGCAAAGCATAAACAAGTCAGTTAAACCTGTTGTAGAACTATAATGCTTAACATGTGTAGAAAGGAAAGTGTGTTGACTTGTCTTAGAACAAAAACCATTTTTAGCTGTTAGATCCTGCTAAATGCATAGATTTTAAGAAGAAACACAAGTCCGAAGAATTATGGCCAAGCGTTAAAAAAGTGGAAGTATCAGTTTGCCTGCTTAGAGACGGACTAAAAAAGAATATGCCAAAGTGATGCTGAAAGATCGATCGTTGCAGTTTTCATGCAGCATTGCACTGCAGTCAGTGAAAAGTGCAAAAACTTGTCTGATGTAAAAAAAAATGCCAGATAAGCTATAATTCTGAATTTTGCATCACATGAAGTGTGAAATGGGTGGTGACTCAGACTAGGGAAGTCAGGCAAGGATGTGTTGTTGTGGAAAAAAGAGTGCCTGATAATGTACGTGTTGGACATAATTTATCCAATCATCCAGTTCAATCCATAGTTTCGACTGCTAGTTAAGCAATGTGTGCTAAAAAAAAGACACGGTCCTTTCAGAACCATGGTCTTCTAACCATAGTTGCTATGATGTTGACGTAGCTGTCAGTATCTGTTGATGAACTACCTGACATGTGGGAAAGACCTGTACAAACACTGCAAGTAAGTTACTGTCTGGAAGGTTTCGAACACTGAAAATGCTGAATATTTACCAGACAAACATCCAGCAGCCTTTGTAAATAAAAATACACTATGACAAAGGATCACAGTCCACTTTCTTGGTCTTCCTAATTCTGTGCAGCACAACAGAATTACTGATCTCTCCATATTAACACGGAAGCCATGTGTATTACAGTCATAAATTCTAATCTGCTATTGTGTGCACCAAATGAATAGCACAATTGAAATAAATGGATTTGCTAAGCATCTGAGTTGTAAACAGTGCAGTATCTGTAATTAGGTTAAGCATAATATACCCCATATTTATCACATCCTGCAGCGTTTTGGTTCTAAACTCACACCTCACATTCCACTGTGGATTACTTATGGAATAAATGCATAAAAAACAATTGCGCTAATGGTTTGTGGTCTTCCACACTAAACATGATCCGTCAAGTTTTGCCATTACAGTACAGTAGATCTATAACAAAAATGACTGTAAACCCACTCATGCTCAGTGGCCCATTTGCCACGTGCCATAATTAAAACTTTGCTGCTGAGTTGTAATATTTATATTTGTTGTTAAACAAAAGCATGATTTACATATTGCACCTCCAAAGTATTGGGTTTTATTTGAGTACAAACACATTTTTTCTCCAGTTATCAAAATACCAAAATATTTCTGTGCCTCTGACACAGTGTTCATTGTTAAGTTTTGCTGCTTGTTTCGAATAAATCATTGTTCTGCTGCTTGTTTCCCTATTTGCATCAGCGTAGGTGGTTTTCCCTAGTAACAAGATGCAGTTCAGAAGGACCATGGGAGGTTCTTGAAGGAAAAGGATCTCGCAGTCTGGATGTATTCTGAGAGGGTGATGAGATCAGACTGAAAGAGGAAAACTGGCAAAAGAATGGAAAAAAGGTAAAATATTATTGTCTCAAAATATATGCAGAGTTCTTACAGCCTTTTGACCTCTGAACTTTAATCCATCAGAACTTTGTTTGACAAACCAAAGGCTGTACAGAAAAATTTGTAGACACAGGGTGCATATGCAGTACAACAATGGGCTGTATGCATGGGACACATTCAGGTTTTTTCCCCCAGCCGGCCTGCCAACATCCTGTTTCTGCTTGCACTTGGAATAGGACGAAGGATGGCAACCAAATTACAATTCATCTGCTTCTGCACTGCTATATGGTGTTTACAAAAACAAAGTTGGAGCCAAGTGTTGTCGCTTTCTCCTATTCTGTCCTAATAAGGTGTGATAAATGCAAATATTTATTCAGTGTAACGTTGAGAAACTGTAATGCAAATATTTTGTTATTCAGTTGATTTGTTCTTACATAAACATTGTTTTTTATGCATGAAAATGGTTTCTAACTTTTGAATATTTATAAAAAGAAAGATTCAGTTTCCTAGTTGTGCATGTAGGTACTGTTTATTATTGTTTCATTCAGTGAATTGTCTTCCTGTTCATCATTGTCTACAATACCGAGGTCCTTAGTCCCTCATGTATGGTGGCTGTTCCTGACAGAGCCCTCCAAAGGACTTGTTGCCAGAAAAAGGTGGAGAAAGTAGAGGCCACCACTAGGCTTCCGGGCAAAGTCAGGGGAGCCGTGGAAGAGTGAGGGGTAGCAAGACAAGAGCCATAGCAAAAGAGAAGTAGGCAGTTGCAAAGGCCCTATGATTCTCAGTTCTGGCTCCAGTGAGGTGGAATGAGCCCTGTCTGTCCCTCAGAACTGCTGAATCAATTTTAACATTTAAGAAGGGTCTCAAAGCACACCTCTTCTCTCAAAAATGTTGACAGCAAAAACTCCTGAAGGGAAGGTTCTATAATGACACTGAAAAAATTTTCTAGCACCAGTCAAACCTGTCTGAATAATGGGTTGATGATGAATGACACCTGACCCGTCACAGGAACCCATGAGCCCAGCAAGACTGACCCATCTCTGCCTGCGGGTGCTTTTTACAGGACAGTGTTGCCAGAGGTCCATGGGCCACTTATTGTGTTTGAGTAGTTTGGGAGGACAACCATGTTGTAGTCTCTGGACCTCATTATCCACTGAGAAATGTTCTACTTCTGTCTCAGATAACCAGTCTAGTTGGCAGAGATCCTGGTGGAGCAATTAAGTGGCAACACTGTTGAGTAGTTTCAGTGTTCAGTGACTCCATAGCTTGTACTTTCAAACCCACTCTTGTTGAATATGGAGGTCCAGCACTCTGCTAAGCTCAGTTTTTGTACAGTACATAACTCGGTGAAAATGTATTTATAAGTGGAACCCCCAGGTGAAAGTAATGTAATGAATAAAATACAATTCATGAAGACTCATAAGACATCACAAGGGTAACTTTGATGTCTTGGTAATCTGTATCTCAGCAACACATCTACCCATTTTAGGTTTTGATCAGAACAACCGAACCAAAACTTCTTTTTCACTTCAAAATGCTAAATGCCTAATTAAGTTCTTCTGCATTCTGTCAGGTGGTTAATTGCTTCAGCCTTTTGCAATTTGTTGCTGAAAGGTAAGTTCCCTCTCAGCCAGGAGGCACATAAATAATTGAATACCTGTGTATTCGGAGAGGACTCAGTGCTCGGAGGGGGAACAAAACAGTTTTGGATCTCAATGGTATTGCAGATTTATAATATCTACTGTAAAATGGACACTCTGAAGCTTCAGCAAGTTATTACTGGTCATGAAAATGGGGGGCGTCTGGACCTTGATGCTGTAAAAGCTGCCGTATCGGAAGCTCCATTCCATTACATTCCAACAGACACCCACTCATGGACATAAACATGGCACAGTGGATTCAGAAAATGCTGAACTTCCTGAAAGGTTTATTAACGTATGAATACTGTACATTTAAAAAAATAAGACAGCCAAAGTTAGATATTTAATAGTTAATTAAAAAAGAAGTTTCTTTGGCATTTTACGAACAAAAGACTCATTTTAGATTTTCAGTAAGGTGAACAGTTGTGGACCAGCTCCATTTGAGGCATGAGTACCATTCACATATCATACATTCCTTGGAAGGAGATGTTTTCTGATACCCCTGGCTTGTGCTTAGGGTTAGAGTTAGGGTTATGCCTAAATGGCCATCTAAGTGAACGTATAACTACAGGTTTTGCTTAGAAGCAAGCACAGGGCAGAGTTGGAGACGAGAAGAGTAGGAGCAGAAGTATTAACAGCACAGAGATTAGTCTGAAACACAAGCTGAAGTAAAAATAACAACTGAACAAAGCACGCCAGTGGGGCAACTCTAATAACAGTAATATGAAGGTTACTTACAATATATACATTGTTCCGCTGACAAGGAGGGCTATCACAGCTGATTTGGCTTTGTTGTTTTGTTGTAATAGATGGCTGAAACTACTTTTTACCTAAAATATCATCAGAAGTCTCTGTTTTTGCCAGAAATAATATGTTCTATTACTACAATGTATGTAGTATAACATATTTGTATGTATTAAAACATCACAGTACTCTTAACCGCAGTGTGTTAATGGCATTGAATTGTACCCTGAAGGTTTCTGGCTCCAGCTTGTACTTCTTTAGTATTTGTGAAGAGGGTATTTGCCACTGGCTGTTGCTACAGCAAAAATACGCAGATGTATATGTAGCCAAATGCGACAAATCACTTTGGACAAATGTGACAGTTTATTACTAAAAAAGTAAACAGTATAAATATTTTTATCTAAAGACAAATTCATTGAAATAATTGCTAGATTTTGCATGGATATATCCTCCATAGAGCGGCTAAGAGGGTTTAAAACTCTTCCAAGGTATTTTGCTTAGACCTTCAACACAAACGTATTTGAACATTTAACACTTCTCAAGCAAGGTAAATTATACATTTTAAAGCTATACAGTCTGTCCAGATAAGACAACTGATATTTTTAAAGAATGTTGTAAAGAATTTCAAAATACTCTCTTCTTCAGATGCAGCTGAACATCTGAAGTTGTTTGGTATTTGCTGCATGTTTAACCGCATTCAAATGTATTCATCCTGTGGCAACAACTCTGCTGAATCACAGAGGCTGTCTAATTAATGCAAATCTCTTATAACAAAAGCAGAGTTACCAGAAAGTTGAAAAAGTCAACTAATCTGTGATATAATCAGATTTCCTTCAGGATATATGTGTAGGATGGGAAACAGAAGCTGTGAAGAAGATCTCTAAACTCCCATGCACACATTCAAAGTCTGTCTGTAATGTGAATGTCAATGAAAGTTTAATTTCATGTTAATGAGCACTATACAGCAATAGTACTGCAAGGCCATCATCACAAAAAAGAAAAATAAATCTGAAAATAAATACCATACAGTACTCTACATACAGCAAATAATACTGTATATAATAATACTGTATCTATTATAATAAACTATTGCCAGGAATTTACTGGAAGCCAGGTGTTCTGCATGGTGTTATCAGCTGTTTCTGCCTTTGTCGCTTTGTCTCAACACGATTGCGCCGCGTCACCGCATTTATTACAAATTTCATTTTTTAAAAATAAACCTATTTATATACATGGTGGTTGTTGTGTGCAAAACAGAGGTGATGGTGGGTCACTTTGAGAAATGTCTTTATTCCCTTCATTTAACATGTCATAAGACTGAAGTGGGGCTGCGAACATCTCACCTCCCATGTGTAATGCAGTCACTAATGTGAAATGTGCTGTACTGTACACACTGCACCGCGGTATAAACACCACATTAATGACAACATTAAGTGTTTTCTAATCAAGTAACTGGTGTTTACAGTGTTTATGCTACTCAAGTCAGGGCTTCATAATTATAGTTATAAACACTTTTAATATAGGTGTTTTTCAATGGGCTGGGGGGACATTATAAATTTATTTTCTCTTGTTTAAAACAATGGGAAATAGACACATGGTATCTGAAAAGTTTGGTTGCCGACATTTTCAGGGACAGATTAGAATTGCATACAGAGGGATTACTGTATATGCTGTATATTCATGCCTTTTTTGTTTGAATTTTTGATTTTCTGAGCAAGCATCTGGTTAACATTTTAAAGAGCAGTGGTGTGGCTGGTGGGAGGGGAGATCTGTCCTATATCCCTTCTACTTTACTTCACTGAGGCCCCCACCCTCAAATCCCCCCCATGCCACTTACCATCAAGCGCCATCATTATCGAAGGTGACGTAAACATACCTAGGGCCATTATAACCACCTTCACAAACAGTTCCACCTGAGCACTTCCTCACAAGTTCCTCACTGTGACCAGTGATGTTGAGAAGCTGCATTTAAGTTCACTATTTAAGTTTTTTAATCTTTTTTTTTATTTCCTTTAGCATCTCCTTGGTAGAAAGGTTTACCAAGGCACAAAGACTGTTGATGGGTGGATTAGACTTTTTAGACTTTAATTCGTCATCTGGGGGAACAGAGCAGTTAAAAGATTAAACTGAAGAAAAGTGCTCTCAGAATTTGCTTTTAACGTCTTACCTTGGCGTGCACACGGCTCTTATTTTTAGAGTGTCGGCTCAGAAGATTTATTCTCTCTGTGAGTATTGTGGTGTCTTAAATGGTCAGTTTCAACAGAGCGAAATAACTTTAATATAGTTACCGGTTCTTCTGGCAAGAAAATGCATTGCTTAATAATGTCATATTGAGTTTTTTTTTTTTTAAAGATTAATTTTAGAGCTAATATTTGTGTCCTCACAGTTAACAGCAGAGAAGACAGCTGTGCGCGGCAGTCTTTTAAGCAGGGGATAAGCCTTATCATGACCACAGTGTGAACTTGCTGCCGATCAATAGCTGCAGCATGGTGGCCAGATGAATCACACACCACGTCCTTGTGCTCATTTCTTCCTCGTCATCATCTGTGGATTAGTGCCCACAGGAGACAGACGTGTTATATTCTGTGGAGGCAATGGTGTCTCAACCAGCAATAGTGGCAACAAACTGTTTATTGTCAATTTTCTCATTTTTTTAATAAAGGAGAAAGATTAGACTTGGGCAAATTGTTGTAAGTCTGATTTTACTCTTGCTCTGTTATCCAGATTAAAGCTAACCTGACAACTGCCTCACAAAATACTAAAACTGGCAGCAATAAAGCAATTCCTAGTTCATTTAAACACATCCATGAACTGCACAAGATCTCACATTTAAACCGTACTAACAGTTCATCTTAAGTAATTTCATTCATGAAGCTTAAGCACAGTAATTGCTGTAAATGACGACGTTTTTGGATTCTAACAGTTTAAAGACAGTTTTTTAGCTTTCCATCTGTGTCATTGGGAACTTATTTGGTAAAGTTAGTAAGTAAGTGGTTTCCCCATTTTGAAATTGAGATTGCCCAACTTACATTGGTGTACCAATCACATCTCCAAAACTGATTTTTGGATGAAAAATTATTAGTAAAAATGATTAGATAAAATAACTTCTTAGTAAATTCTATTGTGGTCGATCCAATAAGTTTATGTTAAATGATAAGAAGACAAGAAAAAGAAAAACACACACCAGCTAATCAATACTTCACTAAGAGGGACGGAAGTGACATCTTCAAATGTGCATTTTAATAGGGGGAGGACAAACACATGGACACACAAACAAACACACCATCAGTTGCAGACCAGCACAGGTATATTAAATTACCATTGACTGATTTTATATTGTATTCCTAAGCGATCCCATTATTTCTCACCCTCTGAACAATTACATATCCATTGAATGCATTCAAAGACTTAAATGAAGTGTAACGGGAGCTCAGAAACACATTCTCTGCTGTCTCCTCCTGTGGCTTAAGAGCAGCTCTCTGTGAGGCATTCTTGAGCCCTCTGCTAGTCTTCACAAAGTGTGTGCAGAAATGAAACCTTATTCTGAAATAGGAAATGCTGTCATCCGCAGCATGGACTGTCCTAACCAGTTGAAAATAATATAGGATTTTTCAAAGGGGTCGCTGCAGACATGAGTGATCTCTTTGGGTTATGACCGTGGCTGATTAACCCAGTATTACTTATTTACGTTCCCATATTGTTTCTCCTTCTCATTTCTAGCCTATAAACTCAATGTAACATGCTTCTGAATGTCCCAGAAGACAAATAAATTCGGGCAGATATGTTTTGTGAACATAGCAAATGGAAGTGGAGAGATCTGGAACGTCAATATCATGCGGCTAATGTGGTGCAAGAGTGGAAAACAAAATGCCTTTCGTTTGCATCAGCCGTGTAACATCAGAAACTGCTGCCATGAGCTCACAGTTTTGCTTCCAGCAGCTGCTTTCTGTGAGTTGGCCAGCACACCAAGGTGGGACTGATACCCTCATGAAAACGTGAGCATTACTTTAAACCCTGAAGATGCCAGTACTGCTCTTGCTCTTTCCACGTTCTTTGCTACAGCAACAGCAATCTAAACTGCAGGCATATTATTCAATGGGCTGCCCTAATACAAGTAGGAGTATTGCAAATAAATGCTGTAATTGTTCTATATAATTTTGTGTTAATAAATGTATTTTATCCACTTTTAGGTACACCATGATTTGTCGGCAAAAACCAGACAAAAGTTGTCAATATGTTTTGTATGAAGGGCACCCTATAAATTCTTAGCGCTTGATACAAAGGAATTTAAGACCCTCTGTCTAGATATTGATTCCTGATGCATTTAAAGGAAAGAAGCCATTGCAGGGAAAATCAAAACTTGGCGTAACACTTGGAGTCCCTTACATCACTTCAGCCACATACCTTCAATGTTCCTAGTTGTCCTTTGGTATTGGCTGGGAGTGCAGGCAGAGTGGCTGCCAGGATGCTTGCTGTTCAGCCTGAGCAGCCCCAACTTGGCTGCAGGCCGTTTTGTTGCCCATGAGTCACAGAACGGTGTGAATATGTCACCCGGTGAAATTTCTCATCCATCTGCAGTAGGAAACGTGACTAACAGACTCAGGTTGGATGAGAATGCTGCACTTTTCTGTAGAAAAAAGAAAAAAACAACTATGTAGACTGCAAACAAGTGACTGTTATAAAGGAATGTACAGGTAAACCCTGGGATATGCAGCCACAGTATACAGAATTTCACTATAACACAGCTATACTTTTAATACCATCTCTCAGGTTACACAGCACATACCCCACTATAACACAGAGCCATTACTCTGTGCCAGAAATTGTAGAAATGAAGAAATTTTAAGTTTGTAGGCTGCACATGTACCTTGCTCTCGTGTTGTAATGCCTTGTGACCAACACTGTTCAGTAGAGCAGCCTGTAAGGGAAATACTTTGCTAATATCCCTATAGTTATCGCTAACATTATATTTCATGTTCACTTTGTGCTTACAAATTACAGTCTCGGTTCTAATCTAAATAAAGCAATGCAATGCCCTGTGTCCCTGTGTGCTGTATGGAGCGACGCTACACCTACCATCAGTGTTTTAGTGACATTTGAAAACAATGGAGCTTGCAACACATAATTATTTTGTTAATTTAAAATAAGGTAAAATAATCATCTCTTTGATTTGGGCAGTGTTTTCAGGAACTAATTATGTTGAGACAATGAAGTTCACCTGTATTCCCCGAGAACCATCCTGTTAAAATCCCATGAGGCCCAAATCCCATTCTTGCCAAGGTACTGACTTTAGATAGATATGGAATATTCAGTTCTAAATTGTATTCTCATTATACTGCTCAATGTACTGACTTCTGCTGTCTATCACCACTCCTCAGTGGGATCGGGGCTTCATGAACACAAAACTATTGGTATAACCCCTGGAAAGAGTTCTGCTGCTATGATCTCACTGGGCATCATTAGCTTCACCTCATCATTGCTAGTTACACTGTAGTCATATTGGCCTGGAGGTCAGTGCTTTGCCTACATACAAGGAATTTTCTAATAACTTAAAAATATACAAATTTAGGAGGTATTATATTCAATAGCTACAACAGAAGGTCTCCACTAGGACCTGACATAATGTTAACCTGCCTTCCACCTCTGCTATAATACCAGTGGTGTTACACTGAGTGTGCAGCATCCTTCCATGGCGTAATGATGAGCACTTTGGCACAATGTAGGAGTGCCTACTGCTATGACTTGCCTCCTTCTACCTGAGCTTACAGTTCAGCGTCTGAATGTTTGCAGCATTGCATGACTGAGGTCCTGACACTGAAAGAATAATGCAGGCAGTGTTTTTCTTCTGGTGAATTACCTTCATGCATAGTTAACCAAGCTTAATCTTTTACAGCACTTGAGTGTCTGAATATTTAAAGTATGAATCCTCACGTAAATGGTATTTTTGGACCCTTTCTGTTATACTGTTTTAACCTGTGCATTAGGGCCTGGTGCATGTTATACCTGCCTATTAGGCCTTCAGCCTGGTTTGTCACTGTAAAAGTACGTAGTGATATTTTCTAAGGGTTAGAAAATTCTTTTAAATGAAAAAAAAAATCATTGCATGTTTACAATCAAGATACTTATATTCTTAAACCAAGGTCTTTTTTTATGCTGTAAAAACAAACAACATGCTACAAAGCAAAATTACAGTGTAATAAAACACTGTTGCTGTAGCACTAGTGTAATTTACATAGTGGAAACTGTCTTGATCTTCCTCCCGCCTAGTTTTCTGGGTACTTTTAAGATTCTAAGATGCACTGTGGACTCACCACTCGAGAACTTCCACCCATGGCATCAAAGCAACCCCCACTTCCATCAAACACACATGCACACACACATGTATATACATAGTCAAGCATCACAGGTAGAGGCATAGCTTTGAATTCAGTACTGTATTGACCTAGGTTCAACTGTGAATTTTTCACTCTGGAGGGCGTAGATGGGGGGGGGGGCAGGAAAAAAATTTCAACATATTAAACACTGCCTTGACCAGCATGAGCCACATGCACCAACAATACCTTTGCACATCATTCTTCTCAGGCTCCCCTTCTGATGGTCTTTAAAAAGGACATTCCTGGAAGTGTGAACAGATGGCCAGGAGAGTATTCCACACCATGGCCATGGCCTTGCTGAACCCCAGCGGTCTCATGGTGGTGCCAGGATGCTGCAGCATCTAGAGTGCTGATAGACCGAGGCTTGGTGTCACCTGAGTGGCTGTTCCCCAGGGGGTGGGGAGGATGATCTCAACTCGAGATGCTGCTTGCTGGCTACTTTTCGCTCCAGCCTGCCAAGCTTTTGTGCGTGTTCTGAAGAGATCAAGAATAGGAGCTGACAGAGTAAGAGGGAAAAAAGACCACTGATTCCTCCTATCCTTTACAACCGGCTTTTCCTATCGCAGATCGCCTTCCTTTTCTCAGAGAATTGCCAACTTTCTACCATTATATGCGTTTAAAGAGCTGCCTGCTCATAAAGGAAACAGTAATGGAGGTGGTTGCAAACCTAATGCCGATTTACTAAATAACAATACTGAAAATATCAAAGCTTATGCGAATTTAACAGTTTTAAATCACAGACTTTGGAAGTCGGTCTGAAGCAGTGCTCGTGGAAATGGAGAGCTGAGTCAATTTTTTCAATAGCTGTAGAAACTCCGCCATTGTAGAGTATTTTTCGACATGCCATTATGCAAGTCATAATGAATCGTGAGGGGTGTATAAGTAACTTTGCAGGTCTGTACAGATTTCCAGCCGTTCTCTTGCGTTTCCTCTAAAGAATAATTACATGTTTTTGGTTGTTTTGGCCTGGCTTACATGAGCTGTAGTGCTTTCAATGCACCTCTTTGCAGTCAGAAGGTTGCCAGTTAAAATCCCAGCTCCTGCTGGACTACGCCCGATCAAAGCACTTCCCCTAAGTTGCTCCAGCAAAATGCCCACCTGTATAAAACATACATTTCTGTAAGTATCCTAATGTTAGGAGCTAGAGAAAGTTGCCCTGGACAAGTACACTCACACAATAAATTAAAATATATTTTTTAAAGTGCCTTTGCAAATTTAAATGCCATCATGCAGACTCTGTAAAAGTATGGCTCAGAAACGCTGTTGAGTTTACTTCTATAATACAGTAAGCAAATCTTCATCTGTATGATCACAGAACTAGGTGAACAGTCAATGGCTAAAATTCCTAGCGATGACAAGAGTCATACTGGATTAGAATTCCCATTAAACAGACCTCTGTAAAACAGTCGAGATTAAAAGCAGAGAACCATTTTCCTCTACTTAAAATCTTAAACCCTTAATGTCTTTTCAACACATTCCTCATGCTTTTGTTTCTTGTAAGCCTCCCTAACCCCAAGTCCTGTAATCCATTGACAGCAAAATCCTTCATTCCCTCTGCTGAAGGGACATCTGTGAAAGCTGGTCCACCCATCCGAATGGTTGACATTTTTTTTGGAATAACTCTTCTGTGCTCTCCTGAAAGGACCCTTTAAACTAAAAGAGAGTCTGGGAATCCTTTCTATTCAGCGGGGATCCGGCTCGAGATCGTGCTTTTGGGAAATAGGGGTAGGAACCCCGTATGGTGACACATCCGCTAATGGGAACTCATTATATTGGTTTTCCTGCAATATTTCCACTTGCACATATGGGAGCATTATTTTCAATGACCCACTTCAGGGTGGAAGTCTTCCTGTCTGGTTGATGCAGGAAGCAATAGGAGATCTGGGACAGTCTTCTGGTTCGGCCTCAGCAAGATCCTTCCAGACTGTAAATTCTCATTCACTGCATGCGGTAATGCTGGTGCCCAACCCGTGTTTATAGATCGCAAGATTGCTCCAACAACTCTCTAGCAGTCCTGGTTTTCTCCAAGGGATAAATGAGATTATGTGTATTGCATCAGAAAGTCTTGTGTGAAACTGTGTTCATGCAAAACATTTTATTTCATGTACTGAGGAACTGCATTGCAGCAAGACTGTAGCTGCCAGGATGCGTAGAATTTATTTTTGAAATTGGCATGAATATACGCAGGTTAAAATTTCGAGTAGCCTGTGCTAATCCAACTGTTCTTGAACAGATTTGCAAATCAGCATCTTTTTTTATTTATCCATTGGCTTTGTTTAAATACCAAAGTTCTGCTTTTGATGTGTTTTACATAGCGTTCGTCCATGCAAAATCGCTCTGAATCCAAGGCTCAGTGAAAAAACTAGACTGGTATTTGTTTCTAATCAGATTCACTCTGATCTCATCATGGCTACGATGACAAACGCATGAGTTGGATGATCTCATTAATCAGAGGTATGACATGAGGAATGCTAAGATTTTCCAAAATTTTATATTAAACTGCTTTTAAAAAGCAGTCAACTTTGATGTTTTCATCCTCGCAAAAGTATCTCAAATAAAAAGAGGCTAAAATCTGAAATCTTTTTCTTTATACTGGCTATGAATTATGCAGGTTTAGAACCGTTGTAATGTTTTCCCTCTACTTCTTAATTATTTGTTGAATAATTATGTACTGAAACCAGTCTAGAATTCAGGATCCCTCGTGGATTAACTGTCATTAAATCGTGTTAAAACTGCACATAAAATTATTTAGAAATAAGCAGTTTAGTAAGAATGTAGGAAGTATCTGTTGGGACTGTGGCCAGGGCATTGGGGCTGATAACGA
The DNA here is from genome assembly GCA_900497675.1 of Arapaima gigas. Classification (NCBI taxonomy): domain Eukaryota; kingdom Metazoa; phylum Chordata; class Actinopteri; order Osteoglossiformes; family Osteoglossidae; genus Arapaima; species Arapaima gigas. Next base: position 627,830 of record UFQX01000251.1, read on the forward strand.
AGGCTTTAATGTCTGTCTGGTGCTGCTTATTATTTGTGAAATCATTGGACTTTCATCTTTCAGTTGGTTTGCATTGTTAAGACATTATTCAAGCAAATTTCAAACCACGTTTACATTTCAAAGGATTATCTCCTGAAGTCAGTATCTAGTTCAGCCGCCCCAGTAACAATACATGAAACAAGTTAGAAAGGAGACCACTGTTCATGTTCATCTTCTCAAATTTTCATGGCTTCCTCCCAGGCTTGCTTTTTCAAAATGAGAACTTTTATCAGTTATATTTAATTGACTTTAACAGGCTAGTCACTTTCACAGCAGCAAAAAGCCTTTACTAAACTATGTTTAAAAAGAACAAAAAAAATACATAAGTAGTGTAATGTATGGGGGGGTGTAAATTTCTGGCCTCACCTTCCTGCTTTGAGAAGATCTGCATCTATCCTATTTGTAGCAGTGAAACTTAAAATTATGAAAGGAATTAAGGAATTAAAGAAGGAAAAATTCTTATTTCTCAATTAAAAAATTAAAAATACATAACAAAGAGAAATTCTTAGGTTTCATCCTGAGATTTCTGAGAACTATAAGCTATAAATTCTGATCAACTTTAACTAAGATTACAGATTGTAGACACAACTACAAGGTAAAACTGTTTCAGAGGATATTACAGCCTGAATATTAGTACCGTGGGCTACGAAAAGGTCTTGGTTTAGCTCTTTATTTGTATTCCCATAAGTGTTCATCTTTTAAATAAGATTGATATTTTCGGCCTCATGAAATGCTTGTAGTTACTCAGAAACATACAATGCTTGTAATGATTTAGCAATATGGAAGCATGTAGTTACATCCCAGAATGCTTGTAATTACCTTGAAACAGAAAATGTCTGATGAGTTCAGCATAAAAAGGAGGATGTAGACTCAGCTCCTGGGACTTGTGTGCACTTGAGTGGAAGATTCGTATTTGTGTCGAAAAAGATCCTTATCGCCAAACAACAAGAATTCTTCACCTCACAAAACAGTAATACACTTGTACCTCGTGTTAGACATCCGAGTTATGAATTTTTAAGGCTATAGATATTCCCAGTTTATATATTTTAACTACATTTTCTATAATTCGTTGAATTTTCTCTTTGATATCTCTTTTGTGGAGCAAAAATTGCTCGGATTTCCAATTGTCACCATTGGATGGCAACAAAACACACTCAGCATAGAAATAAAGGGCACTGTGGAGGACAGGAGCATGAGCAGGATAGTGAGTGCACAGTATATTTGAGGTTATGGGGAAAATAAATAAATAATGTTCTCCCAGCCCATCAGAAAACACCTATATAACTATGAAGCCCCAACTTGAGCAGGATAAACACTGTAAACACCAGTTACCTCATCAGAAACACTTCATGTTGTCATTAATGTGGTGTTTATACCACAGAGCAGTGTGTACAGTGCAGCGCATTTCAAATGTAGTCACTACGTTACACACAGGAAAGGAGAGGTTTGCAGGCCCACTCCAGCCTTATGACGTTGAATACAGGGAATAAAGAAGTGTGTCAAATTGCCTATTTGTTTCACACACCAACCAGCATTTAAGTAAAAACGGTTCATTTAAAAAAAAATTAAATGCACAATAAGCGTGTTGAGATGAACTAAGACAAGTGGAAACAGCTGATATCATTATGCCTGGCTTTTAATACATTTCTATCAATAGAGTTTAGTGGAACACATAGTATTACTTTATTACAATGCACTGTATGCTACTGTACAGTATTTATCTGTAGATTTTTAACATTCGTTTCGATTTTTTCAGCTTTCAGTTTGTTTCGAATGAAACTTTTTGGTATTCCTCTGAGTTGTCACACAGGTGATTTCTGGGGGCTTATACTATGGGTTCAGTCAAGTGTTTCCACTCAGACTGGTGCTTTTCATGTCCCTAGAACTAAACAATCCATTACACCATGCTCAGGCTATATATACATGTAAGCAACAGACTGTACAAAGAGGTTCACTCTTCTGGGCAACATGCTAGAGTTATTATGCTTTTAGACATGCTTCCTATTTCATGCCTTTGAGGACAGTGATGTTTTATTGTACGGTGACTACCTGCACCCCCCATCCTACCTACCTGCCCACCTCCATCCACCTCCGCCCACTCACTTCCAGAGACTGTCTCATTTTCAGCCAAACAATTCTCCCTGCTCTGTTCACAACTGTCAGGGATTTTCCACATCCATTCATTTTGCTCATCAACTTGAAACCGTTGTCAGTAACCGTCACACTGAGGTCGAAATAGAATTATGAGAAAGCTTAGTGTTAGCAAGTGCAATAGTTTCAAAGCAGATCTGAAAACATGCATTGGAGGTGGAATTAGGCACTTTAATACGTACTAGAGGTGAGATCGTGGGATGTCGTTGATAAACAGACAGGAACGGTGTTGCAGTTCTTTATTTGTGTCAGAACACCAGATTTCAATCTGAGTTTTACATACTGAAAAATGTAAATGTCTCATTGAATAATATATATTTCTATAAAGTGCCATTATTGCTGTATAACATCACCTCTTTTCCAAAGCTGTCAGCCTTCTTCCATAAGCAGTAGTCAGGCTTAGGTAAGGTGGTTTTGCATGGGTGGTGGAAAAGCAGAGAGGAAAAAAATGTTTCTACTGAAGTTTGGGCAAGTTGAATAGAAAAAAAACTCCACTTCCTTTTATGAAAAATTAAAAATCATATATATCGGAAGTACTGTGTCCTTCCCTGGCCCATTGGATGTCATCCAGGGATATTCTACTTTGAAACGATGACTGTATTATACAACTCCTGCATGGGTGAGGGCAAGGTTGTAGGTGCTGTGCGAGGTGCACTGAGACCTGGTGAGAGACAGCGGGGGCACTTCCCAGCCGGATGTGCAATCAATCAGATGTACCGCCGCCCAAATGTATTATTAATTTCGAAGGTCCTAATGAAGGTGGGTGACCTTCGATTCATCACGCCCTCCGTTGTTTCAAAAGTGAGCAAAGCTGTCTCTTCTCAGAGGATCCAGGAGGTTACCTCTGCAGCCCTTTGGTTGCCACAGGTGGCCTCTCCTTCACCCGCATTTTTTTTTTTTTGTTATCGGAATGACTAAATCCTCACTTGGTAGAGTAGAAAAAAAATCAGTCTTGTTTCATGTCATTAAAAACCCATATTCAGAAAAGATATTTATCTAGTCTGCATAAGGTTATTGGAACAAGGTTGTTAAACTTTATAATTATGGCTGAATAATTGTGATTGCAGCTGTGTTTTTCAGCCCTGAGGTCAAAAAAAGAAATCAGCACAGACCAGGAACATTAATACACCACTAATAATATACTGTATAGTCGCAGCTATGCCAAAAGAGTATTCTACCTTAATGGTATTGATTTAATCGTATCACATGGAAAAGGAAATAACCACAGATATATGAGGCAAATGAAAGACCTTCTACTGGTTTCTGAGCTAAGATGTGAAAAAGTGAAGGTCATTTTTAATCCATAATGTGAGGAATAATTGATCAGACACTGATAAATGGGTTGTAAAAATCCCTGCTAAGTGGATTGCAGTGTTTTGGGATATTCTGTTATAGCCTCGATTGGCTGAGGCTTTTCCTTTTGGCCACCCACAAAATTTCATATCTGTACATCTTTTAAACATGAAAGTTTTGGGAAGTTTGACAGTGCTCAGTGCAAAGTTGGGTCCCTCATGACTGGATTTATTGCTTGTTGAGTGTCCGTGCCTCCAGCCAGTAGATTAGCATCTTGTAGCCAAGTGTTTAAACTGTCAGCCCAAAGACTTTGATCAAGTGGATGATTTACTGAGGACCAAGATGTCCTGATGATGCATCTCAGATGCTGCCTATGCAATACAGCTGTTGGTGCTGTAAGAGACAAGACTCAAATATTGATTTGACCCTATCAATATTTGTAAAATGGTTGTCATATCCTCAAAACATATGGCAGCTTTCAGACCGCAACTGAATAACTGCAACGACATTCTTTTACTTATGTCTTGCTCTCATTTTAACTTCATGAATCCTATTTGCTGCTGGTCTTTGTCTTTCTCTAGCTTTTCTTTTTAGGCTCCACGTAATATTCCATAACTAGTCAGGCATTTTCTGGTAGGGCTGTGTTGGATTTTTTTCTTCCAGAAGAGAGTTTTTTTTACCCCCCTTAGAACTGAAGGGATCCTCTGAGTAAGACATCAAGCTTCCTGCCATACATGGAATAATTTATTGATTCATATCAAAAAGAGGGTGTGGGCCAGGGTGGGAGAGTAAGAGTACCGGAACAGAGACACGGAATGCCTGGTGCATTTACTTTGAAGTGCCTTTTTCCAGGAGCCCTTGGAAATACATACTGATGAAGTCCAAATTGTCTTGCCTGGAGGAAGAAGAAAGTAGACTGCTTTGCATTGGCTGATAAATATTCATCATAAAAGAGGAACATGGCTCTCTTTCGTGCGTGAGCAGAATGACTGCAAAGAAATGATTGCTTCGAATATAGATAATTAGTAAAAGATGGGCCAGTGATGGAATTTCAAAGCGTGTTTTTTTGTTTTTTTGATTTTTTAATCAATATAGGTTGCCAAAGGCACATGTGGTGATCAATTTTAAAACATCTCCTTAGATCAGTATAATTAGTTTTTTTTTTTTGCGGTTTAGCTTATTTGAAATGATTTGCTCATCAATGCAAAACAACTCAGGTGAATTACGTAAATATGCAATAAGCTCATAAATGTTTAGTGAAAAGAAATAATTTATAATAAATAAATTTATAATAGGGTGTCGCTGCTGCCTCATGGTACATCTGTTGTTTGCGTGTGGGTTTAAGTCTGGCTCGGTCTGTGTGGTGTTCGGATGTTCTCCCCGTGTTTGCGGTGATTTCCTCCTACAGTCCAAAGGCGTGTGTTTCAGGTAAATTGGTCACTGAAAATTTACTCATTGTGTGTGTATGTGTGTGTGTCTGTGTGGGGGGGGGGGGGGGGGGCNTTTGCGGTGATTTCCTCCTACAGTCCAAAGGCGTGTGTTTCAGGTAAATTGGTCACTGAAAATTTACTCATTGTGTGTGTATGTGTGTGTGTCTGTGTGGGGGGGGGGGGTCACTTATTCATGGACTAGCATCCCATCCAAGATGCAGTTTCCTTGCCCAATGTGCAGTGATTCTGGATTAGGCTCTGGACATCCGCAACCCTGACCAGAATTCAAATTAAATTTATAATGCAGAACACAACTCTAGGCTGTTGTTTTCTGTGCCTTAGCTAAGGTTTAAACTGTGGTAGCTGCTATTTATTGCTGTCATGTCAATGTTTACAACCACATAATTTTATTATACATTTAAGGATTTTAATAAGGACCACTCAAATAACAAATGTAAATTTTTAGCATGATGTTACAGCTACATGTTACACAGTTTCTTGGGATTTTGGTGTGTTAATTTTTGTGTTTTTCTCTTTTCTTATATCTTAATATTTATGTAGCTGTAATATAGTTATATATGTGATAATATGGTTGTATTGTAATTGCAGTTATATTATAAAACATATTTTGCATTTAACAGTCGGTGTTCTCATCACTTCTTACTTGCTATTTCGGTGACAGTAGTTTAATGTAAGTGCAGAAGAGATGACAGAATGTTTAGGTAATATTTTACGGCGCTATTATATTTACATTTTTGCCTTAATTTTTTGTAGGTAAGATAGAAGTGAAAGTGGGACGGGAAGACATGCGGCACGTAGTAACGTCACACACAGAGCAAACACAACGCCGACTGAATGAGTCAGCCATGACACTAACACACTTTCTCACACTTTCACGTTCCTGCACACTTTAGTGTGTGTTTGACCTTCTTAGGGGGAGCATTATTATACTGACACACACGGTGCTGCACGCATGTCTCAGTGACATAAGGGCAATAAAGTGGTGATATATTTTGTTATTACTTTTGTCCTTTCCACATTTACACTGGACTACGACTGGTGCGCTTTGCTGTCTGTGACGTCCGCCTGTTCATCAGCATTAACAACACTTACATACTCAGTGCAGCTGCTTTAAGGGTAATGCATTTTGGGAATATATAAGTGTTATTACTATTTACCTTTCCACTGCTACAGTTTCTGTCCCAGGCAACACTGGGTAACTCAGCTAGTTTATATAAAGTCATTATCTGCACAGTTTCCCTGGGTGATATAGTTTATTTGAGAGAAATGTACAAGAATTTACCATCTAATCCCTACTTTTACCACCCACCCCAACCCCCTTTTTTTTCAAGCGTCTCCGACAGATTAGCATAAAAAATACAGTTCATAAGATAATGCACAGAAAACACCGATACCCGTTTGGCGGAAAGAGATCACTTTCCCCTTGGGTTATTTCTGAATCTCTAAATGCATAATTATCAGAGTGGGTGTGTCATGGATATTACTCTGGCTGAGTGCCAGTTTCTTGAGAAATTGTCACCTTCTGCTGGAGGCCAAGGAAACCAGAAAGTAGCGGGAAAAGTGTCACAGGACAGCTGGTGTGAGAGGCAAAAAGAGGGAAAGATACAAGCTGCTCAGATGTCATTGTTCTCAACAAACAAATTTGTCCAAATTTTCATGTCCAAAGTAAGAAGATATATTTTATTATAGGGAATTTAACACAGTATGTCTAGTATATCTAGTGCTTTAAGGCAGCTATATTCTACATTGTAATCGTTGTGCTGCATAAATGAATCTATTTAAATGTAAAATAAAACATCCCTGAGTCAAAAAGGGTTTACTAGTTTTTCACCAAAGATGCGAAGTTCCTGCCTTATCTTTTAAACGTCTAAAAAATCAAGTCCAGAGTTTAAAAATGTCTCATAGATAATACATTTGTCTGCTTATGCTTTTCTAATCCCTTTCTCCATTTCCCTCTTATCATTTATTGTACTTTTGTTTTCTGTTTTTATTTTGTTTGTTTATTTAGTTGTTCTTGGAGGCACAATGATCGCTGGGTCCCTCGCAGCTTCGGGGTTCAGGGTTCAAAACACAGCTTTTAATCCAGCTCAGTCTTTGTGAAATTTGCATGTTCACATAAGTTTCGTCTTATTCTCCTCCCACGACCCAAACATAGGTTTCTAGTCAACTGATACTTCTAAATTGGCCTGAGGCCATTACTGAATGTGTGTATAAGAATGAGATGAACCAGTGCCCATCCGCTGTGTACTCTGCCCCAAAGCACAGGATTTAAAACACTATTACTGGAAAACTGCATAATCGGATAAAAATGTTCTATAGATTCATTTGTGCTTGTATTTGCTTTTAATAAATGCTGATGTTTATTAAAATCTGCTTATTTGTTATAAATTCATCATAATTTGCCTTAAGTTAAAATCCATATATTTGCTTTATTGTAAAGCGCGTTGAAGAACTGTTTTTAAATGCAATACATAAGATTATATCATCATTCGTAAAGATAATGCTGTTCAAGATAGTTTTATGTATTTTATTACTTTCAGTTTTAAGCTTTCTTTTGGCTTTTTATTGTTTTGCAATTCCTTCAAAGGGCTTATCATCACCCTTATTATTATTATTATTATTATTATTATTATTATTATTATAGATGTGTTGTGTGGAAATTCAGGGCACATCCTTTGAACTTCAATTTCTTGTCTTTTAAGGTGTTTCTCAAATGAGTTTGTAGCTCCTCATGCAAATTTCAGTACAAATTATATTTGCTTGTAAGTCAGGAGTGTTGTCGTGAGGGGCACCAGTATTGTGTGTCAGGAAGGAGTCTGGCACAGTTTCAAAATGCCATTTTAAACGCCATTTTAAGGTGTAGTGCAAAACTCCCAAGAGTTAAAGGTATCTGCTAGGCCACATGCAATGTTTTTTGTTAACAAGCGTGAGCTTGTTTTCTTTAACATCCTGTTCCAAAACATTTGGTCATTTATTTTCATGTCAAAATGCATACCTGACCCTAAGATGTGTTTCTAAGCATAAATAGTAATTAGAGTTTGTCAGGAACCTTCTATGATTTCCAACTGTAATATGTCATCATAACAAATTAATGGCCCAGAACAAATCTGCTGCATAAGTGAGTTTTTTTTTCCTCCCAGTAAATGGCGATAAACAGGCCTTGCTGAAAAGGTATTTTCTTAAAATGTCACCCATTTACAGTGTCTTCTAATGCCATCCATTTTTTTCCTTCTTTAATGCCATTGTTCACTTTGATTGCAGAACTAAGAGTTTTCTCTTCTTAAAGATGCAAGATTTGGGTAATGTATGCAGTTATTTTACTAAGTGGTGAGTTTTGCAGGTTGGCCAGACCTTAGTGTTTCCCCAAATTATTATTTATTCCTTCCACTAGCATGTTTCTCCGAAGCTGCCTACAACGTTAGGGTTGTAGAAAGAGCTGCTCACAATTACTTAGCCATTTTTACAGCTGGTTAACTTTTTACTGCAAAAAATTAGGATAAGTACCTTGCTCAAGGATACTAGAGAAGAAGCAGAAATTCAAACGCAAGGCCTTTGACTGCGACAGGACAGCCCTAACACTGCGGTACCTGCCACCCTATGTGGACTGTTCAACTGCACAGCCCTAACTGTACAACAAAGTAAACATGTGGTCACATAAAAATCATCCACTAAAAATCACAGTGTTTGGTGTCAGAGTTCTTCATGTGTTCAGCAGTTATGACATCAGGCCCAGCATTATCTCTTTTAGATCAGATGGGCCACATGTTCTCTGCAGTACCAACAACAGCCCCATTTACACTGTCCGGGAACGTTTATTTAAATTCCTTTGTGGGAAGATGAACGCAAGACTTATTGACAGAGCCCAACCATTTTACTTATGACCTTGAAATTAAACATTCCATACGGCGGGATGAATTAAAGTAGGAGGGTCAAGAGAGGGGTGGAAAGAACCAGAAGTGTCTGTCCATGGAGTGCAGCTTGTAATCATTTCTACATACTGAATGGACAGATTTGGTAAAAATAATAATCATGAACATCTGCATCAGCTTTGTGGCTGGTTGCTGTGGCTCACTGTTTATTAATCCCTTCAAGCATCTCTGCTTGCTTTTCCTTAATGTTCCTCTTTCTTGCCTCTCCTTTGTTCGCCTCCCCTACAGGCCTCCCCAGGGAGGCATGAGGATGAGAATAAATGTGCAAATATATAAGTTTGTAATGTTATTAGAAACTCGTTCAACTATGATAAAACCCCATTGGATTGGGCCACTGGGAAATCTGTGTACTAAAGTAGGTTGGGTGGGTGCTGGAAGTTGCCCCCCCGTACCATCTATGAAATCTTGTGGTAATGGTTTCAAGGAGGTCTTGTCAGATGATATATAAAGAAAGGTCTGTTCACAGCTACATAACTACCTTCCGAACAGTACTTTAGGGCAGGGTGCTTCACAACAGTCCCTCATGGTCATTTGTGGGCATGACTGACATCAAAAGATTATCAAGAGCAAGATAACAAAATATATGTCTTTATTTTAATGCTTGTGGAATAATTTTCTACTAATGTTGCATGACTACAGTGGATTGATGCTCCATTTAGGCTGTACATTGCCTCATGCCCTGTGTTAAAGGTGCAGACGCTGGACAACTGTGACTATTGATAATGGATAAGACAGGATAGGATAGAAGAGTACGTGACTATTAATCTGTGCAGAAAAAATCAGCTAATCATCAGCAAAAGACACATTACAGATGTCACATAACAAAAGATTCTAACCAACTAATTCAGTAGATAGATACAGTACTGTGCAAAAGTCTTAGGCACCTGTGGGGAAAAATGCTATCAAGCGAGGATGGTTCCAAAAATAATGCCATGAATACTTATTAATCAATAAACCTTCTAAAAAGTGCAGTAGACAAAAAAAAAACCTCAATAAAAATCAATATTTGGTGTGACCACCCTTTACCCTAGCATCAATTCTCTTATGCAAACTTGCATGCAGTTTAAGGTAGAGGTTGGTAGGTTNATAAAAATCAATATTTCGTGTGACCACCCTTTACCCTAGCATCAATTCTCTTATGCAAACTTGCATGCAGTTTAAGGTAGAGGTTGGTAGGTTCTTCCAAACATTTTGAGGAACTGGCCACAGTTCTTCTGCAGACTTTGACTGTCTCTGCATGTACTCCCAGACTGACTTGATCATGTTGAGATCAGGGCTCTGTGGGGACCATACCATCTGTTGCAGGATTCCTTCTTTTTGCTGAAGATAGTTCTGTATGACTGAGAGATTGGGTGTTTGAGGTCATTCTCAGGCTGCAGAATGAATCTGGGACCAATCAGAAACGTCCTTGATGGTGGATAAGAATCTACCTGTACTTCTCAACAGACATTGAAGTTGCATGCCTAACACTTTTGCACAGTACTGTAGATAGAGCAGAAGCAACAAATAAAAGAAGACAATTACCAAATACAGTAAAGTGAGACAAAATTTTAACAACCTGAGGTCATAAGGGTCCTTCAGCATGGGAACTAAAATTAATAAACCCTTGTGTGACATTATGAAGGCAGATGGCAGGAAGAACTTAAAAAAATGCTTCTTAGTTGAATAACCTGGTAGTGAATAGAGTTCATGGCTGGCATTTCATTTTGGGGATGTGAGTCAGTGTCCACAATGCACTGTAGTTTCCGCCTCATCCTGGCTCTGCCGCAGCCTCCACTAAATGAGGCATGGATGGATGGTTGGATGGATGGAATGATGGTGCATGATAATGCTTCTGTCAGTCATGTAATTTCTTTCCATTTTGTTAGTTGTTCTCCTTTCAGTTACCAATACAGCAATGCACAACACTCAAGATCTTCTGACTTCATAAATTCCGAACTTCAGTACGCTCAGAAACTGTTTAGCAGCTGTTTACGTTTTCTTTTACATTTTCATTTGATACATAAAAGTTAAAATAGTAAACAGCAAAACAAAAACTCTACAATTAATTCAAAATCATTTTCATACAATCCATTTTTTTCATTTAATTTTCATTTAATAATTTCACATAGTCTTGTTGGTTATCTTTCACTGCCAGAGCACTTTGCGAGGTCGAACGCTGGACAAGCCATGATTGCGTTTGCCGCAAAATCAGTTCAGTGTTCAATGCAGGCTTTTTTTGTTTTGTTTTCTGTGGATTGTGGGTTGTGCCAGGCAAACACCCAGGAGCCTCACCTGAGACCCCGATCCAGCAGTCCCTGTGAAGGATTACTGTGCACCGAGCTGATTACATAAGACAATTGCTGTAGAAATTGTGTGACTGACTAATGTGCATCCCTCTCATCAGGCGTCTGTAACAGGTTACTGGCAGGCCCCCCGCTAATCCGTCCGCCTGCCTGGCGCTCGGTGCGGTCTGTGATGTGATGCCAAGGTTTGTGACTGGACCCTTTGTCTGCCTTCTGCACCCTTTCCATGTTCGAGGCCCAGCGTAACCTTTAGCTTTTCAGCCAATTTGCTGTGCGAGAGCTCAGCTTTTGTGTCCCTATTCCCCTGTTTACAAATGCACATTCCTCTGTTTCTAAGTTGACATTTTTAATATTCAAATATGCAAATGTGCAAGGAATGGGAGGTGCAGAAACATTTTTAAGCTGTTCTTATCACTGTGTGTTCTCCTCGGAGATTATACTGTGGCAGCTTTAAATGAAGGCCCAGTGATGACAGATGCCTTTATGTCGACCGGTATTAATCATTGTCTGAAATGAATATAAAATTATTCCTCTGAGCATTTCGGGCTTAAGGACCAACATATATTTAAAAGAATAAAGTGAGACGTTATTTCCATAATGGCTGCATTACACTCCAGAGAACATGGAAAGCGAAAGTTTATCTTTTTTATTGATTTCTGGGCCTTTATTGTTTTATCTCAAATAGACTGATGTGGTGAATGATAATCTGTTAACATCCCCTTTTTTCTTGACATCTTGGATGAACTTTTCAAATTCAAGCTGTCAAAAGAATTTAAAGAGAAAGAAGGATCCCATTACAAAGCTGTTTCATTTTTTAAGTTAATGGGAAAGAGCAGACATTACAAATGTAAAGCTTTCTATTGGTCAGATGAAGTAAAAAAAGGTGACCTGTCTTCAGACTGGGACATCCTACGGGTGTTTGGGTACGAGTGGTTAGCCCAGAGGGCGCTTTTCATTGACATTGTCATCACCCTGGAGAGCCCAGTGTTCGACACCCCCGTTGTGGGGTTTGTCCAAGTCAACTTTTCCCGCTCCTTCAGATTCCATCTCATTGCCATTTGTTTAAGACTCCATAAAAGCCTAATTTAGATTGCAAGTCAGCTAACAAAGTGTGTATTGCGTGGCATCAGAACAAGGGATGTATCCCTGGATGTCTCAGCGTCATTGGTAAAATCGGGATGTGAGTGTGTGTGTTTTTTTCTTTCCTCCTCCAGGTACCTGTGTACTTCCGGGGCTTCCTACAGGCAGACAGCATCATGGTGACTAACCAAAATTTTCCCCCAATAGCCTCCTATATGGAAAAGTGTTAGCATAAAGCATGCTGTCTGATTTGGGCTCCTACCGGGTACATGGTGCATGAGGAGAAAAAGTGAAAATGTAAAATGTGGCTAAACGCTTCAAATGATGTGAAATGTGCTCAGGTGTGTCCATCAGCACACCATCTCATATGGTGTAGAAACAAACACGATGCTGTTTTAAACCACCGGTTCTCCTTACAACTTAATGTTGTGCTCACATTCTGACACATGGAATTCCAAAAACTGTTTAAACCCAGCTGTCCACTGGGACACTGTTAACATTTTGTGTCATCTTTAAGAACAATGTCACCTCCCATTGTTAAATGAGCAAAAATAGTTAAATCCCATACATTTCTGGAAGTTTCCAGACAAAGGATGGTTACTTCTAATTAACGTCTGGTTAACTTTTCAAAGTTGTAACATAAGCAAAATATTTTATTCTTTAAAGAATGTGTCAAACCACGTTATGTAATATGAAATATATATGTGCTGGCATCACCTTGATAAAGTTGAATTTGTGAATTTTATATTTGCATTTTCACATTTCCTTTAAGAGTGCTATTTTCTGTATCTATTTGTCACTGCAAAGGTGTTCCCTTCTGACTCCCACCATGTTGGGAACTCAACACTGTGAGGGTGTTCATTTCTCAAAATTTAACACTTTTCTTTGTATATTCTCACATGAAAGTGCTGATTCTGACACAAATGCTGTTGCTCTGTAAATGTTTTATTGTGGATTATGACCTAGAATGTCCAAACAGTAATTTAATGAAAGGCCATGTTGTCCTATCCTTTTTTTTCCCCATCTGTGCACTGATCTCCAAACATGCAGAGAGCACAGTACAGCACAGTAGCAGAAGAAGTAGAGAACAGTAGCCAGTTAAAGCACTTGTGCATATGTGTGGATCCCACAGCACAAAGGCACACTGGGAAGGATCTGTAGCTTTAAAAAAACGACACTGCACCACAGTCAGTTACCGGCTCCATCACACACTAGGTGGCAAAGCTGAAGTTAGTGAATTATTGTGCAGGACTCCCGCTCAGGTTCCCAATGATATACCAGCACGAGCAGCATGAAGAGTGGCAGAGCTGATACCAATAAATAAATAAACAAACAGATAGATAGATAGACAGATAGATAGATAGATAGATAGATACTTGGTTTGACTGACAAGAACATGTTTAAGCTGTCATTATGACCCTGCTGCAGTCCTCAGTGCCTCACTTATGACATTTAAATATATTCAAATGAAGCACAAAGGGTGGTGCGGGGTGGGACTCTGGGAATATAATCAGCAAAACCATGGTAATGAGACATTAGTGTCATGCATTTTTATCTGGGAAATGTCCACACCCCCACAAAAAAACGTCACATCTTTGTTCTTGACGTGCGAACTGCAGCCAAGCTGAATTGAGATCTGATGTCTGTGCTGTGCAGGGGGCCTCACCTTTGAGACCTGCAATTTGCATTGCTGTCGTAATTCCAGCGCACATATCGATTAAAAGCCTAATGTGAAATGAAACTCCCTTTGCAATGATGCACAGGCAGTTAATGCAGTCCTCAAGCTGTCGGCTGTTCCATTTCCGACCCTGTTTAAGAATGGCAGTTTGTTCTTAATAAGATGCACATATACTATTGCATTTTATACATATATCCAGTGTTACCTCAATTTACCATCATAATGCATGCAACTTGCATAGATTGGGGCCTAAATTACCATTAATGTAAAAGCAATAAATTATAATGTGATCTTGAATAAAAAAACTGCACTTTTTGCCAAGAACATCATCAATTATGATCTAAACCTACATGGACGCCAACATTTACAAACTTAGTTCGGCAGCTAAAGTGCTGCTGTCGCAACACAACCTCCTGGGGAACTGAATGCAAATAACTTGTAACCTTGTAAAACCGATTAGCGCAAGAACCTCGTGTAAGTAATGAGTTCATCTTAATGTAAGTATCTTGTAAAGTGTAGCCTTATCCGCTGAATTGTTTTTCTTGTTATATGTTTTCTTTGTTTTTTTTTTTTTTGAGAAAATGATAAATCACTATTAAGCATAGTAAGGTGCACTGTGGTACACAGTATAAATCTGTGACTTGGGAGATGCTAATATGCAGTCATGTGGGTCCCTGAGACGTAAAATAATTACCGTTAATGCCTCTGTCTATGGCAAGAAAGGCACAATACATTAAAATAATAAAGTAGAGGCATGCCTCATTTTCCGTATCTAATCTGTTCCTGCCACCATGTTGCCCCTCGGAAAAAAAAAAAACATAAAAATAAATATAATAAAATAGCATAAAGCATACCAATAATAATTCTCAATACTGTTCTCAAAAACTATTAAATAATTATAATCTGTTATAAAAACAGACCATATGATAAAGACTATTTATCACAAAAGAAGCAGAAAAGTGAACGTATATATTCACTTATTCTTGTCTTCTCCCGTGCTCTCTGTTCAGCGTTTTTGCTTATTAAAGCTCCACACCACATAAAACACTGCTTCAGTGCGTGCTGGGCACATCTCATATTTAGCACATTTTAAATGTGTGTAAACATGCTGACATTACATTCAGCTTTATTCAGCACCTCCTGTGTCAGACCTAAATGCAAACTTGGCCTTGGTTGTGCCTCCTCAGCCACCGACCCCCTTCCCCCTGCCAGGCTGAGCCACTAACGTCAGGACACCTAACCTGCCATGCACTGCGCTGCATTGGATATAAACAGGTGTATAACACCTAACGGCAGCTCGTACTGCATTTCCTTTGTTTTTTGAGTAGCTTCTTGGGCCTTATTCTGCACTGATAAATCAACCTGGTAATTTTTTTTATGATTATCATTATGCTTGAAACCTGTAACTGTGAATGAAATGTGGACATTTGCAATTCAATGAGTAATTTGCGATGAGGAAATTGCTTTGTTGGAGGGTCCAGGAGTCCTTGCAGTCTTCCATGCGGTAGCTTTAATAAAGTTGTCATTTTTGATGTAGGCATGAGTCGGGAAGAATATGCGTGACTACTTTTGCCAGTTAATGGCAAAATGACACCAGCGCTACAGATTATGTGGCGGGAAGCGACTCTCAGATTTGTCATAGATAAGGATGTGGCTTTGAGAATTTAGCGTTATTACCCTGATTATCGTGTCTTCCCATCTGTTTCACCATCATAACTGTAAACATAGAAAGTGAAGCAAATTCCTCAGTATCCAAACTCTGTACATATAACTATATATATGAACTTTCACTGTAATGCTCTTGAAGATTAAGACCCAGACCTATAATAATATCTATTGGTATCCAAATGCAAACTTTTGCCATAAAAAATTTCTATCTGAAATGTGTCTTTATAAAAACACAAATAAAAATCAAAATAAAAAAAATCTACAAAAACTATGCAACACCATACAGTGCACTGTAAAAAAATAAAGCTGTACGTATCGCAATAAACTCAATTGTTATCAATTTACTGGAATCCAGACATTCTACACAGTGTTATCAGCTGTTTTGCCTGTTTTGCTTTGTCTCCGAATGTTTGCGCTGCATTACTGCATGTATTGCACATTTGATTATTTTAAAATAAAACTATTTATTTAAATGGGGGTTGTTGTGTTAAACAAAGAGGCAACGGGGAGGTCACTGTGACATGTCTTTATTCTCTTTATTCAACATGTCATAAGGCTGAAGTGGGGCTGCGAACCTCCCATGTGTAATGCAGTTACTAACATGTGAAATGTGCTGTACACACTGCATTGCGGTATAAACACCACAATAATGACAACATTAAGTGATTCTGATGAGGTAACTGGTGTTTACAGTGTTTATCCTGCTCAAGTTATGGGTTCATGGTTATATAGGTGTTTTCTGATGGGCTCCAGGCACATTATTTGTTTATTTTTCCTATTTATTATAATGGAAAATAGACACCTGAAATCTGAAATTTTGATGTGTGTTTAGGCATGAATTACATTTGGATACCGAGGAATTACTGTACAAAGATCAGCAGGGGAAAAATGTTGGGTGTTGAGACTGTTATTCTGCGTTGAAACTGTGTGCTTCTGAGGATGCATCAGCTGTGTTTTTATCATTGTTTCTCATTTTGTTTAAAGATTAGACCAGCTTCACTTTTGACAGGTGCATACAGCGTACTTCCTTTGAATGAGGGGCATGATGTATTTATAGAAGCAATTCTCTTCATCCCAACAGTAAGGAAGAGGGTGGGAGAGCTGCATACTGTGCTGTCACTTGATTTGTTTTCTATTGTTTTGTAAAAAGTGCTGTCAATTCCATATCGTAAATGGGACCCAAATGAGAATCGTGACCCTACCTGCTTAGCTCGACTTCAATGGGTGCAGAAATGGGATTCCACTGCCCAGCCTACTTGTATTATTAAAAACAAAAAAGCCCACCACAGGGGGTCCTGCTTTTAAACTTTCTGAACAAATTTTTTATGTTTGGCTAAATGGCTGGATCTTGCAACATTTTTCTTCCACCAAACAATAAAAAGCAAACACTTTTCTTGAATGCAGTAATGATGCAATAAGCCCACATCTAAAGCTGGTCGTCTCAATAGTGGGTTGTCAGCTCTTTCTTAAGAAACAGGTGGTAGTGAAAGTGGTTGATTTAATTACACATTCTGGAAGAGGATAAATTCGAGGTTTAGAGAAGATCCTGGAACAGTGCGTGTTTCGCAGCACGGTGTGTCATTTCCTCTCTTCTTCAACGGTACGGGCACAGCAAAGAACAGAAATTGTTCACGCCGCAAGGCCTTCATCACTGTTGCTGCAAACAGCATGGGCCTCGTGTTCTCAACTAAACCTAGACATGAGGGGCAGCCTTTGCTTTGTTTTATTCGTTTTTTCCCTTGCGTTATCATTATTTCTTTGCATAGCTTTTATGTAAAATTTCAGAGCCTTTTAGTGCTTAAATCCTAAACATCTGAACACTAAGCTGGAGTTGGTTAGGTACTTTTCTTAAAAGTATATTAACAGAGCAGAGGGGGTGGGGGGGAAGCAAATTTTGGATTTGACCTGGAGTGTACTACACAGAACAGCCTTTGTTTCACTCATTGTGCCACAAAATGACTTCCCAGCTGCCGACCTGAAAGGGCATTGAACTAGCAACTTTCCAGGGAGAAACCCCCGTCCTTAGCCACAATAGCACCAGCTGCCCTTGCTGCAGCCTGTGTTGCTGGAGAAGAAGGTGACTTGGCAAGACACTTGTATTTTTGATGTTGCATTAGATGCTTTTCATTCCCCCTTTCCTGAGCAGGGATGTCGGTGTTAAACTGCTAATTCTGTCGATTGGCTAACTGTAGCGAGACTCTTATTCTCCACCATCTGTTAGTGAAGCTTGTGGTGAAGACTGAGGATACATTGAGAACAAGACTGTCATGCCACCATTAGAACTGAAGTCTCCTCTTATATTTCACACTGATGCATTATATGTATGAACCCAGTGGCTGTCATAAAAGCATGGAGGAAAATAATGTAAATCCCTCATAACTTAAAGATATCTTAAACAAAAAAAAAAACAAAAAAAATCCACATATTAACTCTGTGAAGGGCTGGGTGCTCTTCTGGACTCAAACTGAGCCCTCTTTATATTGTATGGAAACATAATTACCTGCCAGAGTAACAGAAAAGCAATATGTTTTCTATATCTTTGTGTCATACATTTTATTTCCATTCAGAATGACTGCAAGTTTTTTCCATGATAAATGTGTTCTCATCCAGTAGAGCTGTATATTCCAATAAACTGGAAGAAACAAAATTAATTTAAGGGCAAAGCTTCAGGCCTTGCAAAAAATATTGCACATTTTATTTATATTCAGGAAACATAGTTGTGTTACCGGGGTACCATTTTGAATAGACCCGTGCCGTTCTTACTCACAAAAGCTGCAGGTGAAAAAGCATTGCTGCACTGTTGGGCTCCTACACACAAGTCAGCGTCTATCAACTGTGGACACATGGAAAACATTCAAGGGTTTTTACATTTTGGACCCACATGAGAGGGATGTGTGCTCTATTGGGACATGGCACACATGTCAATTAAAAATCTGAGCACAGCAAATACCAGAGCACTGAATTATGTAACATTAATGTGATATTGATCAAAATGTTTATTGTTTATTGTGGTAGAGTTAAACATGAATGGAAAATGTTATTTAAAGTGTGGCATTATAGTTTAAGCTCCTGGGCTGTGGCTTAGATGTGGCTTCAGATCCACCCGTCTGTGGAGTTTGGATGTTCTCCCTCTGCTCACATTGGTTTTTTTTTGGTGCAACAAATCCCTCCCACAATACATAGACATGATTTAGGAAAAATGGTGACTCAGAAACTGCTTGTACTTTGTGTGAATGGATATGTGTTTGGTTGTCCTACGATGCACTGCCCAGAGTGTACCCTGCTTCGAGGCCTCAGCTCCAAACCACCTCCTTGCTGTAGACAAGCAGTTAGTGAAGGAAAAAAAAACAATAGACAGTTTTGTGTATGTAGATGGGTACGTGTTACACTTCAATACTTGCTCACTTGCATCTTAAACTTTTCTTAAAGAAACCCCTGAAGAGAGTGCAGCATCATGATAGCCGCCTCTGATCGTCTTTGAGCTGAAATGATGGCTCCAACAGGGAAAGAACAAAATTTAAAACCACAACACTGATAGTTTCAGACATTACTCCTACCCCCCATTTCTAACGGTTGATCTCAACGTGCTGCCATTTCTTAATTTTAAACAAACAACCTCGCTCCTTCGAGCCATTCTGCACAGGCATCGTCACTGTACATCAGTCAGATACTTTTGTTCCCAACGTTGTTGCTTAAGCATCTCTGGAGCAGCTTCACAATAGTTTTTTGTCAGCAATCCAAAACATCCAAAAAATGAAGTTAGATACCAAGCAAAAGTTTGATTTCCATGAGTATACCTGAAATGGTAACAGATCATCTGTGATAGATGGGTTAAAGCTCACTTAAAAAATAAAGATGGCTGCCAGGAAGGCTACGGAACCATTTATGTTTTATTCATAAGCTTCAGCTCGTACAGGGTTATGCAGCCTGGGAAATGCTACTTCAGTCAGCTGAATGAATAGATAGACTGGGCGCTAGATGTTACATGAGCACATTTATCATCTCCGAAGGACAAAGCCGTGGAAAAGTGCCATCTTGTGTGCAAGGACTTCTGGAGGGCAGAGCTTTGGGAAGAAAAGACCAAGATCACATGATGCTGCACAGCTCCGACTGGCACGAATGTGCATCATGTTCACGGCAGAGTTTTGCCTCTGAACCTCCTGGTGTGTATGCTCATAGGAAGCTCTCCAGCTCCTCATGACATCTCTAGATCTAACCTTTGTTTGTGTTTTCCCCTTTATGTGTACTCTGATGTAAAGTAATGCAAAAATGCCTTCTGGCAAAAAAAAAATTCTTTTTCTTCAAAAAAGTGTTTTTCAGTCTTCTGCAGACATGACTGTTTCTTTTTTGTCAGATTGCTTATACATAGATTCATACATTTTCACGCAGTCTGACAGATTTGGAGTTGCTGAACCACCTAAAAACACCGTTTATTTCTTTTTCACTATTAATCTAGCTTTATTGAAGGCCTCTTATTGGGGTTAGCTCAGCAACATAAAGAACTCAAATTCCCATAATTCCCTCTATGGCCTTCATTGCAACCATGTGGTCATATTACCAACATGCAAGGTGTGTGTCGTTTCTTCTTTTCGCCAATTCAAGTCTATTTTGTCATTCTGCATTTTCCAGATGTAGAGACAGTGGAACATAGTTTCTCCTGGACGATGGTGGGCAGCATACTAAACAGAGAGCCTGATGACAAAAGACAACACAGACAAATTGAACAGATAAGTAGATAAATACAAACAAATCCATAAACAAATAAATAAGATGATAGACAAATAAATGTGTAAATTATAAATAAGGTAAGAATAAAAGGTTCAGTTAGCAGTGATGGTACAGTGGGGGGTTGTCAGTGGTGGTGGCAATCAGTCCTTATGTTGTCCAGAATTTATCAGTTTCACAGTCTGGGGGAAAAAGCCAGAGCTTGGCGGTGTTGCCACATAAGCTGTGACAGAATCTTCCAGACAGCAGTGGAAACAAAGGGTGAGAGGGGTTTACAGAGATGGTATGAGCTTTGCGGACACACCACTTTTAGGTGGTCAGGATCGTGGGTAATGAAATCCCAATGATGGACTGGGGAGTCTTCACTACCCACTGCTGAGCTCCTTGGCCAGATGTTGTGCAGTTCCCACAACAGGCTGTGATGCAGGAGGTCAGGATGCTCTCTTTGGCACACCTGTAAAAGCAGGTGAGGATAGTCCAGCTCTTTTCAGTCTCTTTAGGAAGTGGAGAAAATGTTGTGCCTTCTTGAACAGGTGGGTTGTATTTTGGCTTCAGGAGAGGTCTTTGTGTGATATACACTCGGAGGAACTTTGGGAACTTTGAGGGACAAACTGTTGTTCATGCTACATTGCCGCTGCCCTTCTTTCTCTAGGCTGACTCATTGTTGTTGGAGATGAGGCCCACAGCTGTGATATTGTAAGCATACTTGACAATGTGGTTGCTGCTGTATTTGTTCACACATTTGTAGGTTTGCAGGGTATACAGCAGTGGGGTGAGCACACAGCGTGTGGTGAACTGGAGTTCTGAACAATAGTATGGAAGGTGTCCATGGATCCTTATAGCCTGGGTCCTGTTGCTCAAGAAGTCCAGGATCCAGTCACACAGGGGAGTATAGAGACCCAGTGAGGACAGTTTATTGAACAGCTACTGGGGGACAATGATACTGAATGCTGAACTGAATTCAGTCAACAGCATTCTGGCACAACAGTCTCAAAGCACTTCATGATGACCAGGGTGATTTTGATGGGATGGTAATGAAGAAGGACACCAGTGATTTTTTGGGGCAATAGCCTGAGCAAAAGAGGTGGTAAAGATGTTGGCAAAAACCTATACTAATTCATTAGGATACACCTTCAACAAAACGTGGGGAATACCATCAGGAGCTACTGCTTTCTGTGTTAGATCTTGCTAGCATTCTCCTCACTTCAGCTAGGGAGACAGACCAAAACTGGTCATCAACAGGAATTGCTGCTTTTGTGATTAGAGTGGTGTTGAGGGCCTCAAACCATGTGTAGAACTATTCAACTCATTTTGCAGGGACACATTCCCAAAATTGGTATTGTTGTTCCCTTGCTGTTGGTGATGATCTGTATGCTCTGCTCCTTGGGCCATTGTCCACAAAGTACTTCTGCATCCTCAGGGTGTAGGCTGCCTTGGCTTTCTTGATGCTTCTCATGACACTGCCCTTGGCTGGTTTCAGCATTGCTCCATTACCAGATTTAAATGTGATGTTGTGGACCATCAGTAGCAAGATAAACTCAGAATTCAGCCAATGCTTTTGGATGCATTCGATCGTGACAGTCCTGGGGGTCAAAACATCTTCTACACACTAGCTGATATTGTCAGTGACAGATGATGTGTATTTCTTTAAGTCCAAATGGTCCTTGTATGTAGCAGCAGCTTTAAGCATGTTCCAATTCATTTGGTCAGTCAAAACAATCCCGCAGTACTGAAATCCTGTCTCCAGGCCAAACTTTATTTGTTTGGTGCCTGGTTTAGTGCTTGTCATATGTGGCTTGTATGGAGACCAGCAACAGAGAGATGTGATCAGACTGTCCCAGGTTGGGGGGGGTTGACCTTGTACACATGGTGGATGTTTGTGTAAACAAGGTCCAATGGGTTTTCCTCTCTCCTGGGACAATGGACATGCTGACAGAATTTGGGCAGAAATATCCTGAGATTAGCCTGGTTAAAACTGCCAGTAATAATAAAAGGACTGTTTGGGTGTATATTTTGTGGCAGGCTAACAGCACAGTAAAGTCCGTTGAATGTGTATTTGTTGCTAGAGCTTAAAATATACACAGTGAACATGAGCATAACCCTAAATTAACTTGGAAGGTAGTGAGGTCACCATTTAATTTTTACAAATTCATCCACCAGTGAACAGTGATGGGAAACAAGTAAAGCGTTTGTGCACAAACTTTTGTTAATGTAGACATACTCATGCTGCCCCCAAAGATGCTTTCATCCTCATGGAGCATAAAAAGTCAGTCCAGCTCATGCTTTCACGGAGCCACGTTTCTGTGAAAACGAGAACACAACAATAATTTATTTCTTGCTGTGTAGTGCATCTTAGCCAGAGTTGGTCCATAGTGAGTGAACATTATCCAAAAAGAGAGATGGAATTGCTGGTCTTATGGGGTTGTTTCTTAGACTGGCTTGCAACCCCCACACTTTCTGCACCTCTCACACACTGTTTTGCAGTGTCTCCTTTTTTGGGTACCACAAGCAGGGGATGAGGAAATGCTTGTGAAGTTGTAATGCAAGTGGCATACTGGGACAGGGATTTCCACTTCTCTCAGAAGACCGTCCTGTGTGGAGGACATGTCTTTGGATGTATGTGTTTGGTGTAGAGAAAAATAATGAAAAACAAAAGACAATGCAGAAAAATAGAGAAAAAAGGAACAAATAGTGTGCCATTGTTGGAGCTGAAGCCACTACATGGTAATGTGCTGTCATCTTATCTTGTACATATTACTATAACTAGTATGTCCATTTTTATGTGTCGAACAACTGCTCATTCACGGTCTGTCTTTGTAGTTATCGACCACAAGATTGAGAAGGCCTAATGATGCATGACATGCCATCTTATTCCATCCATCCATTATCAGTGACCGTTTTATCCTGGTCATCTCGAATTTACATTCTGTTCTCTGGTACAACATGGATTTTCTCCAGAAGGTTGGCTCGGTTACTCATTTACTCCACATCACAACTTTAAATCCCAGGCATGCAATGTATAAATGACACCGTAAACTGCTGGGGAGTGGTTGCTCTCTGGACTGTAGTCCAACAGTAAACAACAGCATCATTTGCCTTGTTGGTTTCTCATTTGATTCTCGTTTATATTTTACTGGGCCTTTGGATGTTTTCCTATACTGTTTCTGGAAAGTCCCCTCTGTTTACACCTGTGAATTTCCATCCCGGCTAATATCTAGTGCAGATGCAGCCAAGTTTTGTGACAGAGGAGACTTAATGAGATGAAAGGACTCTTTTGCATGATCCATTGCAGCCTGTGCAGGTCTGAATAGTGGATATTTAAGAGAGTTGAATCAATGCTAGAGCATGGTTGCATGTACTGGGTCACCTATGCATAATGATTGTACCTGTGGGAGTGAGCGGAATGAAAACGTACACGCAGGAATCTAAAGCCTGGCGGTCAATTTGTGGTTAGCTGTGGTTGTGTAAAGGTGGCATGACCGATGGAATCTGACACAGGGAAGACTGAAACAATAATACTGCAGCCAGTGGGTTGTAAACTTGAGTATATTTTACTATGACCTTAATGACTCACAGAAGACCTGTCCCTGCCAAACCAGAGTAAATTCCTCAATGTGTCAGTGTTCTTTCAGCAGATTTCACAATTTTAAAGGTCATGCATTATTTTAAGGGTTGCTGTATTCATGGTTTTCTTATGTCATTTTTTATGGTCAGTTATTATTTTGTATCTGTTCTCAACAGCTATAAACGGGTGTTTGTGGTCTGCGTTTTAATGATCTCCCATCTCACTGTGCAATAATGCTTCTGAGTTCCACCACTTACAAGACTTGTCCAGCTGGGAAGGTAAAATCCCAGCACCTCCAGCAGTGGGGGATCCATGTGTTTGCTTTGAACAGAACGAATCGCTGTCTCCTCTCCAAGCGGCATACTTTATGGGTCACAGGCAGTGGCATTTGTTTGCTTTTGAGCTACAAATATAAGCGTGTGTATACAGTTTGAGCAGGATGTAATCCTCTGAGTGGCTCTTAATGGCGAGTGCTGGTCCTGCACCTTTGACGCATCCTTCTCAGTACTCATTATCATCTCAAACGCCATATCATACCTTTGGCGTAAACAAGATGTGGTTTTCCCCCTCCACATTAATTTAATTTAAAGTCAAAACAAGTTTTGCCAATTTTTTACTGTTTTTTTTTTCTTTTTTATTACCACAACATGTAATCGGCGTTAAATTCTTTTGTTTCTTGCATGCAACTGGTAAAACCATTAACGTTTATTTATTTAGCCATTGTCCATGGTGACATACGTTGTTTTTTTTTCCCCTCTTGCCAAGCTGAATCATTTTTGCTGGATAGTTGCCTACTGATGTAAACTGTAACAGCTAAAAGTGCCAAAATAACATATTGTGATGTGAAGCCTTCAATCACAATGGGTCAAGAAAGTTAATTAATGGTTATTGGACTTATATAAAGATAATAGGCATCTACTCTTAAAATGTGCATTTTCATTTGCTTTGTTGTACAATGCCGGGATGGCCTTAAAGAAACGCCTTATCAAAGCAGATTGTATACAGTGCAGTGTTTGTGAAGCTTCTTGGGGTAAGACAATATTTAACCATCGCAGCGCTGTCCTCCTTCAAAGTCTGCTTGGCTGGAAAATTCAAGATAAGGCACCCTATTAACAAACTATTAACAGCCAGCCTGTGGCTTTTCTTCTGGTGCATAATGTGACTTTGTGGAGGGAATCAGCTCAGACACCGAAACAGCAGGGGTAAAGATCTTTATCCACTCTCCTGCATCAGGCATAATGAGATCCAAACCACTCACTGAACTCCATCTCAGTTTTGGTAGAGCCAGAGGCCTCTTTGGCTTCTATGGTTCCATCCATGCTTGCACTCCCTTGCAAGACATCCTGGAAGATATTGCTTCATATTTCTACATTTTGTAATTACTGTATCACTAGAACTACAGAATTTCTTGCGTATAATTTTTCCTATGTACACTCTTTAAAGCATAATATTCATTTTTTTGAGTGGACCTGAAGTTAAATGGGTTGTATTTAAAACATTAGCTACATTTTTCCAAAAGCTGTCATATTCATAAAGGGCTAGTATTAATATCTGTATTTGGAAACTTAATCTTAACACAAATAAATACAACAAGGAACAGTACAATCCACAAAAACACTGTCACCTAAATTGTAGGCCATCGGAGAGGACCATTTTGCCATTTTCCATTACACTTTCTTTTGTATTATCTTCTTGTTTCAGTGAAACAACTTTTGTTGGAATATTAGTGGGGGATGATGAAGTCCCAAGGGATTATGTCTTAAAAGTAACTGAGAGTCCCCTCCCATTATTTTAAGCCTAAGGCACTGAAAGCAATTACGCTCATTTGAGTTCAGGATTTTTTTTTTTTTTCAACAGGAAGACTCACTATATTCCAAAAAAATTTTATTAAGTCATAATGGACACGTGTTATGACCCATATCCCATTTTCAACTCTACTTTTTAGTGTGCGACATTATTATATTTGTGGTTTTGAAAGAGTTTCTTGTGTAGAAATATTTTAAATGATTTAAGGTTACCATTTTCTGTAAGAAAAACCAGTCTGGGTAGAGGGATGCTTTCCTTAGTGTAGTGATCCTTAAAAGCAATGTGTCAATAACAGTACGATTATACTGACTTAGAACAAATCCTATTTAATTTGGCCGATCAAACTTGTTACATAAATGTTCTGCGTCGAACATTTTAAAATCCCGCAAGTTGCATGGCATGCATAGGCAGAGGTGCTTTTCACAAATTGTCCCAATTTAAGGTCGGGTCAGAGACATTACATTACATGCAATTTCTCTTAAATCACAGAAAAAGCTGCAGGAAATAGGTTCCTTCCTTCCTTCCACACCAGCTTATGCGTTTATTTCCATTTATCCTACACTAATGTTGTCATAGTTTTTTTAAGGCTTGTGAAACAGTTCTCATTATAAAAAGATTTTCAATTATTTCTTGTTTGGACTTTGATAAATTGATTTTAATAGGTGTCTCAAGTTTACTCTGTTTTCAGACACAGCTGACCCATCATTCTGGTTCCTTTCAGTCATGCAGTCATGTCCCATTACCTGCTCACGGTTCTGATGTGCTGCTGTGGAATGCCGGGAAGACATTCTGCACCATCGTGAATGATTCCAAACACATGCCCACTTGTTTCCGCTGTTGTGTCTCAGGTGGTTCTGAGGACAGATACTCACCTGGGATTAAGCACTGATCCCCTTTTCCATCCTGCAGGACAACTGGAAGAGAAGGCAAGTTAGACATTGTTTTCATGTTTCCATGATCTATTTTTTGCTTTGCAAACACATATGTAGCTCATTGTAAAATGAATACATGTGGTTGCAGTTCTTAAGCTTAATTTGCATTATTTGGCAAACCAAAAGAGAAACTAGAAAATTAACAGTGAGATTTTATAGGGTAGTGCTATCTAGGGTAATTCTTTATATAAATAATTTCTGAATTAAATTTAAACCAACTGTAGTCCTGGAATCATACCCCAAACAACACATTAAAATCCCAATGGGCAAATACCTACTGACCTTTAATAATTTCATAACTTGGTGTTAATCATCCCCTCAGGGACTTTAAGATTTTATTCATTACAGTTTGGATAAAGTGAGTAACTGGGCTGCAACAGTGTAATGTGTGTACTGGGCCTCAGGGTGGACTGTTTACTTTCAAAAATACATTCCTCTGAGCGCAAAGATTAACAACTGCACGTGTTTACTAGCTGTTTGGATGCCACTACCACCTCTGTTTCTTCAGCAGAATGTGACCCAGTGAAAACAGTTTATTTTTGAAGTGAAAAAAGGAGGACTGTAGGAAATGGGTTCATGGATGGATCATTGGTCTAGAAGAACAAAGTCTGAAAATTCCATTTACGTGTTTTTTTTCTTCCTGCAAGAGTCTCCTTCTAGACATTAGACACCGGTCAAGATTCAGATGTCACTATTTTGTCACATTTATTGTTGTGGCACTCTCTCCAAGTTTGATGTTGTCTGGTGAGATTACACTGCAGCTGAATGCCTCTTCTGTAAGCCATTAAACGCTGCAAAGGATGATTCTGGTAAGTCAGAAACAATGGTTATCAAGCATGAATATTCACTATAGATACGCAAGACAAAGATCTATTAAAACGACAGAAACATTAGATGTTTCATGCAACGTTTGTTCTTGATCTGCTGTTGAACAGCTTAGCTATATTCCACTGTGACATGTGTTTCAGAAGTAGAAGTATACAAACTATTATAGTGCATTTGTACAATTCTGTAGTGAGACTTTGATCAGCGAGTCCTGTAGAAAAATTAAGACTGGACCTTTGGACGAGGTTGTTCATTCCTCCTCTGGATGTACAGATCTAGTACGGTTAATCAGCCATGTTTGCTATTCCACCAAAAATTGCTCAAATTCATCTCCAATGTAAAACCATTGAATATCAGTTGTTGTATTTAGTATTTGTTAATGAGAGGCGTTTCAGACGTCATACGAGCTGGGATGTTTCGCAGTGGGCAACTTGAAGCTGTATGTGAAGCTGAAAACTACTGGTCCATGGATAGGATAGGTCATGCAATGAGCAGTTTGACAATGTCTACTTCTAATTTCTGACTCAGGCTTTCAGACAGGCCTGCTGGGATCCTCTGGCTTTGACTGACGTCCACAGCCCACAGCTGTATCTGTGCTCCTCTGTCAGACCGTCACAAAAAAGGCAAATAAAAAAGCTGTACATAAAAACTGAGTACAAAAAGCCCTCTTTTTAATCCACAAAATTTGTTAATTTGCCACATTTTCAGAAAAAGAAATGTGGTAGATTAACAAGGGTGCGCCTGCAATAAAATATAAAAATAATCACAGATAGGATTGAGGTAGAATGGTGAACACCTGTCCTGGTAAAAAAAAACTTTTTCTGAGCTTTAATTTAATTTAGATTTAATTTGATTAACCTTAACCCTGACCCATCAAAACTTAGTTCAGCACTACTAGTATCTCAACTCCTTGGGGTTTACATGGAAACCAGAGTCAGCATGTGTGAAATTAGCATTTACTTTCCATTTTCAAGTGGGGTTCCTTTGTCCATGGTGTGAACAAATGAATGTCCTGTGATGGACAACCATCCCATCCTGGATGTTAAAGGCCTCACATCCTGTGCTTCTAGGGTAGGCTGAGATCTCCATGACCCTGCTTAAGGAACTATGGTTATTGATAATGATGGCATGAATTAAAGAATCTTTTAGTGTTCAGGGGTTATCTAAAAATATTAATTTTCATTAATGGATTAATCCAGAGTATAATGGCACCACTTGACTATGAAGCTACCAGTAGGATGGGATACCAGTCTATCATAGGTTGATCACACATACACATACTACAAGCAACACAGAGAGATCAATTAACCTGAAACTCATATCTTTGGACTGTGGGAGGAAACCAGAGCACCCAGAGAAAACCCTCTCAGAATGGATAGAACATACAAACTCCACACAGGCTGAGCTGGAGTCGAACTCGTATGCAAACAACCCGCAGTGCCTCAGTGCTACCTTTCTAAAGATATTCAAATATTAATTTAAAAATGACATTTGTCCCAGGCAGCCAACCAAAACTGGATAAAGAAGAAGCACTGTAGCTTCAAAGAGAAGCTGGCTTGTGATTTAATTTTTATCAGGACTACCTCTTATCTAAAGTGTTCCATTACATACCGGAGATCTGCTGTATAGACACATGTTGAAATCTGGCATACCCTGAATCAGATGCTTTAACATATATTTATATTAAAATAGGCCTGGATCCATCAGCAGACTCCACAAGTAGTTCCAACTAAGAGGCCATGGGCACATGTTGGAATTCTTTTTGGATTTCAGTCTTCAAAAAGCGTGAAGTGTGTTCTTATTTGCTTTTCACACAAAATCTGTTCCCCCAAGATTTTTGTGTTGTTTATTTTTCCTGTTTGAATTTGTTTGAAATGATACAGTTCTTGCTTATCTCATGTACACTTCTGTTGTGTGGTTGTATTCCCTGATTAAAATGCCATAACCATCACTGAAGTTGGGGATGTAAGAGACTTGTTCGCTTGCTGGGAACAAGGCCTTGGAGTATTACTTACAGTGGCTGAGTCAGCTCAGTTTTATGACCCCATCATCCCCTTTGCTCCTCTCCCCTTGAGTGGCTTAGATTTGACATTGCTGGGCTTCAACAGCAGATAAACAAACAAGATTTTGCTGTCAGCTTCTCTTTATCCCTCTGTCCCAAGTCCAGTTCTGCCCAAAACCACAGATTGCTTCCCAGCAGGGAGGGAAAAATCCTGATGACTCTCTTTGAGTCCCATTTTTTTAAATTACAATGTGATGCAGCTGGGTAACACTTACTGACATATTTCACAAATACCATGATCTAGTATGCTGCATAGAAGGTATTCACACTCTTGCCCTTGGATTACAAGGTGGTACTACTTGCTGCTCCATCATCGTATCATTTTTTTCTACTGTTGATCTAAGAACTTCTGGATTCAATTAAAACACCTGCATATTGATGGGGGGGGTCACTACATATGTAAACAAATTTGTACTCTTAAGATGTGCCCTGCTGGTGTTCTCCTGAGAAATGTATTCCACCTGATTTGATTCTCTACTGTACATACTGTATGGGTTAGTGACATAATCTGCTGTGCAACTGATCCAAAGTGCCTAATAGTGTAAAATGCTCATCTGAAAATGCAAAATGTTCAGCAGACATTATGACCAGTGAAAACTGCTGGGGGACCCTAGAGGAATACGGTGGCAGTGTGTTTTATCAGTAGTCCTCGGGTCTCACCTCGTCTCATTCCCTGCTGTTTAAGTCTGCCCGACTTGCAGGAAGGGGTCATGGAGCTGCTTGGGTGTCTATCAAACCACATTCATTTAGACTGTGAGCCTAAGGCAAGGTTATATCGCTGGCAGAGGGGTTGCCGAGCGGTCATGTTCCTCCCAGACGAGTTTTAAATAATTGAGTGGCATTCGGCCACTTATACAGACTTCACAAGCACTTCTCCAAGAACCAGAGCCAGGGGCGCATTTTGGAATTTGCCTCCGAAGTCTGTCTTCATAAGGTGGAAATTTTTGCTTTTGAAATTAATTTACCTGCCACCTTTACCACTGTACCCTCTGTGTTGAACACAGGAGGCAGAGGATGGAAGGCAAAGTGAAAAAGGCAAGAAATGAGAATGCAAACATGGTAGACATAAGAATCATGCCACTCTGAAGGCTTAATTCTTTTTTAAAGCACTCAAAAAACAATAATTGGGCTGGGTAAGCCTTCTGATACTAATTTAACACAAAACTAAGTCCAAGGGCATGAGCAAATAGCTGAGAGAATTAAAAGCATGTTTCGATTGTAAAGCCAGGCTCTGAGCCGTCTGTGTGTTCAGGCTCCATATTTTTAGCCTGCTTAATTGTTTTCTAATTGAAAACAACTTCATAGAAACTCATTGTGTAAATCAAACATGGATTTCTTGCCACAAAACCAATCTCCACAAACAGGGCCTGTTGTGACGGATGATTTATTTCACAGCGGTGTAGTAAGAACAGTTAAATATAGGAAGGCCAAGAGGTGACTTATTAATGTCAGCCTTGTTCTCCTCCATTAATACAATCAACAGTGAAACAATATGTCTTATAAAAGCACATGATCAGACAGCACTACAGTTGTATTATCATCATATAATCTCCGTGTTCTGACGGTTACTTGGGTGGTTAGTGCTTCCATTTTTTTTCAAACTTTAAGAAAATGCAGGTGTCCCTCAAGATACAACTCTAAGTGTTTTAATTACAAATATACAGGATAAGTTGACAGATATCCTGCAGCCTGGGATGTAGCATAGAGTCCTACCGTACCCATCTAACGCCCTACCTATCTACTTGCCTCCTCCCCTAATACACCACCTTGTAAACTCTTCACCGGAGTCATCAAGTAGGCACCATCCTTCATCGGCGTTTCGCTGACTTAGGCCCACGACACCTCCGGATGGCTCGGCAGTGCGGCCTGACGTCCCAGACCCTCCCCCCTCCAAG
Organism: Arapaima gigas; assembly: GCA_900497675.1. Lineage (NCBI taxonomy): Eukaryota > Metazoa > Chordata > Actinopteri > Osteoglossiformes > Osteoglossidae > Arapaima > Arapaima gigas. Next base: position 659,214 of record UFQX01000251.1, read on the forward strand.
CTTACTAGGTGAAAGGTCCTCACCTAACTATACTACCTCAGCTTCCCCCATTCTAGTTGCGCTCTCCTCAACCATAGCCACTGACTACCCCTCTCAGCTACCTGTGACAATTCCTTTACCACTTCCCTTAACCTATGTCCTCTAATTCCCAACTCACTCAACAGAGCAGTAACAGTTCTTGCCACAAAGCCTCTGGCACCTACTTCTACCGGTTTAACATATGCCTACCACCCTCGGCCACGAGCCTCAGTCACAAGTTTGTTGTATCTCAATCTCTTCCTCTCATACGCTACCTCCACATCATCCTCAAACGGCACCGTCAACTCTATGAAATATACTATTCGCCTAGCCTCCGAGTACAACACCATATCCGGTCTTAATGCAGTCACTGCAACACAGCGCGGTACCTGCAATTTCCTCCCCACGTCTACCACTAGCTTCCAATCACTCACTCCTAACCAACTACCTACTTCAACCCTTCGCTGCCTTTTGCGCTTCCCCTGGCCCTCGTGAACAAACGCAATTTTCTTAACCCTACCCGCAGCCAGCATAGAGTTGACTTCTAGCCGCTTCCTCTCAATCACCGCCGCCAAAGAACACAGCACCTGATTATGTCTCCATGTGTACCGCCCTTGTGCTAAACTAACCTTACAAGATGACAAAACATGTTCCAGCGTCCCGTTCCCTGCGCACAACTTACAACGCGAATCTTCACCTACCCACTGTCCAAGATTCTGCGGCGTCGGAAGTACATCGTAGGTGGCCCCCACCAAGAACTTCAGATGGCTTGCCTGCATCGCCCACACCTCTCGCCAGGTGATCGTGTGCTTCTCTATTCCACTCCACCTCAGCCACTGCCCTTGTTTCACTTACAACGCCGCCTTCACACGCCGAGACTCCTCTTCCTGTTCCCGCGGGAAGCCAACAATCATCCGCCTTCTTTTCGGCGACGTGGCCCTACTAAACGCCTTTCATTGGTCACCTGATCCTAACCCCGCCCTCCCCCTTTGCACTCGCCCTATTACGTCTCTACGCTCTAACGCTCTCCTCGCCACGTGAACCGCCTCTCATGGCTTCCACTTTCTTCCTGCCCCTGTGCTTGGTGCTACTACCCGCACCAACGCATCCCTCAACCCTACTATCAAAATCTCCCGACTTGCCTTCGTGCATTTAAACTCCTCCACCAAGCCAGTTACTGGTAACTCCAATATCCCTCTACCAAACCATGCTATGCTGGTTAAACAGCCCGGCACTCCTAGCCACTTCCGAATTGATCTATTTACTACCCTCTCGAGCCGCTCCACTTCCGTAATCGGGATGTCATATATTGTGAACGGCCACCTTACACGTGGCCACAAACCGAACTGCAAACGCCACAAGATACAACTCTAAGTGTTTTAGCATATATGACTGAAGTTACTTTCTAATAAAACCCTCTACTGAGTTATGACCAAATCTGAGGTAAATTTTTCATGCTTACTCGTACCTAAAACCGAGCGTGGGGCCAATTTTCAAAGCTCCGCCTGTAATGGTAAGTATGTCTCAGACTTGCGAGATTTCACCTCAAGAGCTGATTTCCAGGAACGCGCTCAGCTGGTATACAGGGAGAAACTTGCATGTCCATCCTGTTCATTTGCTTTGTAAAATTTGCATATTAGAATAACTGCCAATACATCTGACAGCTTCCCCAAGAATTTGAAATGAATGTTAATGCTTGCGTATATAATGACTAAATTTCAATAACCTTTCAAGTCCCTCAAAAAAGGATTTGAAACATATACTCTAGGAAGTTCTGAAAGTCTCACCCACAAACATGTGGGGGTTTATAAGGAGGTTTGAATTGCACTGTAGCGTAGATGGGTGTGTAGGTGGCACCATGTGGAGCAGCACTGCTAGTAGGATTTAGCAATCCCTGCGGTGTTCCTAGAATTCCCAAGAGAGCCCACTTATCTACACCAAGAAACGAAATGTCAATTTCAGGGCATTTCTCAGCCTTTTCCTGACAACCCTATCAGTGACACTGTAAAGTCACAGTACATCCTTCACTAAGAGTATTCAGTCTGAAAAGTCATAATGAATCATTCACTATCAGACCATCCGTCAGTAAACAGCGTCACAAATTGACACTTGGACAAATATGTGCCCTAACCTAACAGGAGCCTCTCTGAATGTCGAGAGGTAGCAATTCTAAGGACTACTTTTATGAATGATCTTTTACTTTTTTCCTCCTTTGTGGAGGGTGGGGCAGCGGGGGGAAGTGCTAAATGCATACATGAATGTTCTAAAAGTTTGCTGAGGAGATATACAAGGTTAAAAAAAAACTTTCAAGTAATATCTGGTTGTGTTAAAAGACACATTTTAAGTCAGGGAGTTCCAAACAAAAAGCACTGCACCTCTCTGTTCGTACCAACAGGAAATGAAAAGCGGAATATAAGCCAGAGTGGTAAGATACGAACAAAAGGCCTCCTTGTGGGGGCCATCACATGGGGTACGATAAAACTAGAATCCTGACACAGCTGCCAGTGGAAAAGTGTGCTGTGCACAGAGCCTCCCAACGCAAGTGTCCAACTCAGTGATGTTCTTCCACCTTGAAGAGCTATCTGGTTACTTACCTGAGGCTTTTAACACCCATTAATACATCATTTTTGGCCAAGCTGAGGTGTTCTTCATTTTCCCTCTGAAAATGTAAAGCCATTTTTACGAAGGAAAAAAAGTAAAGGTGTTTTCAGCTGACAGATGCTTTCAAGAAGCAAGGAAGCTTTAAAGCAGGCGAAAAGTTCCTTCTGTTATGTCCAGATGGTTTTATTCTGAGCAGCTGCCGATTACAACTAAATTTGGAGAATGTAAGGCAAGTATAATGTCCGCTGCCTTTCGCAGCTTCACCGTGGTGGACTGGAGTAACTTGCTAGTATTATATTACCCATAACACCTTAAGCTTGACCATTCAGTAATACATGATTTCTGTCCCTCTTAATCCACTAAGTTTGCTTTCGCAGTCCAGGCAACATGGATCTTGACAGCTGTGCCTGAAATCCCCTGACGTCTTATTTTAGGAGACTCAACCCTTCCCTAAGTTGCTGGCAGAACCGAGTAAAAGAGCCCGAGGGCAGCCTGGACAATGAGGGCCAAGTCCCAGAGGCCAGGCGTTCTTAAAATGGTACAGTTTACCATTAACGCTGCATATATACATATAAAATATATACCTGTGTATGCACTCGCAGTCCAGGCAGGTTCTCACAAACCAATGAAGGGATTAGAATAAATTGGTGCAGAGCACGACTGTACGCTGCATGGCGGCGGGGACAGCATGCTGAGTCTAATTAAGAGACGTCGGGCGAGAATTGGCATTCATCTACCCACAGTGGTGCTCAAACGACAGACGCTGCGATCCCCTTAATCGTCATCAATTTAGTTGTTGTCTGGGATGATTTCCGGCAAGAGATGCTGTTCATGGAAACACCAGGCCTTTTCGTTCTCCTTTCTTTCTTTAAAAAAGTACTGGTGAAGTAATTAAAATGGCATCACGGGGACAGGCTCTTTAGTCCCTCCCGGGTTCCTGCTAAACATCAAACAGCGGAGACTCTGGACGCGCTCTGCCCTGTGCTGCGCATGATCTCCTCCTTTACTTTAAACAGACCTGGAAAGTAATTAACACTACAAATGTATGGCAACCAGGAGGTGAGGGAGTATTGAGATGTGAGGACGATGAGTGTTTTTTTCCCTCTGACTTCCAGCAGCTGAAAAAAAGAGAGGAAGAAAAATCAGCTCATTCCTTTGACGATTTTATGCTTGGGATCATGCATGAGTCAACGCTGATGGCTTAATTTACAAGTAAGTAGGACGGCAGGAGTGTTGTGTGACACATATTCTGAATCTGGCGTGCCGTGCTTTCTGGCTCCGTGCTGTTCGGCACAGTTGTTTCTTATGTGTGGTTTGCTCTGACACTGTAAGACTAAAATAAAAATGTCAACAAATGTTATTAAATAAATAGTGCATGTCAGCCAGTCCACCTGTCAACAATACACCTCAAAAGGATTTGATGGCAAATGGCAAATAACAATATGCTGACATAATTTAGCTGCAGGGATAGTCCAGGGTGTCATTTACGGGAGACATTTTACATGCTTACACTCCATACAGGAATGTGGTGGCAACAAAAACAGCTCACCACTTTCCAGCGTGCCTTTTTGAACTGCGGTTTCATCTTTTGCTTTTACAATGCAGATCTTGTGGCTTGAACAGGCTTTACAGGAAAGCCTTTGAAATTACAGAAAAAAACAACAAAGTGAGATATTTCAACCAGCGGCCCCAAGTTACTAAAAACCCCACAGAAAAGGGAAATCTGCGAAAAGAGCCGGAGTATGGAGGAAGGGCAAATGAAAGAGTTACAAAGTACCTTCCTGCTTTTGGAAGACAGCTGCCCACCGCAGAAGAGGCAGGTTGATTCTGACAAATTAATGTTCTCCATGTAACCATCAGATGTCAGCATCCTACAAGAAGGAACAAAGTCAAGAAGACTTGCCATGCCAGACATCTTGAGAAGTTGCACCATAAGTGAGGGTTTGTGGAGGAGTAGACAGATGTTCCCAGGCACTCAAAAACCCAACAATCTTCACCATATATGTACATGTCAAAATTTAAAGGAATGCTGCCTGACACAAGGCCATGCAGATAGCATTGTGCTCCAGAAGGGGCTGGTTTATCTACACCAGAGAGACTGGCTTTATGCATAAGCTGCCGCATTCCTGATTGCAAAGTTCCCCCAAAAAGCCCTCTGCGGTGTCCCTGTACTGCATGTCCTCCACCAAAGAACTGCAGCTCCACCAATTCAGCAGATTTTTGCGGAGGCTGTCAAAGATCTTGTCGTATGCCTTCCTGCTGTGCAAGGAAGAATCCCAATGGGATGATGTCACTGATTGTGCCACTGATGGACGGCGATATCCTGTTATGCGCGCTCATGTCAAGAGCCTTCAGCTAGTCAAAAAATTCCTTCATGTCCTTGAGGAGTATGGTCTGTGCTATCTGCAGAAGACACCATACAGAAGCACAATAGCTTATCTCCAGTGACCTCTGAGGCCATGCTTTAATCACGGATTGGAATGGCAGAAATTAGTTAGTGAACAATCGGTGCAAACATCTTAAAGCGATTAACCTGGTCTTGTTTAACATTGCCTGCATTTTTGAAGCAAACCCCACTGAGCGAACTGCACATTTAAAAAAACAAACTAAAAAAAAGTGAAATGAGACATTATAAGATCCAACAGTTGTTGATATTAAATGCATTTATGGACAAAATGTTCCATTATGACAAAGCAAGTATATGCAGTGATGGAAATGCATTGTGTATTTTTCAGTGTTTTGTAGTAACATGTTCTTCCTCAGTGAGTAATCCAGGACACGATCTCATATAATGACTCAACAAAAACCTGATTTAATGTCCACAACAAATAAAATTACAGGTCACAATTAATAGGTACATTTGAATTAATCTTTAATGCTGCTTTATTAATGGTTTAAAAAAATCTTACTTTTCTATAAAGTAAAATCCAAAGCAAAAAAAAAAGATTTTATGGGGACAAAGAACATATTATCCATTAGAGTGGTGGCAAAATCAGAATGTGAATTTTTAAAGAAATAGCACAAAACAGACATGTCAGGGTATGAAAGTGCCCTTATTTACGTTATGCATGTTGTCATCCATCCATCCATTATCTTTAATCATATGTCCTGGTCACAGCAGTAGAGTTCTGGAATCTAGAAGTTAGAATAGGTGTTATTTTTATATTCCAACTGGTATAAACTAGTATAACATTTAAATTTAAATATAAGAACTAATAAAAATTAAAGCCACGATTAAGTCCACATAAACCCTCCCCCTTCCTTCTCCTCATAGTGAAAACTGTGATCTATCTGAGGAGATGTTTGCATAGCTGTCCCGCTGAGTGGTGTAAAAGTGATTATTTAACACGGGAGACCTATCCGTCAGGTCGGCTCCCTCTCCGACTCCTTTTCCACTTTCCTGTGCCGACCCTCTCAGCAGGAACTTGTCTCCAGCACAGTTGGGCTCTCCTCTAGCCCCACTCGAAGGTGATGTATGCTCAAAGAAATGACCCCGTGCCTGTCGATCCGCAGCAAACAACAACGTGGATAAAGTTCTCTGCCAAGCAGAATATTGATTCTGTGGTCTGAGAAATTTGGAATTGTTTTTTTAACAAAACAATTTTTAGTTTTTTTTTTTTTGCAGAGCACCCTTTTGGTTGTTACTAAGGAGACCATTGGTAGACCTTGAAGATCTAAAGCTGCATTCAGCCATTCGAAGAAGATTGGATAGAGTCCCACACATGACTGATACCCCCATGAAAACCCGGTGTGGCTGATGTAGTGTAGGAAGGGAAGCAAATATCAAATGACCCAACACTTTCATCTGTAGATCTTTCTCCAGGCACAATGGCCTCCAAGGCTTCCCTGTGAAAAGAAAATACAAGTTGTGGATGACCTACAGCAGGCAATGGCCATTGATTTTTTTTTTCTTTTGTGCACAAGATATTATTTTGGAACAAGTTTTGTATCAATGGAATATATTAGTGTACCAAGCTGCTGCCTTGCAATTGAAGAGCCGGAGACTTCTGCTGTTGTACCCTTGTATACTTACCTTGAGTTTGTTCAATTCGGCATGTAAAAATGGGCCACTGCACATTTTTAGTAAGCCTGCCTTTTGAACAGTTAATCTAACATTAAAAACTTTATGATATATACTTCAGTGATCGCTTAGAGTGATATCAAAACCTTTAGGGGAAAGCAAGGTATTTAAGAATTTCATATGTAAGAGCCGTCTGCCCCACAATTTTCAAATTTAAGTCAAAGAAAGTTAAATAAAAGAGATGTAAGGCCTGCTTGACAATGACTTCCTACTTTCCATTTGCGGGTATGAACCAAAATGAGGAGGTCTGAGTGCTCACAGTGCAGCACAATGTCAGCCAACTTGACTGACTTATTGCGATGCAACATCTGTCCAGCCATCTTTATCCTTTCAGGGGTTGGAAGTGCAATTCACTCTCACCCAGTCCGTGACCAGAGCAGACATTCAGGGTCACAAGCCCCCATCCTGCATTTTTAAACCTCTCACTCCTTCTTTCCCCATAGTTCTTACTTTTTTGTTCATCCCTTCTGACTCAGAAAGCCATGGTGCCAGGTAGGTCACAACAGCACAGAGTGAGTCTGTTGAGATCTTGCGTCCTTCTATGAGGGGACACAAGACCCACTGTCCAATACAGCAAGCAGCACCGGTAAATTATGACCCTCACCGTGTCTCTGCTTGCAGGGTTTGAAATATTCATTAGCCTTTTTGTGGCCATTGTCCTATTCAGCCAGTTTAATGATGTCAATCCAGTGGAAGACCAGAAAAAAATAGCTCAAATTAAAGAATAAAATACAAAGCTACTGAGGTGAGCAACAACACCCCGAAAACTGGTCTCCCAAATAGTTGAATTTATTTCTGCTGCTCTGTAAGCTGTTATATTATTCAATACCGGTGCAAAAGAACTGAAAACACTGATCTACACATAGGCCTCCAAACTTAAAGAACCTTGCCTCTGCAAAGGCTTTCCTTGCTGTTTCTGACTGCTCTTTTATTCTTCTACCATGAGAGAATGTGCATGTTTGAATAAGTGATGCATCTTAGGCATTTGGTGTTGTGTGGGGGAAGGGGGCAAGATCGAAAGCTTGGAGAAAGTTTTACAGTTTTGATTTACATTTATTGATTCTTTTGATATGGCCCATTAATCACAGCAAAGGCCGACCTTTTTCCTTTTTTTGTTCCAACAGCTGGAATCCGGCCCTCATTTGCATGGCAGACCCCGTGCAGCTATGTGGCTTTGAGAGCACGGTCCTTCCAGGGTTTCCTTCTTGGTGTGAATGATGGGAGACCTCCATGCGGTACTGCGGGCAGGAGCTCCTGGGCTTGCTCAGCATCCATCATCAGTAGCGTCTTCAGGCACATCTGGCCAGCAATTTGAATAATCACATCATCTGCCTATGAAAATGCGGCTGCTTTGCCCGCTGCGGACAGCAATCACTGCAGCCAACACAATTTCTGTAGTAGAGCACAGTATAAATAAAATGTGCATTCATGCCAGTCTAAACGGCTGGGCTACTCTAAAGCCCTGAAATGATTTCAACACACTAAGTTCAGAAATATAGTGCGGCAAGAACAATTGCTCCTCAAGTCTGCTTGAGTAATGGAGCCATATGTTTTCTGACCCCGCTGAGCTCCAATGTCATCCTGTTTTTTCGCAAACTGATTTATTTCCAACATTGCTTTAATAAGTGAGTTCTGGTTCTTCTACTTCATTACTTTCTTCTCATGTGCCCACTTTCATGAGCGGCATGCTCTCACAGGAAAATGGATTCATTAATTCTTAAAACCCAGCAGCAACTGAAAGGTGCAGCGAGGTAACTCCTTAAAAACTGTTTGTATTTGTTTACTTTTTTCTTCTGGACACTTTGCATCCCTAGTCATTGGACCTGATCTTTGAGGAGTTAAGAAAGCTCTAGGAATAAGCTGGACATGCTTTCTGTTTTTCAACTAGCTGCCGTGAGAACGGGAGCGCGGGGAAAATTTGACCTCGAACTAGCGTGTTTTCTGTTATGCCATGACCATGCGAGCGTCATGTGAAATCTGTACCATATGATCAATTAGATTTAATGAATTCACCTTTGTAACGTAGAAACACTTCTCCTGCAAGGCGTGGTCACCTTTCCGTTTCAAAACGCTCAGCACTCCTCAGCAATTACAGCATTTTTCAACAAGTAAAAGAAACCAGACCCTGGCTCGTGACAGACTTCACACAGAACTTTTACCCTATTAATATTTCACATTCCAGCCAGCTGTATTATTTATGTTCATTTTGCTCCAACCAAAGTATTTTTATAGCTAATAGCTAAATGCTCACAGCAAATAAACCTATAGATAACCATTGTAGCAATTTAAAGGGAAATTTGTATTTCTCTAATGCTCCTTTAATATAAAAATGTAGTGTACAGATGAGGTGATTTTGTATTATTCTTGGAGACTTAAAACATACAGTTTGCATTTGTACTAATTTCATTATTTCTACTTCATAAAATTAATCTGGCATTCTTGTGTTTCAGTTATAATAATTTAATATAATTAATCAAAAGAGCACATTTCACCTGTGACTTTCATTAAATATAATGTTTTACTTGGCCTTCAGCTTCCATTTCTTGGCTCCTTTCATCATTTTCTCTTTTTCTCAGAAACTGATAAGTCCTGGAAACTGTACTTTGAACACTAAAAACAGTATTAATGAGGCACATTAGATGACGTTTTGATTTTTCTCCACAAGAGTGGGCAGTGGGCACTGTTTAAGGTGAGGATGAAATTATCTCTTGGGACAGTTTGAGAATTCCCCTTTTTTCATTTTGTATCCTTGTGCCTGTTTACTTTTTCTCCTTCCTTTGAGGGCTTCTTCTGAGCCTTCTAAACCTTGAAAACCTCTCCACCCCACCCTGTCCATCTTTTTTCTCCTCCTTCTCCTAAGCCTCTTTGTGTGACTCCATCTTGTTTTTCCTACCAAGTTGCTTTTAACCTGGCTTTGTCTGCTGCCCACCTGTTGGCTCTGTTTTCCATCACTAAGCCTCCAGTGGGGACCTGCCCAGGGCTCAGGTCCGGTCCGCTGCGCCTTTGATCGCCCATATGACCCCGGGAGAAAGGCACTCTTGCCATGGGGAGGACGATCTGGTCTGCTCGACCGGGGATTCTGCAGACAGTTGCCTCCCACCTGGGCTGTCTCTGGTTGGCAGTCGTGGCAGGTGGCTGAGAGAAAACAAGGCCATCAAAACCAAGCAGATTACTAGATGCACTCCTCAGGATTTGCCACAGGTTTACCATAAGGACATGCACTTAGCCTGCAAAAGAAGTAGTAATGTGAACACACCATTTTTCACAGCTTCGACGATTTGGACGCTCTTCAGACAGGAGATGAAGGGAGAGTAATGCCTCATGTACATTGCCACTGAAGGAGAATGACAAATAGCTGACAGAGCCCAAGAAATTATGATTGAGGTGAACGACAAGAAAGACTATGGTACATTAACCTCTCGCAAGCAATTTGCTTTACCAGACCATGAAATGTGGAATGTCAAAAAGAGACAGTCACTTGCTTCATAATTTTCCTTTATGTACTGTAGACTTTTCCACAGAGAAATTACATTCGCCGACATTTTTTTCTGCTGTTTTTTAGGTGTACTTTTTAAGAAATGTAGCAGTATATCAAATTATTTATTTTTTTGGTGACAATTCTGCATTCTGATTTTTTTTTTTTTGGAGTTACATTCGAAGTGTTGTTCTGGTAATATTTCAGTATTTTTCATGACAGTGCAACTGCACTGCAATATTGTGAAATATTGAGATAACATTCACAACAACACAGCCCACAACTTGGCATTTTGGGTTATTGACATGTGCACTTGTGTACTTTGACAGTTAACTAATGGTGTCAGCTAAGAGTTGGCTGGCTAGTTAGCCTGTCACCTAATAACTAGAAGTCAATTTGCAAAAATGTCCCGTTCTAAAGGGTCAGGGACAGTGAAACAGAGAAGGACAAGGTGCATGTTCTATCCATAGAACAGAAACAATTAAAGACCACTTTGGTTGAAATAATGGCAGGTCATCAGGTCTGGCCTGAGATTAGAAGATGAGTGGTTGGTAAAGCAGTAGTTAGAATGCAGGTCATATTGCTGTTTTGAGTCTTGTCTGATGCTCTGTTATAGTATAGAAAGGTACTGAACTTAAACTGCTCCAATTACATATCCAAGTGTATATACTATGTCGTAAGCATTTTTAAAATGTAGTAATTGAAACTAGAAGGTGTCGTGGTCATATGTTCAATGTAGGTTTGCTGCTGGGAAGTATACAGTGCAGATACTGCAACATAAGAGTTCTTCCCTGGCAAGATGTGCTTGCGTACTTGTTTTTTAATCTTCAATGCTTTTCCTTTGTCACAAAGAAGGTTTTCTTCCAGCAAGTGAGTTGCTTTCTTCACAGTTCAATTCCACACCACCCAGGGACAAGTGGAAATTTTTAATTCTTACTGTTAGCCGATCCTGTTGTGTTGCGATGGGCACAAAAGGCTCTTCAGACTTGATGTTTCTTCTTTAGTGTTGAACCACAAATACAAAAACGGGAGGGCTGCCATTTAGATGCAGTCACTGCCAATGGATGTGACCATAAAAAACAGCGCTGATTCTGGGGAAGAATCACAACATCCCAGAAAAAGGGAGCCTTTGGGTTACTTGGCTTTGTAATAGAATGTGTCATTTTTCACACTAAGGTGATCAGCCAAAGCTTTCCTTTTACACCTTTTCAAGACAGCCAACCCGAAAAAGAAGAACAACTGAAACAGAAAACTTAGTGCAGATGGCACTTTTAACACGCTTTTAACTTTTCAAAACAAGAAAACTTCTTCTAAAGCCATAGCAATTTAGGCTTGGCCCTCTTGTGTGTGATTGTTTCATCTGTCGGTGGCAGTTGTCATTTCAACTTTTCAACGTTTTTTTCTCATCGTTGAACTTAAGACACTGTTTTATTCCTGTACGTATGCTATTTTTAACTTCATTTTTCGACAAGTAGGTACATGTACATATGGGAAAAGTTAGAGCATTCTGGTTAGAAATGTTGCCTTTCAAATCTGTGTTTACATGTATAACCCTTGATCAAGATATCGGCTGTCTTGACTAAGGACTGGGTTAGAGACCTATTTTGTTTTCTGTTTTCTGATTACAGTGTAGTATTATAAAATAACTCACTGCTGTATTCTTTACCAAAGTTACTTTTAAAGAAGTACAGTAGCATGTTTCTAAATCCTTCAGTATTCTGCGCCACAGGACAAAGAGATGGAGTAGGAGCAGAGGTAGAAGTAGGGCTATGGGAGATATGGTGGCCGTCGTGGGAAGTTTTTGGTGTGAGTTTAGTCCTATGAGATGCACAACAAAGGGAAGATGTGCTGAATTAACCTGCTGTGTCCACAACTGAGTTGCACAATATTTTAGTCATATTTTAATTACGGAATGGAGGGCAAAAGGAAAGGGGAGGAGCCATAGCGCAGCAGGTGTGAGAAGATGGTTTCTGGGTGTGTGTGGGCGATGCGGGTGTGTAGCACGCAGTCTCATGCGGTGTTTGCCTAAAGCAATTGTTACACTATGATGTAACAATTAACAGCATGCATACTGGCGCATACACATGTGCTGTGTTTTCATGCATTTACATAACATTTTTATAACATTTTCATTTACAGTATATGCTGTAAGTGCTCAGTCTTTTTTTTTAAATATGTTTTTGTACAGCTGTCATTAAGACTTCCTACATATACTTTATAGGTACTGTGTATTGTACAAGATGTTCATGTCTACATGTTTTAATTAGGTATAAAATGCTCATTTGCTTATTAGAATTCTAAAAGTCATTATAATTTATTTTTCATTTTTTTAATCATTATTACTATCATTTGTTTATTTATGTATTTATGATTGGCCATTGTAAGTGCGACTCTGCAGTATGTAGAGTGTGTCAAGGACTACCCATACCGAATAGATACAGGAAACATTTCCCATCTCTTTAATGAACTGGTAAATAATTGCTAACAACTTATCATTTATTTATCATATATATTAAAGCATATACCGCTAAATAGTTTTCTATGCAAAAAAGAGGCCATGTTTCAAAAAAATCTCATCTATGAAAAATGTGTTTTGTTTCAAAAACAGTTGCGTAATTCCAGTCTGCTTAGCAACTGGGAAATTTTCGAATGTAAGGTGTGTTTACATCTGACTGAATTTGAAGAATACATTTTGTCCTATCGGTAATATTTTGTATTTGGAAATTAGACTGCATGCTCACTTTGAAAGGACATGGTACATGGCATCTGACACAAAATCACAGCTGCCTTTGCTCTTGTTTTTTCTGCTACCCACAGAAAGTTAATGCTCTGTTACCACGGGAAGAACAACCTGAAATAAGTCTCAGTTCCAGCCTCGCTTTCTGGGTGAGTTCCATATAGTTTGTGTCTGAGAAATCCCCTGTAGACACAGCTCCTGGACTGTTTATTGATGGTTTACTGCCTAGGAACTTTGAGATTAGTGCTGTGTGGTGCAATGCATTGAAGTGCATGGCTGATACTTATGAATGTATACAACCAACTGATGTTGGTATGATCTCTACTTTGGCTCCTCTTTTTGTAAAAGATCGAGGTACAGTCTTTCACAGATACATGTTCAAGTTTATTTATTTATTTGCAATTGCATTTTCTTCATGTATTTTCTTAAATTCCCGTTTGTTGACTATTAGGAGAGAGTGACCTGCATTTCTGTGCCGGGCCAGGCTAGCTGGCTATAAATTCAATTCAATTTATTTTTATAGAGCACTTCTTGTCACACAGATACTATAAATATCACCCAAACAGGAGACAACTGAGAAATTGCTTATTTCAGCTTACTTCCACAGTGTTTACAGCTCATATCAGGTGATGGTGAGTGTCAGCGGTCAATTTCAAGATGATGGGATGTGATGAATCGGTTGTACATGGAATACAAGTTTATGGAGACAACTTTTCAAAATACTATTTTAAAAGAGTTTTAATGTAGCTGTTAAACTTTTGCAGAATGTAAAATGTAAATAAACAGAGGAGTGTCTGTATTCTTAAGACTATAAATCTCTGTCTCTTTTTTAATGGTAAAAGACAGTTTTTAGTTGTGAGCAATTCTAGTTACATAAAGACTTCCGGTCCTTATTATGAACATAAGATGAGAAAACAGTGTATGATAATCTGTAAGTCCCCATCCTCTATGTGGGCTTCACAACCGAGTGATGTGAAATCAGTTAGCAAGCCACCAGTTGTACGCGTAAGCTGCCAAATGGGAAAAATCACACCCTCCCATGAAACTCCAGAGAAAAAACAACCATCACTTTTGGAAAGGTTGGTTGTTTCCTGACCCTCAGAAACATGCAATTGTGTCCTTTGTAACTGCTGAAACAAGTGAGTGAACATTTACCTATACTACAAATGCAGGCGTCAGTTGTAGTTGCGAAATACTGCAGAACTCGCTGGTGGGAAGTGACAGCATTTGAGAGCCAGAACGGGGCTTCAAAAAGGAAACTGCCAGATTGGTGACCGAGTTTCTTCTCAAGTTGAAACTGGATTATCCTGAGAGAGTCATTATTCACACATTGAAGAAGGACAGGCGCCTATATGACTAAGACTGTTACAAGCTGAACAAAGTTATCCAAAGTGTTTAAGATCACAGCAGGTGCTATGACTTCAGCAAACTCCCGTGCAATATCAAGTTATGCTGGCATACTCTGCATCCGTGTGCCCGGCTAGTAACGCACCAAACTTTTCCTTTTGAGAGGTGACACATAAGAAAATTAGATTTTTTAAAAGGACTCCTGCCTTCAATCTGCCTCCATTGTGTTATGCGCAGCAATCATTTCTAAAGGCTGACCTCGGCCTGCATCATATTATTAATTTTTCCCTCCACCAATTGTGTCCGTTGTGGTTATAGCTACAGTCACCCGCATGTATAAGAATTGCATAAATTAATTAGAAACGCATTTACCATTTCCCACTCTCCGTACGGACACAGACAAAAGCTGGTCAGTAAATGCAAGCATATGAATGAAATGTGTAAATCTTGCTTTTTTTCAGAATTAATCTGACAGTTAGAAATTGCATTAGAAAACTATTTAAATTTCAGGATCGTGAATTATATGAGTAACTCACCGAAAAAAACAATGAAAGTAAAGTGATATCTTTTTTTCTCTGCATTTATTTTGACTTTTCTGGACTGTCAAAGTACTTCTTTCTTTCCTTGGACCATTTCTGTGTTGCGGAAGTGCTGCTACTGCCAGGTTTAGCATGTTCCACTGATGTTAAGTTTGACTTCAGGTCTAAAATCCCACATTTTGCACCACTGAGCTATGTCTGTGGCTTCACCATTGGACTGGTGTTACTTGCTCCCACCTGCCTAAGGAGGCACAGCTCTGATATGGTTCAGTGTCATAATTGCATAATTTCAATGTTTAGGAGGGCATCACTAGGCCGCAAGAGGACACAGGAGTGGCGTGACCCTGCCTTGTGTCTCTGTTGAATAATTCAGCTGCTTCAGTGGCACAGCAGCCTGGAAGTGTCAGGATGCGGAGCCAGTGCTGGCACTCCATGCCCCCCAGGTCTCTGCAGGGAATTACTGTGGTTCTTTAAGTGGGAATTGGGCCTCCACCACTGATCGCAGCCGAACATGTCCCACTCCTGTGCTGACCTGGTGTCCTTTTGTCCTTGCCAGCTGCAGAACAACCTGCTTCATCCATCTCTGTCAATGGCATGCATCTCTGGACCCTCCATCCCATGGGGGCCTGGGTCTGAGACACGGGAATTGCTAAATGGAGCTTTTGCAGAGTACTGACAGGCCCTGCATGGATCTGAGCTGGCGCTGCAGTTAAAAAAGTGTCGGTATATATATGTGTGTGTGTGCAGAAAGTGTCAGAGAAAATGGTTTGGGGGGGGTAGTATGAGGCCCATCATCTTCATTCCCCGGTGGCTGTTGTGTGAACACGCCAGGTGAATCATGGAATCATTCTGAAGAGGTAGACGGACCCCAGCCTCACTTGGCCCGCTGCCATGCCCTCACCATCCATGGGTTACTGTTAGTGGGGAAATGGAGCGAGTGGCGAACGCCAGAATGTTCTCCTTGTGAAGCGCAGCAGAACCAACACGGTGCTGATAAATCACACGGCTTTTATGAGGCCAGGAAGCCGAACGCGAACGGTCGAGAAGCAGCGGGAGCCCAGACACAGAGAGGTTTATTGTACGGATGAAAATGTTTATTATAGAGATTCTGGCGCTGACTGCCTCATTAAAAAATCGTGTGTTCACTGGCAGAGCGTATTTCATGCTTAAAGAAGATGTGACAACAGCAATATTGGTATTACATATTATCGTGTAAAAAATGAAGTGTAGTACTGCTGCAGCAGTAGCACTGATTACTGATGTAGAAAAGAAGAAAATGGTGCAAAAAGGAATATTCCAAACGTTATCTTGTTGTTCCGTTAATGAAGGAACCTTTATTCACGCACCCTCACGTACACGTGCACACAAGCACCAGTTGTCAGAACTTTGAAGAGTGATGCTAAAACCTCTCAAGCAAGGATGAATTTTCGTTTTAATGCTTTGTTTGGCACATTTTGCAAATATTTATAAACTGAAAACATAGTGTGCAAGAGAAGAGGCACGTGTTATGCTCACCTTCGCCAAAATTTCAGAACATTTTTCTTTTGAGAAATAATTCTGTCCTGTTCTTCACATTCCCTGGAATGTGAGATGTGCTTTAATGCATTTTGAGTCCTTTTTGAAGTGTATACTATATTTAAAAATATCTGCTGTATGAAAAATGTGTAAAGCATAGACATGCACCCATTTCCACCGATAGTGTTCAAATAGTATATGTTTTAGAAAAAGGCATATCTAGAATCCCAAATGCAGCTATTCACACACACACACACACACACACACACACATACATATATATATGGAGTGTCTGAGGAGAGAGAGAGAATTTTGTCCTGCATCATTACCTTTAGTAATGCGGTTTCCTTTTTATCCTATTNTACATATATATATGGAGTGTCTGAGGAGAGAGAGAGAATTTTGTCCTGCATCATTACCTTTAGTAATGCGGTTTCCTTTTTATCCTATTAAGCTCAACTCTCATCAGATGATTTCTTTAAAGGGTGACTTAGTCCTCTGGATGGCCTGGTGCCACAATTTTTTTGTCTCTCAATGACTTCAAGACAATGCATTAGCAGTTGGATGGCTTCAGGTCTAGGGGGCTGCAGGAGGTGACTTCTCCAGTCCCAGAGTGCCAGGGGGGAGGCCAAGGGTGTCCCTGCCACATAGCCCCTGTTATCAGTGAATTTCCACAGCTCACTCTCAGCTATGAAAGTAAATAACCAGCATTCTCCAGAGGGGTAGGGAACCAGATCCCAGCATTTACATTCACCTCAAACCCACAGCCATCAATCATCTGAAGAACTGGCGCTCTGGCTTATTCCTCCCTTTGAGCTTATATATATATATACACACACACACACACACACACACACACACACACACACACACACACACA